>BPTQ01000001.1:239044516-239492659 GCA_019973895.1 Chrysanthemum seticuspe | reverse complement strand
GTTTATGGCTTGTGGTAAAGGCAGTGGAAAACTATAATTGGTAATCAGCTCACCAAAGATATTTTATCTAAGAGTTGGCTAGTCCAGAAGCAAACGGCTTCTGGTAAAGACAAATCAAATCCGTTGGAAGCTGGTGATTTGCTCAAAATCATTTGGTTATCGGTGTACCAAGGTTCTTACTTGAACTGAAACATTTGGCTACTCCAGAAGTAATGGCTTTTGGTAAAGAGATGAAAATCCATTAATTTTTCTCAAAACATTGCTAGGGACTAGCAATATCTTAGTGTGGGGGATTGATGAGTGTCTAAATACTCATCATTTTTGTACCATTTAAACTGCAAAAACATCTGAAAACACTCAGAAATGCATCAAAATGATAAAAATATCACAAATAAGTGTTTTATGTGTTTTAAATGCAAAAATATCAAAATCTGGTGAAAAACGTATCAAGTTTGCATAATTGGCAGTTTTAGTCCCCCAAGTTTCAAAAGTTATCAAAAACAGTCCCTGGTAAAACAAAATAAAGAAAAATGTTATTCAAGGTCCCTGAAATATTCTAAGTTGTCAAAAATGGTCCTTGAATAAATCTTTTGTCAAATGGCAGAAAAGGTCCCTCAAGTTTTGAAATTGTCACAAATAGTCCTTGGAAAATTGAAAATGTCAAAACTGGTCCTTGTACTATTAAAGTTTGTCAGTTTTAGCCCTTGTGTGAAATTTGAGAAAGTTACAGGTTTGGTCCCTCTAGTTTGGCAGAATTACAAGTCTAGTCCTTATAATAATAACCTAGCCTTGTCAAAACCATTTTTGACCCCTGCCATTACCCATTTGACCCCCTGTCATTTACCTATTTTGAACCCAAGTCAAAATCCAGTCAAACAAACACCTTCCCTCCTTATCCTGTTTATCTCCCCCACCAAGTTGCCTGCAACTCTCCCATCACCTCAGCCTTATCCCTCCCCCTCATCATCACCTCTACCCACCTTTCCCACCACAATAAATGCCACCCCCCCCCCCCTAGTGCAAAAATCAGAGCCTACAGGTCAAACCTGTTTTTCCCGCCAAAAAACGTGGACAGCTATTATGACTCCAAACTGATCCAATGGCTTAGATTTCTAGTGGGATTTGCTCAGAAGGACACGTGGAAGCTTTTTGGTGCATAAAAGAGGAAGAGAGGCAAGAGAAGAAGAGTAGTTAGTTTTTTAAAAATTCATGTATGTCGTATTTCATGTTTATTTTTTAATTAAACTTTAAGTTGTAATCTTTTGTTCCATTATATCAAATTAAGTTATTTAAGTGTATTAAAACTGTTTTCAAGTGGCAATTCAAATTGTATTAACATTTCATGTTATATGGTTCACTGTTGCAAAAATTCAAATTCCAACTGTTATGTCCAAGCTTCAATAAGCTTATTTATCATTCAAACAAGCTTATCTAAGCTTATTATAGCTTGAGATAAGCTTGGAACACAGTTTTAAGCAACTTTGGTAAAAAGTCAACATAAGTCAACTGAAGAAGCATAATTGGTTCAAACAGGCTTGGAAATGGATATGGGGTGTTGCAGAGATGGATTTGGGTTGGACTTGATTTAGAATGGTAGTGTATGGTTTGGTATAAGCTACATCATAGCTGGGACATTTGTGAGCCTTTTCTCTCATTTTCATTTTTTATGTAGTTTACATATTGTGCTTGTGTTTAAACCAGTGGTCATTAGCTATCTTAAACCTGTTCAGTAGTATAATTAGGATAACTAGAGTTAGTTTCAATGATAGCTTAAGCCAAATCAGCAGTTTGCTCAGTTTAACTTGCAAAACAGTTTCTTAAAGTGTGTTTGGATCAGTGGTTGTGTTTAAGCTTAAGCTCTTGTCTGTGCTTGATACCTGTCTATGCAGTCTTAATATAGTCTATTTGAACCATATCTGTCATCATATTGCACCTTAAAACCTTAAAAGTCAAAATCTTGTTTCTACTGTCTTAATTTCAAATCTGTTGTGATTTTGTGAAATCAAAATCTTGTTATGTGTTTAGAAATCAGTAGATTAGCCTAATAAAGTTTCATTTCACCATAATTCATCAATATCAGTCCACAAATCAGTTGCAAAATTCACTTAAGTCAAAGTTTCAAAACCTGTCAAAAGTCAAAACAAGTGAAAACTCAGTTTTCACCAAACTAGAGTGAATTTTTACAGATTCAATTCTGGGCCAATTCCAGTGAAACTTAGGGTTTAATAACTTCAACAGGTCTACTTTCTTATTACCAATTTTGTAGATTTTTGTAATTTTTTTATAATCTCCAAAACTGCTTATCAAAATGGTCCAAGATGCCCTGTACACACTCAGTATTAACTGAGTGTGCACAGGAAATTTGCAGGTCTTGCAACAAGCTCAGTTGAGCTTGTCCAAAGCTCATATTTGGTTTACAGGTTCTTGACCAGGTCTAGTTTGAGTTTCAACTTTTTGTTTTCATTGTCAGCTTATTGTGTAGCTTATTCTTAAGCTATAAAGTAGGCCTAAAAATCTGTTTTTGCTCATTTAGCCAAATCATCAAATCTCAAAAGTTTGGATTTCAGAGATTAAGGATAGTTGTAATTTGTTGTTTTAGAGTATTTATAACATATCTTAGCTTCTGTAACAATTTGGTTCTCTTTTGGTACCTTGTGCTTATTCCAAGTGCTTATTACATAAAGCACTTGTATTGCAGTTTCATTTTTCTACACACAAGCCCATGTTTTTCTATTTTTCTTAGACTCAGTATATTAAATTAGACTTTTCCTGAATTTTTCACATTTTTCTAGGTCAGTTTGCTATTTTTCTTAATTTAAAACAGTTTTTAAGCATTTTTAATTAGCTTTTAATACAATTAAATCAGAAAAAGTTCAAAAAAAATAATTTTTCATTTTTCTTAGGTTAAGATAAATATAAAAAGTAAAAAAATTAATTTTCCAGATTTTTCATAGTTTAATTTGTAAAAATATCATTTTCATATTTTTAGGACTAATACTGCTTCAGTTTCACATTTTCTTGTGTACGTCACGTAGTTTTTAATTTAAGTTTTATAAAAGTAAAATCAAAAACATCAGTTTAAATATAGTGATAGCGTTTATTTAATATAGTTTATCCTTTTTAATTTTCTTTAATTTGCATTTAAGCCCCTGTAATTTACAAAACTTTTCTTTAGGTATAAATAACTCAAAACCCTTACTAATCACTATCCTTAGTGATTATCCGACATCTGATTGTGTTAAACACCATTCATCCTCCGTGGGACTTAACGACCCGGGAATCCACTGTATTCCTCTGATCTAAATTGCATTAGTGTTTGAACTGTTTTAAGTTTCTTACGGTTAGCCATTCACAAGTGGCTAGCTTGTGTGAGATAACTTGACGGTTTTGCACCAATCAAGAACTAAACCCGCTCCGGATCCCTTACTATTTGAGGCTCCGTCTGTATATAACAACCATTCTCCTTCCTCTATTTCCATCACGTTCGAACTGTTCCTACATCTAGATTCCACCGGTACTTCTGTTAGAAAATCCGCCAGCACTTGTCCCTTGACTGCGTTGCGAGGGGTGTAAGTGATATTGTATGCTCCTAGCTCCACAGCATATTTGGCTAATTTTCCCTAGACTTCCGGTTTATTCAGTATTTGCTTGATGGGTTGATCAGTTATGACCCGGATGGGGTGAGCCTCGAAATACCTCCTCAGCCTTCTGGATGCGTGCAGCAGACACAAAGCCAACTTCTCTATACGGGCGTAGTATTTCTCCGCTTCATGTAGCGTCCGGCTAACATAGTGCACCGGCATCTGTCTCCCGTTTCTTTCTACCAGGAGTACCACACTTACGGCTCCTGTTGAAGCCGAGAGATATATGAACAGTTGTTCCTTCGGCTTTGGTGTGGATAAAGAAGGTAATTCGAGTATCAACCTCTTCATCTCCTGAAAAGCCAACTCGGCTTCCTTCGTCCATCGGTATTCGCCCTTGTTTTCTTTAGTGATGTTCTTTAGCGTGTCGAAGAAAGGGAGAGCTCTTTCCGCCGACTTTGATAGGAATCTATTTAAAGCTGCAAGCTTCCCACTCAGGCTTTGCATTTCTTTTAAGGTTTCTGGAGATTTCATCTCCATTATAGCCTTTGTTTTCCTTGGGTTGGCCCTTATTCCTTCCGATGTCACCATATAGCCGAGGAATTTACCTTCCTCCACCCCGAAAGAACACTTTCGCGGGTTCAACTTCATGTTTATCTTCCTAAGGTTGTCAAAGGTTTCCGCGATATCAGCGATCATTTCTCGTTATGTTCGGCTTTTTATGACCATGTCGTCCACATATGCCTCCAAATTTCTCCCTATCTGTGATTGAAAAGCGAAGTCTACCAATCGTTGATAGGTTGCCCCAGCATTCTTCAGTCTGAATGGCATTTTCGTATAGCAGTATGTTCCTCGGTCTGTGTAGAATGCCGTTTTTTCCTCATCGTCCCTATTCATCTGGATTTGGTGATAACCTTTGTAGGCGTCAAGGAAGCACTTATACTTATACCCCATGACGGATTCAATCTTCCAATCTATCTCCGGCAAAGGATAGTAATCCTTGGGGCATGAGGAGTTCAAAATTTTGAAGTCAATACACATTCTCCAGCTATCGTCACATTTCTTAACCAACACAGGATTGGATATCCATGTCGGGTACCTTACCGGGCGGACTATGCCGGCCTTGACCCATTCCTCCACTTCTCTGTTGATCACTTGGTTCTTTTCTCGCGAGAATATTCTCCTTTTTTGAGCCACCGGTGTGTCGGAGATGTTCACGCAGAGAGAGTGCTGTATGAGGCGTCTTGGCACCCCGGTCATGTCTGCCGGCTCCCAGGCAAAAATATCTTTGTTCTTCCTCAAGATCTCGATTAGTTGCCTCCGGCATTCTCGCGAGAACTTGGTTCCTATGGTTACTCGTTGCTCTGGGTAGGCTGCGTTAACTAGGATGTCTTCCGTTTGTTCTTGACCTTCTTGAGTTTCTTGATCCCAAGTTTCTATTTCCCTCTCGGAAGAGCAGCTTCTCCGAGGGTCCTGCCCTTCCTCGAATCTCCTACATTCCATGACTACCGCTCTTTTGGCGATCAGAGTAGCTATCCCTTCTGAAGTGGGGAACTTCATCATTGCATGGATGGTAGAGGGTATGGCTCTTAATTCTTTGAGACCCGTTCGGCCCAGTATTATATTGTAGGGAGAAGGCGATTTCACTACCGTGAACGTCATCATCACTGTCCGGAACAGGCCATGATCCCCCATGCGTACCTCTAGTTCTATCTTCCCTATCGGTCGGATGACTTCGCCAGAAAATCCTACCAACGGAGAACTAGTTCCTTGCAGCCGGGATTGGATGGAAGGACAAAAGTTCCTGAAACAATGTTCATACATGACTTGGACGGAGGCGCCTTCATCTACGAACACCCTCCTTACAAAATATCCTTCTATTTCGGCCTCCACGATTAACGGCTCGTCAGACAGGTCGTCCGTATTTATCTGGGGGAAGGATATAGGGATATTCATCCAGTCTTCATCATAGAACCTGCCCTTTCTTTTACGATCCTCCGAGTATTGACGGACCATGTTGATCACTTTTCCTTTTCCATTGTGACCTCTCGGCCTTTCCTTTCCTTTTTGCTGGACATTCTTAACCAAGTGATCTAACTTCCCCGATTCAAGGGCCACTTCCAATTGCCTTTTTAAATGATAACAGTCATTGGTGAGATGGCCTCTTTCTCCATGATATTCACATAATCGATCCTCATTTTCTTTGCTTGGCTTCCCTTGTAACGGGGGTGGTGGGGGTAAGTTTAGGTGGTGTTCGGTGGAAAGTATTTCTTTGGGCTGTTTAGTAAGGCCGGAGAGCAAGATCCGAGAACCATCATGTTTATTGAAGTCGTTGCGTCTGAATTCATTTCGGGGTCGTGCTTCGGCTTTTGGAGAGACATAAGGGGAGAAGACTTCTCTCTGTCGAGAATCATTCCTTTCCCAAGGCCGTCGGTCGCCCCTCTTCCTGTCATTGAATCCTCCCCTGAGATTCCTATATCTTGAGACTTGACTGCTTGGCTTCCGGGATAGGTCATGGGTTTCTCCCCTTGGCAGCTCGGTGTTCTTATAAGCCTCTTCCGCCCGGATATAATCGTCTACCCTGGTCATCATTTCTTTCACAGATTTTGGGACCTGATCAGAAAACTTCTTAGCCAAATCAGGGCACCGATGAGCATTCATGAACGCCGATATCTTCATGAGTTCGGGAACCCCTGGTATCCGACTGGCCTCGTCGGTCCACCGTTCTTTGAAGGCCGGTAGTGCTTCGTTAGCCTGTCTGACAATCCGGGTGATTTCTGTAGGATCTTTCAGGTTTTTTTGTCGTAGAGCAAACCTGACGGTAAATTGCTCCCTGAGTTCGTCCCAATTGTCAATGCTACCCGGCTCCAAATTGCTGAACCAGCCCTGTGCAGCCCCGTCCATAGTTTGCTGGAACATTCGGCACCACACCGGCATTGGCCATTCTCCTTGATTCGCTGCTCCCATGAAGCGGTTGACATGATCGTCCGGGTCAGCCGAGCCATCGTATAGTTTTAGATTGGTGGGCATGATGTACTTCGGGCCAGCAAACTCTACTATTCTTCGTGTAAAGGGTGATCGAGCAATTTCTTTATGGGGTTTGCTGAGATCATCCTTTGGGTTTGGTTCAGCACCCTCCTCGTGCTCGTCTTCTTCTTCGAAAGAGAGCCGGATAGGCTTGATGACTCCGGGCCCGGTTGCATTGTACTTTCTGAGGAGGGTCTCTAAAGATGCCATCTGGGCTTGTAGTTGCTCCAGTATTCCGGAGGTTTGCCTATTGAAGACTCCACTCCCGCCTATGTTTTCCGGAGGGGAGTTGGGTTCAGGCGGAGGTGGTGGTTGCGAACCTGCCATCCAATTCTCTGGTAGAATGAATAACGGGCCCCACGGATGGCGCCAATTTGTTGAAGCAAATTCCCGCTATCCGGTTAGGCTGGAGAGTTCGACTTCAATCAACGATGCTGGAGGAAATAAGTGTTCCTTCCTGCACAATAAGCAACACACGTTAGCCTCGCCCTGGACGGTGTCCAGGACCAAGCTCCGGCGTGAAAGTAAGCTGGAGGGTAAAGATAGTAATAAATGCAGTGGTTGATGTAAGTGTGTGTATTTTTTCTGAAACATTAAATGTGTTGGGGTATTTATACTACCCCAACTATGTACCTTCGTTACTGTAGATACACTGTTTGTGCAGACCTATATTACCTGCTTGCAAGCCTATAGCCACCCTAGTTGATAGGCCACGTGGTAAGAATCCCTTAAAAACTGGATACTGTTATTTGACGTCCGGACGGTTTAGACAATGCCGACCGGCCAGCGATGTTGCCGGACTGCATGTCTTCCGGACATATACGCCAACACATAGCAATATCATTAATCAAAGTGCGAAAGCGTAAAAACATTTTACAAGACACACGATACATGTACACATCATTACGAATACCGGTTTTAATGTGCAAAAGTAATTAATCATCAAATCATAATAATCATGTATACCAAATGGCTTGTGCCCCAATAATACCCCATATTATGTGAGAAGTCCCCTAACTAAATGGTTGTTGGATCAAGTCCTACTTAGGATATGTGAGATAGATTTGTGATGTAAACACTGTGAGATAATTAAAATTTTCATTCTTAAAAAATAATAAAATAAATAAATAAATAATAATAATCATGTATATTTTGTCACACAAAACCTTCGGAAAAAAATGTATAAAAATAATTACAACTTAATTACTATAAAATACATGAATCGTAACAAAAATACTTACAATGATTCTCGTAGTCGTAGATCGGATCCACATGCACTATCCTATATCCGATCTTTCACACCACCGCAAGAACAACACTATATAATCAAGACAAAAGTTCTTTGTAGATCCAATTTTTAGCATAGAACCGCTGAACACATCTGGTCCTTCCATCCTTTCTTCATCCGACGGTTAGGATTAATCGTATTTCTTTTTTATTCTTTTATCATTTATTGAAGAGGGGTATCGTGGTCATATCCTGTCCACATTTTTTTGGTAAGTAGCCAGTACACTCTGCTCATTTACAAACATATACACAGACTTATTTCTCTCATCTCTCTCTTTCATCCATCTCATTAAATCCGTCATACCTAACCTTAATTTTACCCTCAATTTTATCAATAATGGATATACGAGATAAAATAGCAGTGAGTAAGCGTAATCTAAGGTCGAATCATCATTTGTTCCTCCTGGTGATACTGTTGCTGGTAATTTTTTTTTTGTTTTTTTTTTCTTTATATTACTGTTATTTTTCAATTTAGTATGATTAAAAGTATTAGATACGACTGGATATAATTGTTTTTTTTTTTTTTTTTTGTCTTTTTTGATGTTCATTTATATTTCAAATTTTAGATTTTACTAGATAGTCAACTGTAATTAGTAAATAATCAATTTAGTTTGTGTTTGTTTTAGCTGATTTTAGTTTTTGATGAAGAATCACATGTGATTCGTTTTTATTGTGTATGTAGTGTATAATGTTTGTTAAATTTTTGAAGTAGTTTTGATGATGTATGGTATTGGACTGTATGACAAATTTGTTGTGTGTAGGTGATATTGCTAAAAGGAGGACAATTATATGACTTCTCCTAGCTATATGACAACAGAGGAATTTGTGGTTGCAAAGGCAATTGAGCCGATACAGGGAATGGAAAAGGACGGTGTTGTGAGCATTATCTTCTTGTTGACGTACCCACCTTTTATGCTAAAGAAGAACTGCTGTGGCAGCTGCAATGGAGAAGGGACCACTCACCCAATCGAAGGTATTGCTCATTTATGTCATGCTGTCATATTGCCTGCATTATCCTTTTGGATTAAATAATGCCAAGTAAAACATTGAACATTGTCATTCTTTACAGAATTTATCTTGCCTTTATGTTTACTATATTGGATGCATGTTTATATTTTGTAGAGCTGTCATAAATCATAGTCAAGAAAAAGAGTTTCCTGTTGTTTATGTTGAAAGCTTTGAGAATCTCCCGGTTAGAGGACTTTAAGCAACATTGTCTATCCTTGAGGTAGTGCCTTCTATATCTATTAACGTATTCTATTAAATACCACATCACTTGAAACATGTCTCTTATTGTACAACAAATATTGTAAATATGTGCCACATCAGAAGCATAATTTCTCTAATTATGTTTCTCATAGCAAAGCAAAATGAACAAATGTGACTGCTTGATTTTAGTAACCAGTTTTCATGTGTTTTTTAACAAATCACATGTGATTTGTTTCTGAATCATATGTGATTTGTACTGAATCACATGTGATTTGTACTGAATCACATGTGATTTTTTAGTATAACTTTGAGTAATCATTTAATATTACATGTTACTAACTACATATTTGTATGTAGCTAACTACAGGTATTGCTTAAAAGAGTTGAAGAAAAGCCTAAGCCGAAGGCCGAGTCTAAGCCTATTCAGAGAAAAAGGATGTTATTAGAGATTCCGACGAAGATTTTGAAGGTGAGGAGAGTAAGAAGGTGTCAAAGAAATTCAAGGGGAAGATGATTAGGTTTTAGGTACTTTATGTGTTAGCTTATTCAACTTGTGAAGTCGTTATCACTGAATGTAATTGTATGGTTAGGTTTTAGGTACTTTATGTACGTACGAGTGATGATTTATGTACATTTCTTCATTTTATTAAGTTTAAATGTTGATGGTAGTCTTTTGGTAATTATTGTTGGTCCTTTGGTACGAGTGATGATTTGTTCAAAAATCATATGTGATTGTAGTAGAATCACATGTGATTTTTGAAAATCACATGTGATTATTCAAAATCACATGTGATTTTTCAAAATCACGTGTGAGTTGTTCAAAAATCACATGTGATTTTGACCCAGATCACATGTGATTTACACCAAAATCACATGTGATTGTCATAACCGATGATAAAAGCTATTGATTTTTTTTAAACTGCACATGCCCTTCTCCATTTTCACATCCGTGCACATTAAATCACAAAACCAAATGATAAACAAATTAAAACAAAGAACATAGGTTAGAACAGTTTGATCATTTCATTTGTTACACAACAGATATTGAACTGATTCCCAATTTGGAAAGAAGTTAAGTACATAACAAAGAGCTGAACAACTTGATTTCGAGAAACAAAAATTTGTAAACACTAGCCCATCTACCACTTTAGTAATACCTATGGGAACGGAGAAACAAATCGTAATACCTATTGTGTTAAGAATGTACATGACTAATCACAGGGAAATGTTCCATCTTTACCAGCAAAACTATCAGCTTTGTCCTTTTTGCCCTTGTTATGTAATTATAAAATACAATCTCAGCCTTTGGATCATATTGAGATAGATGGTTGAGATTTGTTCACCGGATCTATGAAAAATGAATGGTCTAGAGGGATCTCATCTCATATAATCAAGTGTTCATATCTCCATAAAGTGGACGATCTTCCTCTTTTAACAAACCCCTCGTTTGCAAGACACTCGTAACAACAATTATATATTATTAATCATCAAATGACTTAACAATATATTAATAGAACAAGATCAATGAATTACAAAGTATTTTTCTGATAAACATTTAAATGAAAATAAATTTTAGGTCTCTGATCAAGCAAACTCAAACTAGAGTTAAAGTTTGAAATTGAACTCTGAGTCTTTGATTCGTAAAGAAATTGGTCTTAGTCGTAAAGATATGTTTCTTATTCGTAAAACCAGTCCTTGTTCGTAACCTTATTCGTAAACCTTACTCGTAAACATTATTCGTAAGCCTTACTAGTAAAATCTTATTCGTAAACCTTACTCGTAAACTCTTATTCGAAAGCCTTACTCGTAAAAGGTTATTCGTAAAAGCTTGTTCGTAAAAGCTTGTTCGTAAAAGCTTATTCGTAACCTAGAAAGAAATTCGTAAACTTATCTGAAGAGTTATTCGTAAGGAACTGATCTTATTCGTAAGATTAGGGTCTTACGGATAAGCAAATCCGTAAGATTAGGGTCTTACAAATAAGCAAATTCGTAAGATTGCACCAAATTCGTAAAAAGAGAGTTTTGACCACTTTTGTTGACTTTTCAGTTCCGACCACTTTTACGAACAATATTCCGACCACTTTTTCGACCATGTTTCTGACCATGAATTCAAACCATGTTTCCGACCACGTTTTTACCACAAGTATCACGAGATGGAACAAAAACGCAACTTCAACACATATTTGAACCAAAAAATACGGTTTTAACAAGAAAATACCACAAAAAAATCAACCAATATTAAAAAAACCTTGGCTTCGATGCCACTTGTAGGATCGTAGTAATGGTTGATATGGTGAATCGGGAGGTCGGGATGATGAAAGAGCATCATCTCCATGGTTAGAGAGAGAGAGTAGAGATAGAAGGGAAACTATGTGTGTTTTATTAATGAAGATGAAAGGAAAATACACTAAGAGTCTCACCCTCCTAGTGAAGAGGAGGGTATTTATAGCCTAACACAACATAACTATTACAATATTACATAACTAGTCCATGTGTTTCGGCTAAATAAGATAGATAATGTAATCCCGTAGATGTCGTTCCATTTACGTGTTAGGAGCGATCCCAACAATCAGGGATACTAACAAGCTCAAAAAGAGTAATGTTCTTCTTTAATGTGATATTAAATGTGGAAGATATACCATTTACTCGACCAACATTCTCTTTATATAGGAGACAAATGAGGATGTCACGTGAGGGTTGTTGAGATGTCTCAAGCATTTACAGGTGAAGTACATATTTAATTAAATGATTTTATTATTGGAAATAACCTTGCTTTTGAGGA
The DNA here is from genome assembly GCA_019973895.1 of Chrysanthemum seticuspe. NCBI lineage: Eukaryota > Viridiplantae > Streptophyta > Magnoliopsida > Asterales > Asteraceae > Chrysanthemum > Chrysanthemum seticuspe. The sequence goes on along the minus strand of BPTQ01000001.1, from coordinate 239,480,773 downwards.
ACAATGATGAGTCATCACTTTATCTCGCTCATACTTGTCTTTGACTTTCTTGAGAATACACTTTATCCCGCTCATATTCTATCTTGAAAAGTCCCGCCTAAGAGGGAAGGGTACCATCACTTTACACCCTCGCCATTCACACGCGCTCGTTACCACGCCACCACCACCCTGCACCATTTCAAATGTGATTGAATTCACTTCGCCAAATGCGCCACTTTTTCAATTATTTTGACCGTTTGAGCTGTATAACGACTAGTTTGTCATATTTAAAAAAAAAACACTAAAACTATACCACTCTATATAAACCCAGATATTCAGCAAATTTTACACACAATTACTTACTTTTCACCTTAAATCTCTCTATCACAACACACATTCTCTAAACGGAAAAAAAAATGAATTCCTATGGAGAATATGTTAACTTTTTCGGCGTTGACGATGAAACTGATATTTTCTTTATGACATAAGCTTATCAGTATCACCAATCTTTGCAAGCTCAAGCTCAAACTTTATTTATGCGTACACCGATATACCGTGAATGTGAAGTTGCTGAAGAACATTTGTGAGATGACTATTTTGGTGATAGTCCAACATATACAGAGTATTATTTTAGGTGCCGCTATCGTATGAGTAGTAAACGATTTTAAAAAATACTAAAAGGTACTGAAACTTATATTGAAACTCACGATGAACTTCCTGATCATTTTGATTTCTTTGTAGTCAGACCCGATGCTACGAGTCTATTGGGTTTTAGTGAAATTATGAAATGCACTTCTGGCATATGCCAAGTAGCGTACGACACAACACCCAATGCATTTGATGAATATTTACAAATGGGTTAATATTGTGCACGCGATTGTCTAGATCATTTTACTAAGTGCATTATTGATTTATACATGCATAAGTATTTAAGAACCCGACTACAATGACATTCAAAATATATACGCATGTCATGAGAGGGTTCATGGGTTTTCGGGTATGCTTGGAAGTATTGATTCTATGCATTGAGAGTGGAAAAACAGCCCGAAATCATGGCACGATCATAGAGGTGATAAAAAATATTCAAATATAATGCTTGAAGATGTTTTCTCTTACGATTTGTGGATTTGGCATGCATTTTTTTTGGGTAGCTGCAAATAATGATATTAACATTAAAAATATTTCTTCATTATTTGACGACCTTCTTGAAGACAGAGCCCTTGTTGCTCCGTTTGAAGTAAATGGAGTTACATATGAAAAATAGTATTATCTAGCGGACGGGATTTACCCAACATGGGCCACTTTTGTCAAATCATTTAGGGTGGCACTAGACGAGAAATATGGACACTTTAAAAGGTGACAAGAAGGTGCACAAAAAGACGTTGAACGAGCCTTTGGTGTCTGTAACACCCCCAAAACGGCTTAGCGGAAGCATACAAGTATTGAGGTGCTACTAAATTGATACCACAACATAAGCATAGAACAACGGATTTTCATAAATAAACTTTTATTCATTTCTTAAAAACAATGTTTAAATTTTTGATTTGATGCGGAAAATGGTCCATTATAAAAAGGTGGTCCCAATACATAAATCAGAGTCATCTATGACCATGCCATGCCTTTGCCTTGCGCCTCCAAAGATAAGGTATCACCTCAAAACCTGAAGATACATGCTAAAAGGGGTCAGCTTACGCTGGTGAGTTCATAGATTTGAATTTGTAAAAGTTTTTATGGACCACAAGATTTAGTATTTAATTCATTTCATTATGTGACCAGTCCACTCGGTCATGTTACCAGTTCACTCGGCAATGTGACCCGTTCATTCGGTCATGTATGTACATAGCAAATGCAACCAGTACAATCGGTCATGTGACCAGTTCACTCGGTCATGCAGGTGTAACAGTTTCAAATACTTGTGTCCATATGTAAAAGCATGCATTAACTTTACACTAGAATGCATCTAAGTAATCAAGTAATTGGCAAGTAAACACATAATGCATTCAGTCATTCAACATAGTTTTAGTAAACAATTCACTTGTTCAGGTAAAATCAACATTTAGTTTAAGTAAAAACGAGCATGTATTCTCCCCCAAAACAGTTATAAAAACAAGTAAAAGCAGGGGCTATGAAACTCACCTTGGCAATGTGCAATATGAAGTCTAAAAGGGAATTAAATCAAGGAGTGATAGTGCACGGCTCCGACACGCAACCTAATTAATACGGCAATTTAGTCTTTATGTTTAAGACTCGATAAAGTTTAATTAACTTTATAAATTTTAATTGTTGTTGTTGTTGTTGTTGTTGTTGTTGTTGTTGTTGTGGCATCATTTATTTTAGAAAAATTTACAAAGGTTTGGGTGGATCTCAGCTTATGAGGGTATGACATGGAAGGAATCTCAAGGAAGGAATCTCGACTTTGGTTTAATGATGACCAAATGATAATGCTTAGAAAGGTATACGCAGAAAAAAGATATCAAGGATGATCAAGACTTCGGTTTGATGATGACCAAAAGATGGTGCATGAAAAAATAATATATGATGAGACTTTGTCAATGTGAACCAAAAAAAGATATATATATTATGGGTTATATATTTCTTGTATAAATGTGTTTAAGGAAAAGTTAAGTCGTAACTTTATTTAAATGTTTCTTGAAAAATATTTCAATGTAGTTTTCAAATATATTATAATATGGTTTCAACAAGGTATGTATATATATAATACCTGGTTTATATATGTTTGAAAAGTACAAGTTTTGAGAAGTATATCTCATTGGTAAGTTGTAAGGATAACTTATATAGTTATAGAAAATTTGTATGAATCGGGTGAATCTTTCTATTTACTCAATTTGACCAATTGTCAAAAGTTTGTATTAACTTTTACTAATTTTAATTATGCGATTTATCATTTGTAAATAAATGTTTACAATTAAAAGTATAGGAGTTTTCTATTCGAGTTGTAGAAGAATAGACTCATTTTATTTCATTAACATGACTCTTAGTTCTTTGTTTATTGCTTAAAAGTTTACTAGTTGTTTTGTGCCTTGTGTTTTATTCCGGTACTACTTAATGATATATTACTAGTTGTGACGAAATCATGTATGCGGACGAGTTGAGGTAGGACGGAAATGATTCGATGTGTAACTTGAGTTGACACGAAACCAATCGGACTCTAACTGACACTAGATAGGCTCGCAGCCCAAGTTGTTAAACAAAAAATCCTTGTTGGGTTGGGTCCAGGCCCAATGACCAAAACTCACAACACAAACCAATTCAAACCACTTGTGGTAAAACTGTTTTGACGCAAGAAATTTGAACTAGTTTATTTTGACTCAAAATCTTGAGACTACTTTAGCTTGAGAGGATACAACACTCTAGACTCACACGAGTCTTTCACGACCACTTCACGGTCTTGAGACAGTCGCGGTAACAAGCACCCTTCGAGGTGTTTTCCCTTATGACTCGAAGCTAAAACAACCCCCTAGGGAGTTCACACAACTACACCGTCCACGAAAATATTACTTACTACGCGAGGCTTTGACTGGCCCTAAAGGAAATGCACAAAACCATTGTAACTCGAATGACACTAGAAACTACGACTTGAGTTCCGTCTTATGTCAACCGGGTATGACCCGAGTTGATCAAGAGGGTCTCGGCTACATCACTCTTTACGAGTTTAGGGGATGAGTGAGTCATACCGAGACTAGCTACCAACAGTTTTCCAAAATAAGCCGAAATAGCCATTATCTATTTAGCCGAAAATTAAGACATCCAAGTTTTACTCTTTTTGTTTCTTTCTCCTTGATCCACGACAGCCACACAACAACAACAAAGACAACATTATTTTAATTTACCCATTTTATTACCAACATTGTAATATCATTATAACACCCAATAATTAATTTCAATCGACACAAATAAATAATGTAAATTCAAATTACAACTTAATGTAATTACAAATCATTAGACAATAAAACAATGATGAGGAATGTGTTCTTACTATGTACACAATTAGTGGTTGAGTAGCTATGAACACCGAAACTCACGAGCTCAATTGGAGGGGACTTGGGACGAATGAGAGAAATTGACGAATGGAATAGCTTCCTTATACATCCGGTAACAAAACCCCTCTATCAATTTTCAAAAGCCCCTTCATTCAAGAAACCCTAATTTTTAATCTTTCTTTTATTTTTCTTGCGTTTTTGAATAAAACTTGTGGAAGATTTAGTCTCATTTGTAGGTGGATAATTGAGACTCAATGACATTCACTTTCTTGATCTCGTGCTTAGGGCATCCCTTTTCTGGCTCTTGCCGTCCTCATGCTTCCACACGCGGCGTCTAAAGAAAATAGGCTTCCCATTTGGGGGGGGGGAGGTTTGAAATGGACAAGTTTACCTTTGACATTCAAAAGAGAAGAAAGTATCCCTGTTGGTGATTGTTGGGTACAGCGAAGCAGAAACAGAAAAGAAATGGACAAGGATGGGACGCAGAGAAGAAAAGAGGAATATAGGTAGGGTGGCTTTGAGTAGGATAGGTTTTATTTTGTTTTATTATTATTTGATGTATTATTTGTACCCCGTGTTTTGTTGAATCCTCGAGCAAACGTATTTTTCTGGTACCCGAAAAATATAGAAATTATGTTTTTGGAAACGATTTCATAAACGTAATAATATGACATTCTTATTACGTTGAAATTTGATTATAAATGTTTGTCGTTATTAATTTGGTGTCGGAACACGTGCGGTGCCGTGACTTTCTAAATTCACGAGGTAACCTCTCGGTTTCTTCCGTAGATTATCCTTGAATGATAAAATGTGTATATTTTACTTATCTCATTATTTATTTTTAGTCTTGTATGCTACTGCACTATAGTATGCGGAATAACTTTTCGGAACAATGGATTAAGCTTATGTATGCTTAAATTTTAACTTGGACAATAATAAATTTCACAAATACTTAGTGGGCAAGTATTGTATGTGCGGTGTCTTATTTCTAAAGAAACGAGATGACCTCTCGTTTTAAAATTTTAGATATTGGCATTTTGTCAGAAAATAATTGATTTGGATTTTCTTACGCGACAATTTTTATTATAATAATCCGAAAATTTACGGGTTGTTATATTCTACCCACCTTACAGGAGATCCGTCCCGGATCTCAGTTTATGTTACCAGATAGGGTGTCGGGAACGAGGTGATGGTATTTGGAACAAGTTTTGAATTGTCCCTAGGTTGTTTCTAGGGTTTCCTCTTTGGGTATGGTTACCTAGGTGTTGTGCCTGAAGCACATCCTCTATCTGAGGAGTCATGATTTTTTTTGGGGCAGGTTCATTGGGTGAAAGTTTTAATTCTTGATGTTATAAGGTTTCACTATTTTGTTAGAGTGGGCACTCCTAACTTCTCAAGGTCTTATCAAAACGTACCCATTTCTGGTGTTTCATAATTCTAAAGTATATAGGTTGATTCTTAAGGGATGAAGAAACATTTGTTTTTGAATGTCTCTAAATGTTTGTACAAGTTTGGCTAAGACCAGATTTCAAAATTGATGAGATGTAAAAATGACACATTTTTAAAATATTGTAAAACCGGTTCTAAATTATGGGGTGTACAGGAAAATTTTGCGAAACTTTTAGTGTTTCAGTATTTTGTCTCATTTTAACTAGGGATTTGGAAAGTACTATTGTTGGATTTTAAAGGGGAAATCCTCCAATTTGGAAACTATATTGTAGCAAGGATGTGTAGCAAGATATAACCTTTTATCCATAGTCACGGGTAGGGTTTAGTTGTCTAAGTTGGGTAGGATTGGAGGTTTAATGGTTGGTGAACCTCATGGTTATCTATGATTTTAGTCAGAGGTGTGGGATTCATCCTAAGGTCAGGCTTAGTTACTAAGGAGGACATTGATCATTTCTGTTTATGGGGTATTAACTTAAAACACATTTCGAGAAAATAAGTAACCAATAGAGTGGTTCTGGAATACCTTTCAAAGTATTAAGGAACACTTTATTTTGGTAAGGTATGGGTAGGATTGTAGTTTATTTTATGGTGAAATGGTAAGGTGGTAATTTGGTTTGTAGAATGAATCATGAAGTGGTTCATAAGGTATTTTGATTACAATGGTCCGTGGGATGGTCGGAAACAGTTTGTATGGTAACTCATTTATTTAGTTTATAGGAGGGTAACAAGGTAGGCACTGTTATTCTTAAGAGGTGGGTGGAGCTTATAGGTTTTTAATTCTCAAGGTAGGGCGTAAAGTTTTCAAGATTCTGTGGGATTATAGGTCCTTTATCATGCCCTTCTAGATTTTGCCAAATGTTTATTGTATTTTCTCATAGGTGCTATTGAAAGGTTGCTCCTAGAATGGTTTGATTTGTCCATGGGGTGTAAGGTGTGGGGTAGGAGTGACTATAACATAACCCGTTTGTGATATGGAATTATAAAGTTTATGATTAAGAAGTAGGATGACGCCAGTGGGTGGCTTATGATTAAGGAATATTGTGACGCCAGTGAGTGGCTTATGATAGGGTGATGCCAGTGAGTGGTTTATGACTAAGGAATAGGGTGATGCCAGTGAGTAGTTTATGACTAAGGAATGCCAGTGAGTGGCTTGTGACCAGGGAATGCCAGTGAGTGGTTTGTGATTAAGGAACGCCAGTGAGTGGCTTGTGATTAAGGAACGCCAGTGAGTGGCTTGTGATTAAGGAATAGTGTGACGCCAAGGTGTGGCTTTAGTGTAACGCCAATGTGTGGTTTATTAAAATTTTAAATGTTTATTAAAATATTATCATTTTCTCACTTGACATAAAGCTATTATAACTATCCTAAGTACTGCAAAACTCACCTCTGAGTCGGACATAGGTGATCAGGCTATGTCCCACTGTCCCTGGTTGAATATAGGTGATCAGTCTATATTCACCCGAGGTTCAATGAATTTTGAAATACTTAGCTTAGTTACGCTAGTAATATGTCACAATTCTTTTAAAGGTTGTCTTGAAGGATTAGAACAATTACTCTCTTTATGTGAGGGAAAGGTGCAGTGCTGTGATACGTAAGTATACGTATAGGGAAAATAATTATAACCTATAATAAAATTAGGTGAGCAGTGATAAAACATGTATCTTATCAAGTATGATCTGAGCAAGATCATAAGTGAGGCATCGGCTTGGCAGGCAGGCACGTGTTGGTTATAGGGTTAAGTTTTTGTAAAAGTGGTTATAGTATAGGTTTTAAAAATACCCGGTTCTCTATAACCTGGCTCTGATACCAATCTGTAACACCCCCAAAATGGCTTAGCGGAAGCATACAAGTATTGGGGTGCTACTAAATTGATACCACAACATAAGCATAGAACAACGGATTTTCATAAATAAACTTTTATTCATTTCTTAAAAACAATGTTTACATTTTTGATTTGATGCGGAAAATGGCCCATTATAAAAAGTTGGTCCCAATACATAAATCAGAGTCATCTATGACCATGCCATGCCTTTGCCTTGCGCCTCCAAAGATAAGCTATCACCTCAAAACCTGAAGATACATGCTAAAAGGGGTCAGCTTACGCTGGTGAGTTCATAGATTTGAATTTGTAAAAGTTTCTATGGACCACAAGATTTAGTATTTAATTCATTTCATTATGTGACCAGTCCACTCGGTCATGTTACCAGTTCACTCGGCAATGTGACCCGTTTATTCGGTCATGTACGTACATAGCAAATGCAACCAGTACAATCGGTCATGTGACCAGTTCACTCGGTCATGCAGGTGTAACAGTTTCAAATACTTGTGTCCATATGTAAAAGCATGCATTAACTTTACACTAGAATGCATCTAAGTAATCAAGTAATTGGCAAGTAAACACATAATGCATTCAGTCATTCAGCATAGTTTTAGTAAACAATTCACTTGTTCAGGTAAAATAAACATTTAGTTTAAGTAAAAACGAGCATGTATTCTCCCCCAAAACAGTTATAAAAACAAGTAAAAGCAGGGGCTATGAAACTCACCTTGGCAATGTGCAATATGAAGTCTAAAAGGGAATTAAATCAAGGAGTGATAGTGCACGGCTCCGACACGCAACCTAATTAATACGGCAATTTAGTCTTTATGTTTATGACTCGATAAAGTTTAATTAACTTTATAAATTTTAATTGTTGTTGTTGTTGTTGTTGTTGTTGTGGCATCATTTATTTTAGAACGATTTACAAAGGTTTGGGTGGATCTCAGCTTATGAGGGTATGACATGGAAGGAATCTCAAGGAAGGAATTTCGACTTTGGTTTAATGATGACCAAATGATAATGCTTAGAAAGGTATACGCAGAAAAAAGATATCAAGGATGATCAAGACTTCGGTTTGATAATGACCAAAAGATGGTGCATGGAAAAATAATATATGATGAGACTTTGTCAATGTGAACGAAAAAAAAGATATATATATTATGGTTTATATATTTCTTATATAAATGTGTTTAAGGAAAAGTTAAGTCGTAACTTTATTTAAATGTTTCTTGAAAAAATATTCGATGTAGTTTTCAAATATATTATAATATGGTTTCAACAAGGTATGTATATATATAATACCTGGTTTATATATGTTTGAAAAGTACAAGTTTTGAGAAGTATATCTCATTGGTAAGTTGTAAGGATAACTTATATAGTTATAGAAAATTTGTATGAATCGGGTGAATCTTTCTATTTACTCAATTTGACCAATTGTCAAAAGTTTGTATTAACTTTTACTAATTTTAATTATGCGATTTATCATTTGTAAATAAATGTTTACAATTGAAAGTATAGGAGTTTTCTATTCGAGTTGTAGAAGAATAGACTCATTTTATTTCAATAACATGACTCTTAGTTCTTTGTTTATTGCTTACAAGTTTACTAGTTGTTTTGTGCCTTGTGTTTTATTCCGGTACTACTTAATGATATATTACTAGTTGTGACGAAATCATGTATGCGGACGAGTTGAGGTAGGACGGAAATGATTCGATGTGTAACTTGAGTTGACACGAAACAAATTGGACTCTAACAGACACTAGATAGGCTCGCAGCCCAAGTTGTTAAACAAACAATCCTTGTTGGGTTGGGTCCAGGCCCAATGACCAAAACTCACAACACAAACCAATTCAAACCACTTGTGGTAAAACTGTTTTGACGCAAGAAATTTTAACTATTATATTATGACTCAAAAGCTTGAGACTACTTTAGCTTGAGAGGATACAACACTCTAGACTCACACGAGTCTTTCACAACCACTTCACGGTCTTGAGACAGTCGCGGTAACAAGCACCCTTAGGGGTGTTTTCCCTTGTGACTCGAAGCTAAAACAGCCCCTAGGGAGTTCACACAACTACACCGTCCACGAAAATATTACTTACTACGCGAGGCTTTGACTGGCCCTAAAGGAAATGCACAAAACCATTGTAACTCGAATGACACTAGAAACTACGACTTGAGTTCTGTCTTATGTCAACCGGGTACGACCCGATTTGATCAAGATGTCTCGGCTACATCACCCTTTACGAGTTTAGGGGATGAGTGAGTCATACAGGGACTAGCTACCAACAGATTTCCAAAATAAGCCGAAATAGCCATTATCTATTTAGCCGAAAATTAAGACATCCAAGTTTTACTCTTTTTGTTTCTTTCTCCTTGATCCACGACAGCCACACAACAACAACAAAGACAACATTATTTTAATTTTCCCGTTTTATTACCAACATTGTAATATCATTATAACACCCAATAATTAATTTCAATCGACACAAATAAATAATGTAAATTCGAATTACAACTTAATGTAATTACAAATCATTAGACAATAAAACAATGATGAGGAATGTGTTCTTACTATGTACACAATTAGTGGTTGAGTAGCTATGAACACCGAAACTCACGAGCTCAATTGGAGGGGACTTGGGACGAATGAGAGAAATTGACGAGTGGAATAGCTTCCTTATGCATCCGGTAACAAAACCCCTCTATCAATTTTCAAAAGCTCCTTCATTCAAGAAACCCTAATTTTTAATCTTTCTTTTATTTTTCTTGCGTTTTTGAATAAAACTTGTGGAAGATTTAGTCTCATTTGTATGTGGATAATTGAGACACTATGACATTCACTTTCTTGATCTCGTGCTTAGGGCATCCCTTTTCTGGCTCTTGCCGTCCTCATGCTTCCACACGCGGCGTCTAAAGAAAATAGGCTTCCCATTTGGGGGGGGGGGGGGTTGAAATGGACAAGTTTACCTTTGACATTCAAAAGAGAAGAAAGTATCTCTGTTGGTGATTGTTGGGTACAGCGAAGCAGAAACAGAAAAGAAATGGACAAGGATGGGACGCAGAGAAGAAAAGAGGAATATAGGTAGGGTGGCTTTGAGTAGGATAGGTTTTATTTTGTTTTATTATTATTTGATGTATTATTTGTACCCCGTGTTTTGTTGAATCCTCGAGCAAACGTATTTTTCTGGTACCCGAAAAATATAGAAATTATGTTTTTGGAAACGATTTCATAAACGTAATAATATGAGATTCTTATTACGTTGAAATTTGATTATAAATGTTTGCCGTTATTAATTTGGTGTCGGTACGCGTGCGGTGCCGTGACTTTCTAAATTCACGAGGTAACCTCTCGGTTTCTTCCGTAGATTATTCTTGAATGATAAAATGTGTATATTTTACTTATCTCATTATTTATTTTTAGTCTTGTATGCTACTGCACTGCAGTATGCGGAATAACGTTTCGGAACAATGGATTAAGCTTATGTATGCTTAAATTTTAACTTGGACAATAATAAATTTTACAAATACTTAGTGGGCAAGTATTGTATGTGCGGTGTCTTATTTCTAAAGAAACGAGATGACCTCTCGTTTTTAAATTTTAGATATTGGCATTTTGTCAGAAAATAATTGATTTGGATTTTCTTACGCGACAATTTTTATTATAATAATCCGAAAATTTACGGGTTGTTATAGTCTACCCACCTTACAGGAGATCCGTCCCGGATCTCAGTTTATGTTACCCGATAGGGTGTCGGGAACGAGGTGATGGTATTTGGAACAAGTTTTGAATTGTCCCTAGGTTGTTTCTAGGGTTTCCTCTTTGGGTATGGTTACCTAGGTGTTGTGCCTGAAGCACATCCTCTATCTGAGGAGTCATGATTTTTTTTGGGGCAGGTTCATTGGGTGAAAGTTTTAATTCTTGATGTTATAAGGTTTCACTATTTTGTTAGAGTGGGCACTCCTAACTTCTCAAGGTCTTATCAAAACGTACCCATTTCTAGTGTTTCATAATTCTAAAGTATATAGGTTGATTCTTAAGGGATGAAGAAACATTTGTTTTTGAATGTCCCTAAATGTTTGTACAAGTTTGTCTAAGACCAGATTTCAAAATTGATGAGATGTAAAAATGACACATTTTTAAAATATTGTAAAACCGGTTCTAAATTATGGGGTGTACAGGAAAATTTTGCGAAACTTTTAGTGTTTCAGTATTTTGTCTCATTTTAACGAGGGATTTGGAAAGTATTATTGTTGGATTTTAAAGGGGAAATCCTCCAATTTGGAAACTATATTGTAGCAAGGATGTGTAGCAAGATATAACCTTTTATCCATAGTCACGGGTAGGGTTTAGTTGTCTAAGTTGGGTAGGATTGGAGGTTTAATGGTTGGTGAACCTCATGGTTATCTATGGTTTTAGGCAGAGGTGTGGGATTCATCCTAAGGTCAGGCTTAGTTACTAAGGAGGACATTGATCATTTCTGTTTATGGGGTATTAACTTAAACACATTTCGAGAAAATAAGTAACCAATAGAGTGGTTCTGGAATACCTTTCAAAGTATTAAGGAACACTTTATTTTGGTAAGGTATGGGTAGGATTGTAGTTTATTTTATGGTGAAATGGTAAGGTGGTAATTTGGTTTGTAGAATGATTCATGAAGTGCTTCATAAGGTATTTTGATTATAATGGTCCGTGGGATGGTCGGAAACAGTTTGTATGGTAACTCATTTATTTAGTTTATAGGAGGGTAACAAGGTAGGCACTGTTATTCTTAAGAGGTGGGTGGAGCTTCTAGGTTTTTAATTCTCAAGGTAGGGCGTAAAGTTTTCAAGATTCTGTGGGATTATAGGTCCTTTATCATGCCCTTCTAGATTTTGCCAAAGGTTTATTGTATTTTCTCATAGGTGCTATTGAAAGGTTGCTCCTAGAATGGTTTGATTTATCCATGGGGTGTAAGGTGTGGGGTAGGAGTGACTATAACATAACCCGTTTGTGATATGGAATTATAAAGTTTATGATTAAGAAGTAGGATGACGCCAGTGAGTGGCTTATGATTAAGGAATATTGTGACGCCAGTGAGTGGCTTATGATAGGGTGATGCCAGTGAGTGGTTTATGACTAAGGAATAGGGTGATGCCAGTGAGTAGTTTATGACTAAGGAATGCCAGTGAGTGTCTTGTGATCAGGGAATGTCAGTGAGTGGTTTGTGATTAAGGAACGCCAGTGAGTGGCTTGTGATTAAGGAACGCCAGTGAGTGGCTTGTGATTAAGGAATAGGGTGACGCCAAGGTGTGGCTTTAGTGTAACGCCAATGTGTGGTTTATTAAAATTTTAAATGTTTATTAAAATATTATCATTTTCTCACTTGACATAAAGCTATTATAACTATCCTAAGTACTGCAAAATTCACCTCTGAGTCGGACATAGGTGATCAGGCTATGTCCCACTGTCCCTGGTTGAATATAGGTGATCAGTCTATATTCACCCGAGGTTCAATGAATTTTGAAATACTTAGCTTAGTTACGCTAGTAATATGTCACAATACTTTTAAAGGTTGTCTTGAAGGATTAGAACAATTACTCTCTTTATGTGAGGGAAAGGTGCAGTGTTGTGATACGTAAGTATACGTATAGGGAAAATAATTATAACCTATAATGAAATTAGGTGAGCAGTGATAAAACATGTATCTTATCAAGTATGATCTCAGCAAGATCATAAGTGAGGCATCGGCTTGGCAGGCAGGCACATGTCGGTCATAGGGTTAAGTTTTTGTAAAAGTGGTTATAGTCTATGTTTTAAAAATACCCATTTCTCTATAACCTGGCTCATATACCAATCTGTAACACCCCCAAAATGGATTAGCGGAAGCATACAAGTATTGGGGTGCTACTAACTTGATACCACAACATAAGCATAGAACAACGGATTTTCATAAATAAACTTTTATTCATTTCTTAAAAACAATGTTTACATTTTTTATTTGATGCGGAAAATGGCCCATTATAAAAAGGTGGTCCCAATACATAAATCAGAGTCATCTATGACCATGCCATGCCTTTGCCTTGCGCCTCCAAAGATAAGCTATCACCTCAAAACCAGAAGATACATTCTAAAAGGGGTCAGCTTACGCTGGTGAGTTCATAGATTTGAATTTGTAAAAGTTTTTATGGACCACAAGATTTAGTATTTAATTCATTTCATTATGTGACCAGTCCACTCGGTTATGTTACCAGTTCACTCGGCAATGTGACCCGTTCATTCGGTCATGTATGTACATAGCAAATGCAACCAGTACAATCGGTCATGTGACCAGTTCACTCGGTCATGCAGGTGTAACAGCTTCAAATACTTGTGTCCATATGTAAAAGCATGCATTTACTTTACACTAGAATGCATCTAAGTAATCAAGTAATTGGCAAGTAAACACATAATGTATTCAGTCATTCAGCATAGTTTTAGTAAATAATTCACCTGTTCAGGTAAAATCAACATTTAGTTTAAGTAAAAACGAGCATGTATTCTCCCCCAAAACAGTTATAAAAACAAGTAAAAGCAGGGGCTATGAAACTCACCTTGGCAATGTGCAATATGAAGTCTAAAAGGGAATTAAATCAAGGAGTGATAGTGCACGACTCCGACACGCAACCTAATTAATACGACAATTTAGTCTTTATGTTTAAGACTCGATAAAGTTTAATTAACTTTATAAATTTTAATTGTTGTTGTTGTTGTTGTTGTTGTGGCATCATTTATTTTAGAACAATTTACAAAGGTTTGGGTGGATCTCAGCTTATGAGGGTATGACATGGAAGGAATCTCAAGGAAGGAATTTCGACTTTGGTTTAATGATGACCAAATGATAATGCTTAGAAAGGTATACGCAGAAAAAAGATATCAAGGATGATCAAGACTTCGGTTTGATGATGACCAAAAGATGGTGCACGGAAAAATAATATATGATGAGACTTTGTCAATGTGAACGAAAAAAAAGATATATATATTATGGGTTATATATTTCTTGTATAAATGTGTTTAAGGAAAAGTTAAGTCGTAACTTTATTTAAATGTTTCTTGAAAAAAATTTCGATGTAGTTTTCAAATATATTATAATATGGTTTCAACAAGGTATGTATATATATAATACCTGGTTTATATATGTTTGAAAAGTACAAGTTTTGAGAAGTATATCTCATTGGTAAGTTGTAAGGATAACTTATATAGTTATAGAAAATTTGTATGAATCGGGTGAATCTTTCTATTTACTCAATTTGACCAATTGTCAAAAGTTTGTATTAACTTTTAATAATTTTAATTATACGATTTATCATTTGTAAATAAGTGTTTACAATTAAAAGTATAGGAGTTTTCTATTCGAGTTGTAGAAGAATAGACTCATTTTATTTCAATAACATGACTCTTAGTTCTTTGTTTATTGCTTACAAGTTTACTAGTTGTTTTGTGCCTTGTGTTTTATTCCGGTACTACTTAATGATATATTACTAGTTGTGACGAAATCATGTATGCGGACGAGTTGAGGTAGGACGGAAATGATTCGATGTGTAACTTGAGTTGACACAAAACCAATCGGACTCTAACTGACACTAGATAGGCTTGCAGCCCAAGTTGTTAAACAAACAATCCTTGTTGGGTTGGGTCCAGGCCCAATGACCAAAACTTACAACACAAACCAATTCAAACCACTTGTGGTAAAACTGTTTTGACGCAAGAAATTTTAACTAGTATATTTTGACTCAAAAGCTTGAGACTACTTTAGCTTGAGAGGATACAACACTCTAGACTCACACGAGTCTGTGGTATGTGCGAAAACACATACCTTTTCATTATCAAAATAGACCCAATATTACCAAGAAATAGCCGTTTATTTCTAATATTTGTTTTTTCTTGAGTTTATGCTTGTGCAGGTACGGATATGACAAAACAGACAAAAAGAAGCCAAAACCGAAGAAAAACCGGCACGAGAGAGAGAAGAATGCAAGAGCCGATGCCGGGATGCTATTTCATGGACTTTGATGCTTAAAAGTGACTATTTACGGAGTTCGGGACATGATTTGGGAGTTTATCACAATTTACCTTTCACTTTATCATTTTACACAAACGACCCTCAACTTTCTCATATTGCCACTTTTCACCGTTACTTTCACAAAATTACACATGTCACCCTTCATTTTACTAACTTACCCCATTTCACAAAATTACCCCATTGGTCCTTGGTGTTTACAAATTTGCATCATTAATCCTTAATAATACACTTAGTAATACACCTAGTCCAAATCCAATCCAAATTATCCCATGAACCCCTCCCAACCAAACGTGAACCCCTCCATTTAAAACCCACGGTCAATGACCCATTCCATAAGTCAAACATGGAATAAAATAAATCCCAAACCCAGTTAAACATAAACGCGCCTAAAATCCACCAGTTACTGTTTACCATCCTAAAGCCATTTACCCAGTTACATCACCTCATTTACCCAACTTAAGTAAGCTTCTAGATGCATTTCCTGACATGTCAGAGGAGTGACACGCTTGGATTGCCAGCGTGTACAAATGGAGCTTCCTTATTGGTCGAAACACATCACCAAAATGATCTAAAGGCCCTGATTGAATTAGATGACGAATGAAGGAATCAATGGCTGTGATTGGACATCTAGGAGCTTCTGAAAGAGCATACCAAGCCTCATGTTTCAGCTATAAAAGCCCCTTCATCTCCACAAGGAATCTCGTCCAATTTTCATGCTATTAGAAGATTGTTACCAGTTTTTTTTACCTTGTCATTTACTGTTTTTTAGTAGTCAATCAGTTTCCTTCATTGTAATTTCATTTTTATAAAGTGTAATTTCAGATTTCTTCAAATTCAAGTTTCATTATTGCCAATTATTTCCAATCCCTTATCTACTGTTTTTACTGTTTCATTAGACTTAAGTATTGCTCATATAAGCTTACTTTATAGTTTTTATAAGCTTGTTCATTGTTTTACATTGTCTCAGTTTTCAGTTTTCCAAAAAGTAAAATAGTCAACATAAGTCAAACGAGTCAAAATCCTGATTCAATGAAGAAGGTTAATCTGATTTGCTGACATGGATGGATTTGGTTTGCTTGTGATAGATTTTGGGTTGATATCAGTTAGGATAGTAACTCTCTGATTT
Source organism: Chrysanthemum seticuspe (assembly GCA_019973895.1). Taxonomy (NCBI): domain Eukaryota; kingdom Viridiplantae; phylum Streptophyta; class Magnoliopsida; order Asterales; family Asteraceae; genus Chrysanthemum; species Chrysanthemum seticuspe. Next base: position 239,464,357 of record BPTQ01000001.1, on the reverse strand, counting down.
GATAAGCAAGCCATAGCGGCTGGACCGTTGTAAGTGATATATCTGTTTTATGCTTGGATTTGTGATTTACTAGTTTAATCTGCTATGTTTGTGTTAGATTAGGTTTATCTGATCATATGCTTCTTTGGATTATCATTAGTTTGTTTTAGTGCTTAATCATATCTGCATTCAACTGGTTAAATTTGCATTAGATAGATCATATAAGGATTAGTGTAGTTTAGCTGATAAAATTGATTTATCTAGTTGTAATATAGTTATGTAAATCTGATTTGAAGGTTAGAATGGTTTAGTTATTAGATTCTGATTTGGAAATTTGCATATTAGTCTTGAAACGTGTTTGGAATAAGGAGCATTTGTGAGTTTAAGGTGAGTTTAGAGGTTAAGATTGGTCATATAAGTTTACTCTAGGTTCATTATAGTTATTTTAGTCTTCTATTTGCATCTATATTCACAATTTAGTCAAACTCATTGTAAGTCAGTTATTAATTTCACATCTGTTGGAATTTCAAATCTCATAACTTGCATTTAGGATTAACAGTAGTAAAACTAGCTTATTCTAGGATCATATTATCATTAAACATCAGTTACATTCCATTTCACAGGCTCAAAAGTTCATATAAGTCAAACTTGCAAATTTTCATCAAAAGTCAAAAATCTATTTTATGCTCAAACTACATCCACTTTTATATTTTTAAATCACTCAATATAGGTTCAAATAAGTTGAAATTCTGGACTTAAGCACTTTGGTTGGTGTTTGGTAACTGTATATTTTTAGTTTATTTTTGTGAATTTTCTAAGCTAGCTGAATTAGTGCTCAAAGTAGGTGCTAGAGGGCTGTTTGGTTTTGCCTTCTTAAGAAACTGATCTTGTGCTTATTGCCTCTAGCTTGTGCTATTTAGGTTCAATTCAGTTACAGTAGGCTTAACTCAAGTATTTTAGGTCAGTTTTAGGTTTAAGTAGCTTATTGCAGCTTTTGGTTAGCTTATAGCTTATTTTTAGTGCTTATTTTAATTAGATTCATGCCCAAATCATAGTTCTTGTACTCCAAATTGGTTTCTGTTATTTTTCCCTAGTTCTCTATATTATTTTATAGTAATCTGGAAGTTTTCATTTTTTTTACTGTTCATTTGCTATTTTTCTGCATTTTATGTCATTTTCTAGCATTTTTAATTAGCATTTAATCCAAATAATTCAGAAAATGTTTAGAAAAATAAAATTTCAATTTTCTTAGGTTTAGAATATTCAAAAAATCATAAAAAGTATTTTTCCATATTTTTCTTAGATTAAATAGTATTTTCTAGCATTTTATTTAGATTTAAATAGTTTAAAATTCATAATAAATAGAGAAAAGTTCAAAAAAATGTGATTCCAGTTCTGAAAATTCTTTTTAGTTAAATTTGATTTTTGAAAAGTAATTTTGTAATTTTCTTGCATATTTTCCTAATTTTTAGTATTTTAAGTCTATTTTAAATGTCTTAAATTAGTTTTTAATTCCAAATAAATCAATAAAAATCCAAAAAAAATATTTTTAATTCACAAATAAATTTCAAATATCATTCTTAGCTGTAGAAAAATAGAAGTTCATTTTTAAGAGTTTAAATTAGCATAGTTGCATTTAATTAGTGTTTCTTTAATTACGTTTTATGTGTTTTTAGTTTAAATTTTCGTAGTTAGTAGTGTATCCTTTATTGCATCATAGATTTAGTTGATTTTATTGTTTCCTTCTATAATTCCTTGCATCGTAGAATAGAAATTCCCAATATCCCTTTTACACATTCGAATCCCGAATCGCGACGTGAGTTGTCAAACTCCATTCATCCCTCGTTGGGAAAACGACCCGGGGAAAATACATACCTTTGTATTTCTTCGGAAAAATATCTTTCACGACCACTTCACGGTCTTGAGACAGTCGCGGTAACAAGCACCCTTAGGGGTGTTTTCCCTTGTGACTCGAAGCTAAAACAGCCCCCTAGGGAGTTCACACAACTACACCGTCCACGAAAATATTACTTACTACGCGAGGCTTTGACTGGCCCTAAAGGAAATGCACAAAACCATTGTAACTCGAATGACACTAGAAACTACGACTTGAGTTCCGTCTTATGTCAACCGGGTACGACCCGATTTGATTAAGAGGGTCTCGGCTACATCACTCTTTACGAGTTTAGGGGATGAGTGAGTCATACAGGGACTAGCTACCAACAGATTTCCAAAATAAGCCGAAATAACCATTATCTATTTAGCCGAAAATTAAGACATCCAAGTTTTACTCTTTTTGTTTCTTTCTCCTTGATCCACGACAGCCACACAACAACAACAAAGACAACATTATTTTAATTTACCTGTTTTATTACCAACATTGTAATATCATTATAACACCCAATAATTAATTCAATCGACACAAATAAATAATGTAAATTCGAATTACAACTTAATGTAATTACAAATCATTAGACAATAAAACAATGATGAGGAATGTGTTCTTACTATGTACACAATTAGTGGTTGAGTAGCTATGAACACCGAAACTCACGAGCTCAATTGGAGGGGACTTGGGACGAATGAGAGAAATTGACGAGTGGAATAGCTTCCTTATGCATCCGGTAACAAAACCCCTCTATCAATTTTCAAAAGCCCCTTCATTCAAGAAACCCTAATTTTTAATCTTTCTTTTATTTTTCTTGCGTTTTTGAATAAAACTTGTGGAAGATTTAGTCTCATTTGTAGGTGGATAATTGAGACACAATGACATTCACTTTCTTGATCTCGTGCTTAGGGCATCCCTTTTCTGGCTCTTGCCGTCCTCATGCTTCCACACGCGGCGTCTAAAGAAAATAGGCTTCCCATTTGGGGGGGGGGGGGTGTTGAAATGGAGAAGTTTACCTTTGACATTCAAAAGAGAAGAAAGTATCCCTGTTGGTGTTTGTTGGGTACAGCGAAGCAGAAACAGAAAAGAAATGGACAAGGATGGGACGCAGAGAAGAAAAGAGGAAGGACCTACTATTCATACGGTGGCTACTGGGTAGCCTGCCAGGGAATATTCCCCTTTGTCCCCCCGCTTTTTCCAGTACAACACAGTTTTTTGTCAGTTTTTGTTCCGTATTTCTGACAGTTTTAAGCGTTTGGCTTATTAAACTTTATATTTACAGTTCCGCATTTTCAGGTTTATAGCTTTTTGATATAAACAAAAATATAAAAATAAAAAATAAATAAAAAATAAAAATAAAAAAAATAGCCACCGTATGAATAAAAACATAGCCACCGTATTAATAACTTATCCCAAAGAGGAATATAGGTAGGGTTAAGGCTGCTCAAACGGACCGGATGGACCGGACCGACCGACAAAACCGACCGGACCGAACCGAAACCGACCGGACCGATGGACCGGCGGTCCGGTCTCGGTCTAGGGTTTTTGCCGAATTTCGTCTCGGTCCGGTCCGGACCCAAAACCGACGGAAACCCGAAATTTAGCCTTGTGAACCGGACCGACCGACAAAACCGACCGAGACCGGACCGGACCGGACCGGACCGACCTCATTCGGTCTCGGTCTCGGTCCGGAGTTTTTGCCGGATTCGGTCTCGGTCCGGTCCGGTTTTCGTCGGTCCGGTCCGGTTTTCGTCGGTCCGGTCCGGTTTTCGACCGATGAGCACCCCTAGGTAGGGTGGCTTTGAGTAGGATAGGTTTTATTTTGTTTTATTATTATTTGATGTATTATTTGTACCCCGTGTTTTGTTGAATCCTCGAGCAAACGTATTTTTCTGGTACCCGAAAAATATAGAAATTATGTTTTTGGAAACGATTTCATAAACGTAATAATATGAGATTCTTATTACGTTGAAATTTGATTATAAATTTTTGCCGTTATTAATTTGGTGTCGGTACGCGTGCGGTGCCGTGACTTTCTAAATTCACGAGGTAACCTCTCGGTTTCTTCCGTAGATTATCCTTGAATGATAAAATGTGTATATTTTACTTATCTCATTATTTATTTTTAGTCTTGTATGCTACTGCACTGCAGTATGCGGAATAACGTTTCGGAACAATGGATTAAGCTTATGTATGCTTAAATTTTAACTTGGACAATAATAAATTTTACAAATACTTAGTGGGCAAGTATTGTATGTGCGGTGTCTTATTTCTAAAGAAACGAGATGACCTCTCGTTTTTAAATTTTAGATATTGGCATTTTGTCAGAAAATAATTGATTTGGATTTTCTTACGCGACAATTTTTATTATAATAATCCGAAAATTTACGGGTTGTTATAGTGTCCTCCAAGGACGTTGAGGATATACAACAACCGGCGCGTGCTTGGAGTATGAACAAGCTGTGAAGACTTATGTACACGTGCATCATATTGCATAAGATGATTTTGAAAGATCAAAAGTATGCGATAAGTGAATTCAGCTAGTTGTATGTTAGTCTGCAGCCATATATACAACGAGAATGGTTCGAGAGATGCGAAGTGCAACGAAAGAAAGCCAAAGAATTGCGTGATAAAATAATACACGTAAATCTTCAACGAGATATAGAGGATGATATTTGGCTATGACACCAATAAGAAGGAAAAAACTAGTTTATTGATAATTTGATGTATTTTCATATTTTCGTAATTTTTTTTTCGTACTTTGCTTATTTTTTATAATGTTTGTTTATTTTCGCACTTTGTTTATTTTTCGTATTATAGTTTGTATTTTTATTTTTATGAATGAAAATTTAGGTTGTTTGAAAAATGAAAAATAAAATATGGTGGAGCCCAAAAATTGCGAAACGGCACGCAAACGACACAAGCCACTGCAGATGAGGTATTTTGGGTGTGTGAATGTGAAATATTGAGGTGAGCTGATTTGGCACAAACGACACACAAATGGCATGTGATGGTACCCAACGCTCTAAATATCTAAGAGATATGTTTGACTTAGGCTCTGTTGGATGAATTAGAGAGCTGAAATAACCATCAAGACATTGTTGATTCTTAATGAACCTTTGTCTTTCACCTTCTAGTTCTTATATATATATAAGTTGACTCCGCATTAGCTAGAAAGTATATCTTCAAGTTGTCTTTAACTCCCTAACGATGTCTTTGATGTGAACCTTGCTAAAAATACTCACTAGTTTTTAATCAGTGAGTCTTTTTATACTTGATCCAATTTGTATTTAATGTAGTACGTCAGACACATTTGGTCACGAAATTAGTCGAACACAAATTGCTTGAAAACACCATTCAACCTTGATTCTACACTTTCATCTTTTATTTTATTTATTTTTTCTTCGCACTTTTGAAGTATTTGAAAAATTAATTTTGCAGCTTTGCATTTTGGGACCAAGACCAATTAATAATGTTCCATGCATGCATTATGCATAGGTCTCCCAAGTCCCAACAACAAATTTAAATCTTATGTTACTTGATTCAAACACATGGAGATGCACAAAATGATCGGTCCAATCTTTCAAGGACATTGGTCCATGCTACTTGGCATGATCAGATTAGAAAAATGAAAACTAATATTTGTGAAAATCGTTAATGCTGACTTCTTTCCTAGGGACACAAACACAGAATGTGTCATGTTGGCATCTCTTTAAAACAAGCCACGACAAAATCAGTCACCAAACTATCCTTAGTCAAGCATAAAATATTGCAGGATATTATTGCGAATAACTTGAATGTTTACAATCACAAACATTGTATCGGTTTATTACTTAGTCACGGGGTTTATTTTTTTGTTTTTATTCTTGAGCATTAAATACGTTAAATACAAATCTGTTTCCAAATATTGCTATAATGATGGTGATTGATTGGTGCTTTAATCGTTGATTGTTCCGGCGCATTAATTTCAAATATATTATACAAAGTTTCCTGAAATAATTTGGTCAAAATACATTAGACAACTGGTGTATATATTTTTGTTAAGTTTATTAGGATCGAAGTTTTTTTAATTGGGTCAAATCCCATACCTTGATGGATGATAACTACAAAGTGAAACCAATCAAAGAGTTCGGTCAAAGACGATTCAACACCTCAAATGTCACGTACTAAGAAATTTTACACGGCGAGTAACGTGCACTGTTAGTTATCTCATACTTGATGCAATGTTTTATTTTCAGTTTCAATAAATATTTTTATATGTTCTTTGATAAATGTTAATAATTTTTGCTTTAGTTGAATTATTGCATGTTACGAAACACTAACTAAAATATCGCATATCGTTAATTATTTGCCGTTAGACATGGATACTCGTCTAATTGAATAAGATGGGTGTTTAATGCAACCCCCAATATTAAACATATGACGATGACTAGTCAATAGTTTTAGGGATTTTCTAACTTTTATGGTGGAATTTGAAGCATTAAACGAACTGAAATTACCATGTTTAAGTGTTGTGATATCAACAGTTTCCTAACTAAATTTGTGATGTTTATCAAATGGGTCATATTAAATATACACCAAATTCACTAAATAAACCTTGTGTCATATTAAATATAAACCAAATCTACTAAATACATTTTTTTTCATACATAACCTAGAGTTGGGTTCATTAAAGATCAAGAATATTTGAAAGATTAAATGGTAAGATCTCCACCAAATTTTAGCTGAAAAATAATTCCAAACAACAATATATGAATGAAAGGGCGAAATAGTCATTCTATACCACATCCTACTCACGTGACTGTCACATACCTCAACCTACACACAATCTATCTCATCCCCAAATTTTCTCTCATTTACTCTCATCACACATACACCCCAAACCCTCATTTCAACCACTAAACCCTCATTTCACCTCAAATTTCATCAAATTTGATTTGATATATATTAAAAACAATCAAATTTATGGATATTAAAAGTGAACTAGCGAACGAATGATGGTTTCAGGTAAAATTTTAATTCAATATTTATGTACTTTTATGATTATGTTATCTATTATGTTTGATGTGATGTTTATTGAAGTTATATTAAAGTTATTGGTAATTTGGGGTTCGTATTGAACTGTTTGTATATATCTAGGGTTATGAGGTTATATATATTAATATTCATGTGTTTATGTTTATTTTGTGTTAAAAGGTTGTCTATTAGATTAGGTTCATTTATTTTTGTATATTTAGGTTTATGAAGCTGTAATCAGATTATATCTATGTGTTTTTGTAGGTTTTGGGTTTATAATGGTATAAGTGAGTTTATATTGGATTATTTGTATATTGAAGGTTTATATGGTTGTAAAATGATTCATGTTGATGTGTGTGTGTAATTAAGATGGTGTTGATGAGGGTGATCAAGAAGATGATGGCTCATTTACCGTAAATGAAGATGATGATTCTGATTGTTTAGATAAAGAAGATGATGGTTCATATGGTCTGGTTGAAGAAGATGATTTTGGAAATGAGGGGCTGGCAAAGGAGACAGTGAACTCCGTAGAAGAAGAGGCGAATGTGACTGATGGTGAAGGGTCAGATGGTTGAGATGGATTTGAAATAAAACGAGTCACATGATGGCGGGAAATTGGATAATACAACAAAAATCTTGTTGTTGGTGAAGGAAAAAAGGAGATGAAAAATTAGCAGACGATACTATTATAGAGAGACTTATTACAACGAGCGAGTAAAAACTGTTCAGCAGTTGGTTTTCAATAATGGGCAAGAATCCGTAAGTCTACTTGTAATATATTTTAACTGTTATTAACTTACGACCCTAAATCACATGTGATTATACATAAAATCACTTGTGATTTACTGATATGAACTTACAACTATCTAATGTTATTTGTTACATAGGGAAATGCTTTTCGAAACAACGTCGGGTATTTGTGCAATTAGAGATAATCTGGAGATATAAACACCATGTTTTGGGTTGGGTATTAATTTCATTGATTGTTGGTTTGTCGAGCTCAGCTATGGATAGAAACTCAAAGAACCTGAAGATCTATCAAGGCATTTTTTACGGGTTGATACGTGGTCTAAAAGTTGCAAGGCACAAGATCGCAAAGAATGCTAATACGGCTAAGAAGGAACGTGTTTAGAAATTTAGTTGGCTATTGTACTAATTACTAGCATAAAACTTCTCTACTTTTGTTGTTTTTTCTAAGATGTTTTGTGTTTTTCTGCAAATGACTTATCTGTAAGTAGCGGTTGGTATATAATCAATGGAATTTAATACCTTAGTTTGGTCTCGAAAATGAATATTTATAGAAAAGCACATTTATAAGAAATAGTTATGCACTAATTTTTCTTGTTCCATTTAAGAAATCAGGTTATTGTTGGATGCGACTAATTCTCTTATTTGATGAATAAAATCACATGTCATTTAAGGTAAATTACATGTGATTTTCAGAAGTTGATATGTAGATCACATGTGATTGTATTTCAAATCATGTTACTTATCAAAGGTTTATTTGTTACATATGAGAGGTTGATATGTAAATCACATGTGATTCTGTCTCAATCACATGTGATTTAACCTCAAATCACATGTGATTTGCTACACGCTCCTTGTATATCTAATTAACACTATTTGATTTACAAACCGCATATTTGGATTTGAGTACATTCTTGATAAGCTTTTCTATAATATTTTTGACTTATAAATGTGTGTTCTTAACACATTTTATAAAAATTTCAGTATATTTACTAGTTACTATATTTCACAACCGGATATGTAAAACAAATATGGATATATCTCAAATCACTTGTATTATAAGTCATGTTCTTATGTACCTAATATTGTAGTATGTGGTTTACAAAAAAAATGATATTGGACCTGCAAATAAAGCCAAAAACTTTAAACAAATTACTAAAGAAAATAACAAATTAACATTCAATGAAAGCCTCAATTTAAGTAACAATCCACAACTTAGAGTTTCAATTCAATAACGATCCACAACTAAATAAAATTAATAATCTGTTGAAAACATAGAGTTACATTCAAAGAGAATTGCATCCCTTTTGGATCTTTTGGAAAGTTAAAATTACATCACAAAAAAATTACAACATTGCTCAAGTATGCATGACTTGTGTAGTTAATTTTCCATTTGGATCTAACGAACAAGTCTTTATCGTGTGAGTATTAGTAGTCTTCTTTCCATAGCATCGGCATTTCTTTTCTTGGTTTCGAACTTGGGGTTGATGTGTAAACATGCTTCTCAGCGATTCCAAAATCTTTATGCCAAGATCTTTAATTAAGTTTACCTTTTGTTCCTCAAATTTCAACGATTCCATGAGCATATTCCGCATAATTTCGTTGAAGATTTTAAGGTCGGTTTCATAGCTCATAAGTCTGCCAGATAATAGAAGCTTATGGTTAGTTTCTAAATTTTGAGTTATGTCCATATTGTGCAAAATCACTTGTCAATTACCCAAGATCATTTGTGATTAGGCAAAATCACTTGTGATTTACGAAAAAGTCACTTGTGGTTTACACCAAATCACCTGTGTAAATCACTTGTGGTTTCGTAAAATCACTAATGATTTACGCCAAATCACTAGTGATTTACGCCAAATCACTTGTGATTTACGCCACGCCAAATCACTTGTGATTGTACTTAGAATCAAATTTTTGTGAGATGTAATACCTTTTGCGATACCTTTTAAGTGATTTACCAGATTCAAAGTCAGTAGGTGTCTTGAAAGCGTATATCAAATTTGTTTGAATCGCATATATACATAACTAGTGAGATTTTATATATGTACACTTGTTTTACAATCACATTTGATTTAATGCATAATCACATGTGTTTCTCGATACTTGTTGGCTTAATAACATGTGAATTATGATACTTCCAGGCTCAATTTTAAACAATCAACTTGTGCGAAACCCAAATGATTTACTTATTCTTAAACATAAAACAGTATCACGTGTGATTTCACTATACGCTTCATAATAACAAATTCATAATTATAACTACATATTTAAGATAATCACATGTGATTTACCTTTAACAGGTTCCAACTCTTTATTTTCATCATCTACATTTGTTTCTTCAACAATATGAATATCTTCAACATTCATACCTTCAAAAATATGAACTCGTTCAACATCTTCAACATTCATACCTCTAGACTATCTTCAACATTTCAAACTCGTTCCATATCTTCATTGTTTGTAGTTTTTATAATTTTGATGAATTTCGAGCTGTAATTTTGTGTAATTGCGTCTGATTTTAAAGATTTTGTGATGAAATCGAGTGTAATTGAATGATTTTTGAATGAATTTGATGATAGATGTCGATTTAATTGATGATTATGATATGTGTGTTGTGTGTGTGTGTGTGGTGAGAGGTAAATTTTTTTGCCCTGATTTTGGATCGACATAAGTTGAAGGAAGGATGAAAAAGAAGGAAAAAGTGGCTTTTATATATGACGAAGATGCCCCTCATGTGTAAATTTAAGATCTAATTAGAGACATTGGATGGAAGTGGAATGGATGGTGGGGATCTCACCATTTGATCCTTGAAAAATATATGATCTTTACAGATCCCGCCCCACATAACCTATTAGTACTTTATATAAAGATTAAATTATTTAAGGTGCATTGATAAAGCCTCATATAATATTTTTTTACTAATTCTCTTACATATAACAATATTATATTTTTTGCCACTCATTTTCTCTTTACATATAAACCGTCACTTATGACATTTGTTAGATCATGTGAGTAGAAGGATAACTATGAACAATTTATATTAGAAAATAGCATTTTGCTTATTTAATTGGTACTTTAAATAAGGATAGAATTATTTAAGTGCACAAATTTGTTTATTTAATACTTCAGCAATTTAAAGTTTCGTGATTCTATTTAAACATCTACTGTAATTATTACACTTAATTGTCGATCTTAATTTGATTAATCAAATTTGAATTTTTTTATGACCTGCATAAGAAAAAGACTGATAGAATCACCAGTATAAAGACCATCTTTTGCAACTTACAAAGCATTGCATAATACTCTATTCTTTCATTTCTCACTGTGTTTTACTTCATTTGTGCATAGACTCCAATGGCTTCCCCTTCAACCAACCTCCATTTTATCTTGTTTCCTCTAATGACTCAAGGCCATATGATACCCATGGTCGACATAGCTCGAATACTAGCTCATCGAGGTGCTACGGTTACAATAATCACTACTCCTGTTAATGCGAGTCGTTTTAAATCAGTCATTGATCGTGCAAGTGAAGCTAAGCTCAAGATCCAAGTTCTTGTACTCCCACTTGCAACTTCTGAAGCTGGTTTGCCAGAAGGATGCGAGAACTTTGACTTGCTTCCATCAGTTGCACTCTCGGACAATCTTTTTGCAGCCATAGATATGCTCGAAAAACCAGCTGAAAATACGCTTAGGGGACTAAGTCTTGCTCCAAGTTGCATCATCTCAGATTATGGTATTTCGTGGACGACAAATGTGGCAAAGAGGTTAAACATTCCCAGGATCATTTTCTTTGGACCTGGATGTTTTTCTTCCCTATGTATAAACATAGCAATGAATACTAGTATACTGGATGAAATAGACTCAGATTTTGAGTACTTTGTGTTGCCTGGTCTGCCTGACCGGATTGAAATTACTAAACCTCAGGCTTCGGGATGGGGAAAAGGAAAGACGGAAGCAAGTATTAGGAGGTTCGAAAGAAGGCAAGAGGCGGGGAAAGGTGCATATGGGATTGTGGTTAATAGTTTTGAGGAGTTGGAGCCTAAGTATGTTGAAGCATTCACAAAGGTGAAAGACAAAAAGGTGTGGTGTATTGGCCCGGTTTCACTATGCAACAAAATTTTCCAAGACATAGCCGAGAGAGGAAACAAGGCTGCAGTTGATGGGCATGATTGTGTTAAGTGGCTAGATACGAGAGAGACAAGGTCCGTAGTCTATGTTTGCTTCGGAAGTTTATCTCATACTTCCGCGGACCAGGCCATCGAGCTTGCACTAGGATTGGAGTTATCATATATACCATTTATTTGGTTCATTAAGTGCACAAGTGACAAACTTGAGAGATGGATTTCTGAAGGTGGATATGAAGATAGGATAAAAGACAGAGGCCTAATTGTTCGTGGTTGGGCACCACAAGTCCTTATACTGTCACACCAAGCCATTGGAGGTTTCATAACTCACTGTGGATGGAACTCGACTCTAGAAGCTATTTCTGCTGGAATCCCAATGGTTACATGGCCTCATTTCGCTGATCAGTTTTTAAACGAAAGATTTATCATAGACGTTTTGAAAATTGGAGTGAGAATTGGTGTAGAGGTTCCAGTTTCTTATGGGAAGAATGATATGTGTGAGGTGATGGTAAAGAGGGAAAAGATCAAGACGGCCGTGGAATGTTTAATGAACAATTCGGAAGAGGGAAATGCAAGAAGAAAAAGGGCTAAAGAACTTGGAGAAATGGCGAAGAGAGCAATGGAGGAAGGAGGTTCGTCACATTTTAACATGACGTCGATGATTCACGATATTACTCAAGAATTAGGCAAGAACACTAAATTGGTCCAAGATCTGGAATAGCTATTATAGCTTGTACACTGAGGATTTTCCTTTCAATCCTTAAGGTTGCATCATAACTAAGAAGCAATTCTGGTCTACGTACTTGCTTACATACATCCCTTTGAGCCTTGTTATCTATACATCTTTAGTACGAGAATGTTTAAATAAGATCTAATACAGCTTAACAAATAATTTACATTTACCCTTGTAATCCCATAAATTCCACCACCTAAGTTGACAGGCGACATATATATATGGGGAGTAAAAATAATGGTGTTAAATTTTTGTACTAAAAAATGACACTTAGGTGGAGTGTACATCAATCTTATGAAAATGTAACATCTCAATGACACTGTCCAAACTCCAAAGAATCACAAAAACCTTCTTTTTTTTTTCTTCTTTTCATTTTGTAAGTACTTAAGGACAATGACTCGATGAAAGTACAAAAATAAAATGTATGCTGTTACAAGATATAGTGAAATACAATGGTAAAATTAAGAATAAAAAATATAAATTGCCATTGTGGCAACGTACGTTAGCATCGAAAGGTGGTATTAGATGCCACCGAACGTGGCTTTCATAAAAGTTTAACTTCTTTTGGCAGGCCAATATGAACTTCATGCTACCGGCCATAGATATTATTTAATCTATTTATATCATTTTAACGCCAGTTAACGAGCACTTAGTTTTTAATTCTAGACATAGCTGAAGTGATTAGCCTTTTGGAAATCATCAGAAGTTTCATAAATAAACACCAAACTAACTTCTGAACCACCAATGGCTTTCCGTCCCGAAGATCTTCACTTTGTCTTGTTTCCATTGATGGCACAAGGTCATCTAATACCCATGGTGGACATGGGGCGGATACTAGCCCAACGAGGTGCTATCGTTACTATAATAACATCTCCTGTTAATGCAAACCGCTTTAAGTCTGTCATTGACCGTGCAGTTGAAGCTAAGCTAAAGATCCAAGTTCTTGAACTCGAACTCCCATTAGCTGAAGTTGGTTTGCCTGAAGGACACGAGAACTTTGACTTGCTTCCATTAGCTGACCAACCGCTCAAAATGTACTCAGCAATGAAGCTGTTAGAAAAGCCAGCGGAAAAGGTTCTTAGCGTTCTTTGTCCGCCTCCAAGTTGCATTATATCGGATGGTGGTTTTCCCTGGACTAGCGATGTGGCTAAGAGGTTGAATATTCCAAGGCTAGTTTTCTATGGGCCAGGATGCTTCGCATTTCTGTGCATACACATAGTGACAAATACTAATATACTAGATGAAATTGATTCCAACTCTCAGTACTTTGTAATGCCTGGTCTTCCAGATCAGATTGAAGTTACTAAGCCCCAAGCGTCAACTTGGGGAAAAGGAGATTCGAAAGAAACGACAGAGATGTTTGACCGATTGCTAGAAGCGGAGAAAACTTCGAGTGGGATTGTGGTTAATAGCTTTGAGGAGCTGGAGCCGAAGTATGTTGAAGCGTTTGCAAGGGCAAAAGATAAAGAAGTATGGTGTATTGGACCTGTTTCACTAAGCAACAAAAGCTTTGAAGATTTATCAGAGAGAGGAAACAAGCCAGCGATTAACAAACACGATTGCCTGAAATGGCTTGATTCAAGAGAGCAAGGTTCTGTAGTCTATGTTTGCTTGGGAAGTCTATGGTATGGTTCCACAGAACAAGCCATTGAGCTTGGGTTGGGATTGGAGTCATCGAACAAACCCTTTATATGGTTCATCAGGCAGACAAGTGATGAATTTGAGAGATGGCTCTTAGAAGAAGGATATGAAGAAAGGATAAAGGATAGAGGCCTGATGGTCCGTGGTTGGGCACCACAAATCTTAATATTGTCGCATGAAGCCATTGGGTGTTTTATAACACACTGCGGATGGAACTCTACTCTTGAAGGGATTTGTGCTGGGATCCCAATGGTTACATGGCCTCATTTTGCAGATCAATTTCTAAACGAAAGATTTATCATCGACGTGTTAAAAGTTGGTGTGAAAATTGGTGCGGAGTTTCCTGCAATGTATGTAGTACAAGATAACTCAGAGGTGCTGATAAAGAAGGAAGATGTCAAGACAGCCGTGGAGCGTTTAATGAACACTGATGAAGAAGGAAAAGAAAGAAGAAAGAGAGCCAAGGAGTTTAAGATAATGGCGAAGAGATCAATGGAGGAAGGGGGTTCTTCTCACCACAACATGACAATGATGATCAAAACTATTTCACAAGAAGTAAACATTAAAGCTAAACCGAATTAAGATATTGTGCAATCTCCAAGTTAAGAAGATTGTTGGAATCACTCCTAAACCTTAATTCAAGTGTTAGTGATTCATATGTAATAGTTAGCTTAATATGGCCTTTATGTTAGTAATTATGCTTAGGCTTATGTAGAAGGCCCATAAGCCTAGGCCTAAGTACAATAAGGAAAGGAATGGACTAGGAGTGTTGCCCTAGCTCCCTCTCCTATAAATACCTTGTAATAACCCTCATTTGAGGGTTGGTTGTTCAATTCATTCACTCTTTCACTCCTACGCATAACTCTTCCTCATTTATACGTGTGTGTGTGTTTGTAGTTGTTCAACCGATCACTATCTCTTCTCTATTTCTACATATTGATGCTTGTGTTACTAATATGGTGACCTAACAGTGGTATCATTCGCCAAATAGTTGGGTGAACATATTTGTTTTTGAAGTTTTTTTGGTTTTGGTCGTACGCGTAGAAAAGTTCCAACTTTGTCACGCTTAAAATTTGAATTTTTACACTTTTTAATCCAAGATTCTTGTCCTTTCAACGTTTTTAGGTGTTAAATTATCTATTTTTGGCAAAAAGTTTCAAACTTTACGCGTGGATCATAGTTTTTAAACTAGGTTTTGAACGAGGTTCTTGTTCTACGCATAACTGTTTTCTAAGCTTTGGATCATCAAGTTTCACACTTTTGTGTTATTTTGGTGATATTGAAGCTATTTCATCACAAAAATCTGGTTTGGAAACATCATTTGACAGAAATCATTTTTGGCCAATTTCTACGCGTAAGAGAAACCCTAATCTTACGCGTAACTTGTCCTTGGTTTGATCTTCCGTTTCGTGGCTTACTCAGTGTTTTTCTTGCTTGGATAAGCCTGAAAACACTTCGACTTTGGATATCTTTTGCACTGTGATAGTGTAAAAGATCATTTGGGCAAAAACCCTAAATTTACGCATAAGCATAAGCTTACGCGTAGAATTTTTACGCATAAGATTCATCTTACGCCTAAGCTTTGTCTTACGCATAAGTTAATCCTACGCCTAAGTTCTCTACGCCTAACTTCTTGTTTACGCCTAACTTTAGTGTTTTCTCCTTACTTACGCGTAAGCTAATCCTACGCGTAACTATTGTTGTTACGCGTATCGTTGGTGTTTTTACGCATAAGTGGTACTTGGCTTTTCTGTGATTTCTACGCCTAAGGATACTTCATCAACAAAGGTTCATTCGACTACAAAGATCCATTTAACAACACAAGTTTTCAACATGTCACAACCACCATACTCTAACTATTTCCCTTACAATTATAATCAACAACAACAACAACAACTAAGCCCACAACATCAAAAAATTTAATCATCAACAACAAATTTATCAACAACAATTTCATCAACAATATACTCCACAACTTGGAGCAATTCCACCACCACAAATGGTTCAACCACCACCTAGTCTTCAAGTACAACCTTACACAAACTTCTACAATCAACATCCATCCAGGAATACTATGAAGGAACCGACATGGTTTGGCAAGATGTGTGAAGCCTTAAGTAGCCAACAATCAATTCATGAAGTTGGATCACTTGATAGACCTCCAATGCTCACTCCCGGTAATTATGATCAATGGATGATAAGGTTCTTTAGGTTTTGTGATCTAAAGAAGCCACATGGAAAGTTCTTAAAGAAGGTCATTATGGAAGGTCCATTTCAGATGCCTACTGTTATTACACCCGCAGATCCAGATGCCAATCCACCAAGAGATGTTGTCACCAACATTGCAACTATCTCAGACCTCACTGGTGATGAACTTCTACACTTTGAAGCCGATGAACTTGCAATGCAATACATCCTTTTGGGACTACCTAATCCGATCCTTCGAAGTGTTGATGATCAAAAGACAGCTAAAGTAATGTGGGAACATATTCATCTTCTAATGGAAGGCACAGTACTCAATCAGGAAGACATGGAATCCAAAATATACTTGGCTTATGAACACTTCATGATTGAACCAGGAGAGACATTAGAGTCTTATCATCATCGCTTTTCAGACATCATTAATGATTTGGACAAACACAACATCATAATGCCTCGAATTGCTGTCAACACTAAGTTCCTAAGTAGTCTTGGTCCGGAATGGGAGAAGTATGTCATTTTTCTCCGTCAAGCTAAGAACCTTCATCATGCTACATACGGATTGTTGTACGACTATTTGAAGCCTCACCAAAAAGAAGTTGACAAAGAAAGGACTATCCGTGGACTCCCGACTTCACAGACAATTCCTGATAATCAACAACTTGCTTTGTGGGCTCAAACCAATCTTCCTCCTCAACCAGCTCCTCAACCAACTGCAACCATTACACCATATGATCAGTCACAGCAACAACCTCAACAAACTCAATTGGTTCCATACAACAACAACAATGCTCAAGCACTTTACAGTGAAGGTGATGAGGACTCTGCTGCTTTCGATGAATTGCAACAAGGATTTGTTATGATTGCTAAAGCCTTCGGTCGGTATACAAACAAATCCAACAATCGCATTCGTTCCTCATCCAACACAAGGAATCAAGCTGTTGTGAACAATGGACGTGTTGAAGTTCAGAACCGTGGTTATGGTCGTCAGATGGGAGGTGGTCAAGGGTTTAATGCTATTGGAAGGAATTACCAGGGTGCTCCACAACAACAGAGAGCTCAAGTGGTTGAACAAGGGAATGCTCGGAATGGGGTTAATGGTCTTCGTTGTTATAACTGCAATG
Source organism: Chrysanthemum seticuspe (assembly GCA_019973895.1). Taxonomy (NCBI): domain Eukaryota; kingdom Viridiplantae; phylum Streptophyta; class Magnoliopsida; order Asterales; family Asteraceae; genus Chrysanthemum; species Chrysanthemum seticuspe. The sequence goes on along the minus strand of BPTQ01000001.1, from coordinate 239,446,903 downwards.
AAAAGGGTCATCTGGCTAATGCATGTCCTAAGCTGAGGACAAGAGGCAGTGGTTATCACAAAGAGGCGTTGCTCTTGGCTCTTAAGGATGAAGCTGGTGGAACTCTTACAAATAAGGAACAGAGCTTTATGGCAGATGCAGATTCTGATGATGATCTGGAGGACTTGCAGGCTAATGCAGCAGTGATGTTGATGGCACAAATGCAAGCTCTACACATGAGTGACACAGGCCCAGTGTATGACACTGATGGCTTGTCTCAGGTACCGGAACAAAATATACTCATCCCTGATCTGATATCTCTGCCACTTTCTCCATCTGACCAGGATCAGAGTGTTCAACATGAGCAATCCACATCTCATTCCGATGATTATCAAATAGATACCGTAGTTATATTTGACGATCAAGATGACCTTATGGGTAATATTGATAATCAAGTTGACTCCGTAATTATATTTGAGGATCTAAATAATGATCATGTTGAGACTCACGTTGAACATAATGAGCTTCGGTCTAATAGAGAAATTGAGCTCCTGACCTTAATTAAAGACCAACACTCTCGGTTGGAAATTTGCACGAAATTAAAATAGAAAAATGCACTGTTAATTAGGGATAATGAATGCTTAATTCGACAAATCAATTTTTTCAAAACTCAAGAAAAACGTGAAGAAGGTTTTGAAGTCACTTTTGCTAAATCTCATCAAAACGAAAAATCATTAGAACGACAGATACGTGATCTAGCCGTTTCCAAGAATGCTTTGTTGTCTCAAATAGAACAACTGAAACATGAACATAAACAACAACTTAACGCTCTTACTTTGGAAACTCAAAAAGCCAAGGCTGAGTTGTTAACTTGTCAAAAACAGTTCTCAGAGTACAAACAGCATTCCACGAAACGAATAGATAACTATCTTGAAGAAATTGTCGACTTACAAACCAAAATCAAAGAGTTTCGAAATGTTGTTTATAAACATGGTGAGTCAATCACAACCATTCAAAAGTTTACTTTTAAACCTAATCCAAATGGATATGGACCAATACTTGCTGATTACAAACCTAAGTTTTCAAACAGAGCATTCAAACCAAATCCTGAATTTTACAGTGCATAACATAGAATTGATGATTCAATTATGACTGTTGTTGAATATAATCGCATGGAGGAATTAGATGCAGATGACGAGAGTCGGTCAAAAATGGAAAATGTCATTTATAACAAACCATTTAACTATTCAAAAGCCGTTACTTTTGTCAAACAACAAGATACTTCTAACAAACCTTTTGTTATCACACCAGTCTTTGAAGTTAGTCCCAAACACAATGGTGTACAAATTAATGGTCCTTTACCTTCACTTAGTGAAGTTAAAACAAAAGCCGAAAGTTATCGCGTTATAAAATACTTTGACACTTTCTTATCTGAACCTCAAAATTTTGGAACGTGAGATTGAATTTCACTCTGAAATAAAAGTTGAACATTTTCAATCGCCAATGGCGCGAGAACAACGAGATATTCTTCAGAAACGACTTTTACCCCATGTCAAAAATTTAAAAACTTGTGCACAATATTGGGAAAGGGATTTTCACAAGGAACTTGGTCTCATGAAAACAGTTTTCGAGAAATCAGAAACATCGATTTCAAATACTAAACGCAAAAAGAAACTGTTGAGAAAAGATGTTGATCGACTCTTGGAAGATGTTATCTGTGCTGATATCCATAATGTTGTGTTATTACAATCTGTTGCACTTGCATCTGATCATCTCTCTGCTGATATTGTTGATTTTGTTGAAATTGTTGAGAATACTGATAATGTGCTTCAAATCGAGTCTTTAAAAGTTGAAAATGAAAGATTATTAAACGAGCTTTCAAATGAAAAACGTCGTCTTAATTGGTGTCAAAAAGATATTCATGATCAACAACTTGTTTTTCAAAACAAAATCGCCAAGTTGCATGAAAAAAATCTTAATCCAAAACTTGAGCAACTGGATGATCAAAACGTGTCTTTTAAGTGTAAAATCTCAAAATATGAACATGAACTTTCAAAAGTTAAACAGGAATATGGTGTCATATTTGATTTACTCAAACAGACTCGTGATGAAGCATCAAACGAACTTGATCATTATCTTGCACACACTAAAGAAGTCATGAATTTTGCTGGAAATCTTCGTTCTGAAAATCAAGATTTGGTGCACACTATCATTCAGTTACGGGAAATGTTAGGAAAGTATGAACAAGTTCAGCCTAGCATCATTAAGAGAATTGCACCTGTAACACTTAGCAAACGTGAACCCAAAATGCCTACTGACAAAACACAAGATACTAATGTGTTTCCCTCTACTGAAACAGGAATAGTTGCCTCTTTTCCAAACGTCCGCACTTCACAGCCTAGGAGCAATACAAGGAAGAATAGGAAATTGCGACCTAAGAAAAGACAAATAAAGAATGCTGAAGTAGAAGAACACCGTAGGACTTTGAATAAGACTCCAGTTGCACCCACTTTAGAAATTGCGTCTAGCAAATGTAGTGAAAAAAGTGTTGTAACTAATGCTGAACCTTTAAGTACTTTTGATATTCAGTCTGATGCCTCTTGTGTTATTTTTCATAAAAGTATGCTTTCTGATTGTCATGATAAATGTGTTGCTAAGGCTATCTTGTCTCGTTTACGGAATCCTAAGATTCGGAATACCTCTAGGCCCACTAATGCTTCTAAGTCTGTGCTTGGTAAACCGCCCTCATTAGGTTCTAAGAAACGCATTGATGTCCCAGTAGCTCCAGTATCACCTCCAAGGAATGTAGTACCACCTAGTGCATTCACTAAGACTAAAGCTAAGACTAGTTGGAGATGGCAGAAATGGATACATAATACACTAGGATTTAAATGGATGCCTAAAGTCATTGATGTGTGTATTTCTACTATAACTGCTTCGGAACCCTCTAACACTTCGGGTTCCACATCTATTTCTATTCCATCTGTGTCGTATGTGTGTAGTGCAGGTGATACAGATCATCCTTTGGATTGTTGATAGCGGATGTTCCCGACACATGACAGGCAATCTTAAACTGTTATCAAACTTTGTTGCAAAGTTCATTGGCACTGTCAGATTCAGGAATGATCACTTCGCAGCTATCATGGGCTACGGAGATTACATCAATGGCAACATCGAAATTAGCAGGGTTTATTATGTGGAAGGTCTCGGTCACAATCTCTTTTCTGTTGGTCAATTCTGTGATGGAGATTTGGAAGTTGCTTTTAGAGAGAAAACTTGTTTCATTCGTGATCTACAAGGAAATGATCTTATGTCTGGCCAACGCTCATCCAGTCTCTACACTATCTCCATGCAAGACATGATCGCTTCATCTCCCATATGTCTACTCTCAAAGGCTACATCTACAAAATCTTGGCTATGGCACCATCGTCTATCACATCTAAACTTTCAAACCATAACAAATCTTGCACGACACAAACTTCTTGAAGGTCTCCCAAGATTTCGGTATTCTAAAGATCACCTATGTTCAGCTTGTGAACAAGGGAAAAGCACTCGTGCTCATTTTCCTTCAAAGATGGAACACAGCTCTCAGCATATGCTTCATCTTCTTCACATGGATTTGTGTGGCCCGATGCGCGTACAGACGATTAATGGCAAACGCTACATCTTGGTAATTGTTGATGACTACTCAAGATGGACTTGGGTCTACTTTCTTCGAAGTAAAGATCAAGCTCCACAGATGATCATCACCTTTCTCACGAAAATTCAAGTTCAGCTCCGGAACACAGTCCGCCAAATCAGAACAGACAAAGGAACTGAATTCGTAAATCAAATCCTTCGGGAATTTTATGAGAAAGTGGGAATTGAGCATCAAACATCCATTGCACGCACACCAGAACAAAACGGAGTTGTTGAAAGACGAAACCGTACATTAGTGGAAGCCGCCAGAACGATGTTAATCAATGCTAAACTTCCAGATTACTTGTGGGCTGAAGCTGTCTCAACTGCATGCTACACTCAGAACCGCTCAATGATTACAAAACGCCACAACAAAACACCTTTTGAGCTTATCCACAACCATAAACCGAATCTCAAACACTTTCATGTATTTGGATCTCTTTGCTACCCAAATAATGATCTTGGTGACTTTGGAAAGCTCAAAGCCAAAGCTGACATTGGAGTCTTTATTGGATATTGTGAGAATTCTAAAGGTTACCGGATCTGGAATCGTCGTACAAAGCAAGTTATGGAAACGATCCATGTTCATTTTGATGAACTTACTGAAATGGCTTCTGAGCATAACAGCTTGGAACCCGGTCACAACCGCTTAAACTTCCCCCAAACCCCATCATCAGTTGATCCAAGCCCCCAGCTTACTCGTCAACAAATGGAAACGCTATTTGCTCCGCTGTTTAGTGATGAAATTGATGAACCTGCTCCTGGTGTATCCGCGGTTTCCGCTGCTCAACCTGATACTACTCTTATATTTGATACACCGGCTACAACAACTACGGTTGAAGAAGCACCACCAGTCGAATCTACAACAACAGTTGAACAAACTGCTTCCAACGACGCTGAACCAGCTGCTGATGTTCTTAATGAAGTACCCCCACCTGCAGATTTTGATCCAAATGCGTTCTTTAACCCGTTTGCAAATGAAACTGCTACACCTGATGTCGCGGAATCATCAACAAACCATTTGAATCCTCAAAATCTGCACAATGTATACCAACATCAACCCTCTACACATCGTTGGACAAAAGACCATCCCCTAGAGAATATTATTGGCAACCCGAATCAACCAGTCATTACAAGACAACGTCTTGACATAGATGGTGAACATTGCATTTATGCTCTCACTGTCTGCCAATCTGAACCTAAAAACATTAAAGATGCAATGACAAAAGACAACTGGATTGAATCCATGCAAGAAGAACTGAACCAATTCAAACGTCTTGAAGTATGAGAACTGGTTGAAAGACCAACAGGAGTCTACGTCATAGGTCTCAAATGGATTTGGAAGAACAAATTGGATGCTGAAGGGAACGTCATCAGAAACAAATCACGTCTGGTGGCTAAGGGTTATTGACAGGAAGAGGGTATTGACTTTGAAGAATCATTCGCTCCGGTTGCTTGTCTTGAGGCTGTTCGGATTTTTCTGGCATTTGCAGCTCACATGAACATCACGGTCTTTCAGATGGATGTCAAAACAGCTTTTCTCAATGGCCAACTGAAAGAAACGGTCTATGTAAGCCAGCCAGAAGGATTCGTTGATCCCGCGTTCCCGAACCATGTCTACAAACTAAACAAAGCTCTATATGGTCTCAAACAATCTCCTCGGGCGTGGTACGATAAGTTATCATCCTTCCTCATTGCCAATAATTTTACCAAAGGTTCGGTTGACCCAACTCTTTTCATACAATATCACGGGGAACATATTTTAATTGTTCAAATTTACGTGGATGACATAATTTTTGGGTCAACACATAAAAAGTACTCAATCGCTTTTGCAAAACTAATGAAGAAACATTTTGAAATGTCCATGATGGGTGAACTTACGTTCTTTCTAGGACTGCAAGTTCATCAATCACCCCGTGGTATTTTCTTGAGTCAGTCCAAATATGCCCTTGAATTGTTAAACAATTTGGAATGCAAAACTGTGACACCTATGCCACACCAATGGCTCATACCAAGAAGCTAGACACTGATTTACATGGGAAATTGGTGGACCCTACCAAATACCGAAGTATTATTGGGTCTCTCATGTATCTAACAGCTAGCAGACCTGATATTGTTTTTGTCGTATATCTTTGCTCCCGTTATCAGTCGAGACCAACTGAAACCCACCTCTCTGAGGCTAAAAGAATCCTCCGATACATCAAGGGAACCATTAATTTAGGAATCTGGTATCCGAAGGATTCTCGTTTTGAACTAATAGCTTTTTCAGACGCTGATCACGCAGGATGCTTAGACTCACAGAAAAGTACTTCAGGAGCTTTACAATTTCTTGGTGACAAACTGGTGTCATGGCAATCGAAGAAGCAGGATTGTACATCGCTCTCCTCAACAGAAGCAGAATATGTAGCCATGTCGGCGTGTTGTGCTCAAGTCATTTGGATGAGAACACAACTCAAAGACTATGGTTACGTGTTTGACAAAATTCCGATGTACTGCGACAATCGGAGTGCTATTAAGAATCTCGTGCAACTCAGTACAACATTCGAAATCAAAGCACATCGATCTTCGATATCATTTCATCAAGGACCACGTGGAACAGGGTACTGTTGAATTATACTTTGTGGGTACAGAATACCAATTGGCAGATCTCCTCACCAAAGCCTTAGCTCCTGCTAGGTTTAATGAGTTGGTCCACCGGATTGGTATGCGGTGTTTGACTCAAGAGGAATTGGATGAACTCTTAAAACATTCTTAAAACCAGTCAAACACCAAAACCTCTTTTGTAAATATTTTTCAAAAAAACAAAATACAAAATTATAAAATCAGATAAAACAACAAAAATATTCTTCTATCTATATTTCTTTAACATGGCAAGTACAATTCTTCCGTCAACACTCAAATCTTTCAAAATTCAGTATTTTTTCGATCAAGTGTTGAGGGGGAGAAAATAAATATTCTTAAAGTTCAATAAAACATTGTACTTGCATGTTACCTTATCCCGGTTGTTTCTTTAATAATGGTGGTCACATTTCTGGTTTTCTGACACTCCTCGGACTAAAATTTATAAACCTTCATTATTTCTTAAGTCAAGGGGGAGTGTCGTCAAAATTCTTTCCAAATATCTTTTGTTTTGTAACCAAAATGGAAGTTAAAGGCATTGGATGAAAATGGAAGAGGTGGAGGGACTAAAACTATCAAAAGCATAAACTTAATTTAACAAAACTACCCACCAACCTCATTAACTCTTCACATTTAATTTTTCACCAAACAAATCCTACGCCTAAGAATCATTCGTCTAATCCGTGTTTTTGATCATCAAACTGTAAGTGGTTTTATGTTTCTAATATGATTACAAACATTGGTTTTGAATTTTAAACAAATCCAACGGTTAGATTTATGTATATGGTTGATTTTGTGTTCTATGCATATGCATATGAACACATAATCAAGTTTGTGTGTTTGTGGGTAAAATGATAGTGTCAAATCGTTTTCCTAACATCAATGATTACATTTTCATCACTAAAACACACCCAGATACACGAATTGATTGATTTTGGGAATTAGGGTTTATGCGTGAAATTGGGTGTTTTCAAATGAGAACGTTTTTTGTTAAAAGGATTGTTATGTGTTGTTGTTTACAAGATGAATTGATCATATCCATGTTTAGAATTAACCCAGAAACACTAATTGATTGATAATTAGAAATTAGGGTTTAACGTTCTTGATATTTGGGTACTTTTGATTCACTGAGAATTTGATGTTAAAACTTGGTCATAACACTCACATGACTTCTTAGAACTACCAGAAAAACTTTGATGCATTTTCCATGGCTAAATTTCTTAGGCGTAATTCATGAACTTTAGGGTTTAGTCTTACGCATAAGGGTTTTTTCGCATAACTGTTTGAATGAGTGTTTGTGATTAAATCTGTTATAGAATGAATGTGTGCGTTAATACTGATGTTATGATGAACTTATTTCAGGTTTGTTACAAGTGAAAATTCAGAATTAAGGTTATTAGCAATCTACGCATAAGGATCACCTTACGCGTAAAAGCTTGTGCGTAAGAGTAATCTTACGCGTAACTGTTATGCGTAAGGTTCTACATAAGGGACTACGCGCATCCTGTGAAGGATATGCGTAAACAGTGACCTCTACGCATAAGGTCTACTCTTACGAGTAAGCCTTACGCGTAAGGTTTTATATGCGCTTACGCGTAAGCTCTACGCATAAGGTCCCCTTTTCCTACGCGTAAGTCAAGAACCTACGCATAAGCTGGCGTTTTACGCGTATATCACTCCTGTTTACGCATAAGCTTGCCATTTCTACGCCTAAGCCTTGTTTAACCTTAATCATGAATTGTTACGCATGCAAACTTGTAAATAAATAAATCATAACATCACGAAACCAATAATGTCACTAATAAGCTTAAACGTTTAATATGTTGTGAAAAATAAGTGATAACATGGACTTTAAAACTTAAAGTTAATTAACTCACGAAACTTATTACGACGTCATTGGACTATTGGACAAACAAGTGACATTGGACTCGTAACAATCATCAACATAGCACATTCAATAATTAGACAATAAAACCATCTGTTGACTAACATAATGTCTTTCGATATGTTGGTTCTTTTGGCTAAATATATTTCAGATCATGACATGGACGCTCAAATGCAGAATGTGGAGGCACCAAATGTTCTCACCGTTGCTGATATCTTCCCTAATGGCTATCCAATGAAGATTGGAAAAAACAACCTTCGTGTTGACTTTGAAAATCTCACCTGCTCAGAGTCTTCTTGCTTGATTGCTATGGATATTCTGAAGAATCATCCTTATCAGAACATGCTCTGAAATTCTGCTACAGTGCCTGAGATCTACATTCATCAGTTCTGGAACACAATGCAAAAGATCAAAGGACAAAATGATGTGACAGTGACTCTCAACCACAAACAAGTCACCATCACACCTGCAGACTTAAGAGTTGTTCTCCTCATTCCCGACATCGAGCCTACCGATTATGTTGCTGCACCAACTGAAGAGACTGTTCTACAATTCATGATCGACATTGGTTATAACGAAGCTACAGGAGTAATCACTAAGCATTCATACGTGGATCTTAAGAATATTCCTCAACCCTGGAGAACTCTCTACATAATCATCACCAAATCTGTTTCCGGTCGTGACAGTGGCTATGAGCATCCCAACCTCATGGAACTGCAGATATTTTGGGCTTTGATCAACATAAAGTACATCGAAATTGATGCTCTGATATGGGACGACATGATGTCATTCCTCAAAAAGCTTGGCTCAAAGATTCCTTATATCAGATATACAAAATTGTTGATCCAAAGAGCACTTGGGCTTAATCCTGATATCCCTAAGAGACTCAATGACCCCAACAATCACGACATGTTGACTGAACCTACTCTCACAGTCAGATTCAAGGAGTCAACAACAAAGAAACAAGGTGCTGAGTTACCGGATCACCTTCTCTCTGATGAAATCAAACAGCTTTATTCATACAAAAGGTATCTGGTAGCGGTTGTTGAAGGCAAAGTTGGTTTTCTCGATGACAAATCTTCTGGCACACCTACAAGGAAGACCAGAAGAGGCAGTGCAGGAAGTGCCGCAAGTACAGAGAGTCAACGAAAGTTCCCCAAGAGGAAACCTCCACTCAAAAGGAAAGTTCCTTCTAAAGAAGCTGTTCCTATTCCCACTCCCAAGCCTGAACCGCCAAGACAGCTAGTGGATGAAAGCTCTGAAGATACTGAATCAGACGAAGAGGTATTCTACTCTGAAACTGCAACCGACGTTACTCAATCAGTAGCTAAACCTCCCAGTCCACCAGCTGACAAAGGTAAAGGGAAAACTCCTGTGATGGAACATGATAAGGAGAGCTCTGAAGAAGAACCATTTGATGAGCAAAAGGAATATCAAAGGAAGTTGAAGGAACTCAGACATAAACATCTTGCCGAAGCATTTGTAAAAGATCAAACTCGTGGTCCTGGAGGATCAAGTGGTGGTACTCAAGCCACACCAGTTCCTGATGTGGTTAATCGACCCGATAAGGGAACTGGTACTACCATCACCCACGAACAACAACAACGGCAGATTGAATATTCCATCAACTTTGATATTGAGGAACCAGAAACTGAAAAGACTGAGAAAACTCTTGATGAGGATAAGGCTAAGCCTGGAAATGAAGAAGAAACCGCTTATGATCAATATCTTCTAGACAGTCACGCACGTTCTAAGGAGGAAACTTCTGAACCACCTAAGGACCCCGTGCCTCCTCACGTCTCATCATCATCAGACTCGTCTTCTCACTCTTCACCACCACCATCTAGAAGATCAACCAGATCTACATCCAAATCAGTGAAGAAGCCAACGGACTCTTGGACTTCTCGGGCAAAGACAAGGATCGTTAAAGCTGTCAAGCAGGTCAGGAAGAAAGACATGCTTTACAAAAAGTTGAATTTTCTCGCTGACCAGGTTCAGTATCTTCATGACGAGAATGACAAGATGTCAGCTACAAGGGAGTACATCCAGAAGTTCATGGAACGTGATCCTCAAGGGGAAATGAACGAGATGATCAAAGGTTACACTCACAAGTTCCTTCTTGACATCGTTCCTGGAGTTACAAAGGAGATGTTTACCAAACAACTCTATCCGAATCTATTGCATTTGGCCAAGCAAACTATGAGATCAACACCAATGCATGTAAACATCAATCCAACTGATCCCATAATCTTCTCAGATGCTGAATTGGTTAACCGTCTGGTAGCTCAAATGTCTAAACGATCTGCAACATCTGCCTCTTACGAAGGTAAATTGTTTGAAGCATTGCTGGAATACCAACTTAAATCAGCATGCATAGAAGAAGCTCAAAGGCCTAAACGTCCAAGAGACGATGAAGACAAGGATAAGGATAAGAATGACGAGCCTAAACATCCGAAGAAAACTGGTGAACCATCTTCCATGCAACCTCCACCCCAAAGGGCTCCAGTTCAACAACGATCTCCTCCACGTTCTTCTACTGAAAAACCTCAGGATTCTGAGTTACCACCCCAAACTACGAAAACCGGTGATCACTTCGAGTACACTGGGGGTGACGATGAGGAAGTCTCTGAGCCTCAACAACAAACCACCTCTCCCGCTTCAACAACAAAGAAACCATCAGCCTCATCAAAGCCTAAGAAAAAGAAGAAGACTCCCAAGGCTGATGTCGTCTCATGGCTTGATGATGACGACACCGAGTATGATTGGTTCTCCACTCTTGTTGCTGCTACACCCGCATTAACTGATGACCAAGATATGGTAGAAGGTAGTACGTTGGAGCATGCAAAGTTACTGCAAGAAAAGTTCCGAGTGAAGAAGATAACGAAATCAGAGTTGAAACGAATCAAGAAGGAAGCTTTTCAAATACTCAAAGACAGCTCGGAAAGTGCTATTGAAGTTGAATATCACCTTGAAAACATAGCACGAGCCATGTCTAACAACATTGATTGGCTCAACCCTGAAGCAAACATCGACTACACCAGAAAAGACAACACTCCATACTACACAGATTGGACCAAACCTCTACCTACCATTGGTCGACCAGATCAACCTCAGATTCCATTTCGATACTTCTTCAATAACGACCTGGAATTTCTTCTACATGGTAGCGATGTGTCAAAGAAATACGCTACATCACTTACACTTCCGTTCCCGGCAGCCATATACTCCACCTGCATAGCCATCGAAGAAAAGGCTACCCACATGTTCAACAACAGAGTGGAAGAGTATGACATCGATGCACTGTATGGGATTCACCATTGGCCGGAACGCCGACGAATCTACTACAAAAGCTGCCAGGTTCATAAATCTCAACATGAAGTGTACAGTGATCAAGGGATCGTTGCTGTTAAGCATGTTGCTCTTTCGTCTAAATGGGACTACACCTTCCTAAAGCAGATCGTGGTCAAAAGACAAGACGAAAAGGACTATGCTTTCTGTGAAGCGGACTTTCAGAAATTGTCTCTCAACGCCATTGAAGATCTGTATCTTGCAAAGGTACAGGGACGCATGAGACAATTCTCAACAGTAATTCAACGTGAATACATCAAGTCCTTGCTTATCTTCATCAGAAGCATCGTGATCCAGGAACGTGTAGAAGATCTACAACTTGCTGTTGAGTCGTATCAGACACGTGTCAACTTTACCAAACCTCAGCTAGAACTTCCTGACATAAACCATCTTCCTCAATACACTCTCATCAGCAAACCCTTTGGAGTAGTCTACCGCAGTGAACTACACCGCAACTGCTTGATGGCGTGTACAGAGCTTCATAAGTTTGGTGATTCAACATTGAAGCATGTCAGGGATGGACTAGCTTATCGGTTAAAGGCGATTCAACAAGGCATTGGGTCACAAAAGAGATGGGATTCTAAGGAAAGACGGGATGTCAGAGAATCATCAAACGGATTGATGAAATGTTGTTTCGAAGGGACCAGTTCAGAACATTGGAAAGCTTCGTAGGTGGCGTCCTCGCATTAATCTCACAGGATATCAACGCCCAGTTCGCATTCCTGGAGTTCTTGCTGACCTACCTGAAATTCCTGGTACCCCTTAAACTACTTCTATTTCATAATATTTTGGATGTGTGATTTTAAATTGACAATGGCTTGTGCACACATAACAGTGTATAACCCGTTCTTGTAATGAAAGGAACATGTGGTACGCTTCAGTGCCACAATCCTATAAAAGGAGCGAAAGCTTCTTACTTTTGAGTAAAACTTATCAAACCTTTCATTTTTTCAAAGTTTTGCTCAAAAGAACAAGTACTTCCCCTTATGATTTTTCAAAACCTCAACCGTTTATATCAATTGTTGAGGGGGAGTATTTGACTTTAAAACTTTTTTCACAAATTTTTCTTTGTGTAATCTTCCCACAAAACTCGAAATGGTCATATTTATTATCAAAACGTTATCAAAAATAACATTTATATATGCCATTTTTGAGGGGGAGAAAATTATTGTGATAAGAAATATGTTGTGTTTTGCTATTGAATCCTCGTGCGAAAAGACTTCAACCCATGAATTGACGGGATCTGAACAGTCATACATTGAAAAGATTTGTCTTCCAAAGACTTATCCAAATAAATTGTACCTATTCGAGAAGCTCTTGATAGACATGAACTTTGACGGGTTTGACAACCTTTCGAGGTTTGTCCACACCTTCAAGGTAGTTATTAGAGCTAGTTGTCACCTAAAAGCTGACAATGTAACTCTTTAACTATGCAACGTAACCGTGTCCCTCGGGGAATTGTCTATCTTGAGTCGATCAATTCAAAAAGTGCGCGCTCTTTCCTCACTGTGCAGATTTCTGTCAAAACTTTTAAGCACATGTGAAGGGGGAGTATTTTTGAAAATCTAAAACTCTTGAAGTGTTCAAACATGTTTTTCATTCACAAACACTTCGAGAGATTTTCATGAAAAATGGTTTTATGGCAACGGAGTTATAAGGTGATTAAGGTTAGGAATAACCGTCCTATGATCCGCCAGAGCTGGAGGGATCTACCCAAGGACACTACCAATAGTTAGTATTAGAAGTCCTTAGGTATGATTATAAAAAGGAGAAAATGAGAATCGGATAAAGAAGGAGTTGAAGAATTAAAAAGAAATGCAAAGAAAAGGGTGAAAAGAAATAGCCCTCCAAATTATTCAACTTAGGGCAGACACCGGGTTCAATTCATATGCTACTGGTTGTCACTTGATGACACCGGTATTGAAGATTAAAAGTCGTCATGGACCCAGTGACGCATGCACTACACCTTCTTAGCCACTCAAGTTTCTCTCAACAGAAGCTTGTTTCATTCTCACAGGGAACCCTACGTAAACTATCGGCTTTCTCTTAGAGATTGCTGGTATTGAAGAAGGAGACCCTCTCCCTAGTCTCTGCTCAGGAAAACCAAAACGCACTATTGAGTCTAGAGCCACGAGATTCATCAAAAGATCTCTTAGGTACACTTGACATTTCATCACTTGCTGTTCAACAATAAGAACAACAGTGGTACGTTATTGAGTCCTACACAGATCTTAGCAATCTGTCGAGAACATTTATGAGAGGTTCACATCTGTGATCCTCAGTGATTGAATGGAAACTCCTGCCAGGGTCAACATCAAACAGCCCTGACAGCAGGTCACTTCGGTAACTCCGGGTGGATTACGCTTAGTGGTCTCAAACGGTCTACAGTCGTGAGGTGATGCTTCGGTGTACCTCAGCGACTCATCTGAATCGTAGGTGTACTTTGGTACATCGTGTTATCTCACTTGTGAGACTCCGGTTCAGGAACGGCCTTTGTGAGAATTAGAATTGTGTTTTTCACACTATGTTGTTGACACTCTCGAAGTTCAAACTTGTAAGTGCCGGAATCCGCTTATTACTAACCTTTCCTATGTTTACTTCTTATGGAAGCTCTGGAGCGGACTGATCGTGCAGATTCTCCACATACTCATACCAACAACATCACTTATGAAAGTTCTCTCCTAATCAAAAGCAACACAAAGTCAGAATGATTCTTAGTCAACAAAGAATCTACAAAGTTTAAAGACTTAAAGAACTTCATCAACTGTAATCCAACGTTAAAGAGCGTGTGAGCATGTTGGAGAAAGACGTGGAGACACTGGAGCAGCGAAGCAGACCTGATGCAGATTACCACAACATACTATCACTTTCAAAGAACAAAGAACAAAAGAACAAAGTAAATGATGACGTCAAAGCAAAACTGTTCAAAGGAAACAATTTCTCTACACTGGGGAGATTGTTCGAATCAAGACACTTCTTCTCACAAGAAAGAAAAATGTCAGAAGACGTCAAAGCTACTATTACATCAACATCTACAACGTTATCACTCTTTCATTCATCACTAACACTTAGGGGGAGATTGTTGGAATCACTCCTAAACCTTAATTCAAGTGTTAGTGATTCATATGTAATAGTTAGCTTAATATGGCCTTTATGTTAGTAATTATGCTTAGGCTTATGTAGAAGGCCCATAAGCCTAGGCCCAAGTCCAATAAGGAAAGGAAGGGACTAGGAGTGTTGCCCTAGCTCCCTCTCCTATAAATACCTTGTAATAACCCTCACTTGAGGGTTGGTTGTTCAATTCATTCACTCTTTCACTCCTACGCATAACTCTTCCTCATTTATACGTGTGTGTGTGTTTGTAGTTGTTCAACCGATCACTATCTCTTCTCTATTTCTACATATTGATGCTTGTGTTACTAATATGGTGACCTAACAAAGATTATGTCAAACTAAAAAATATACAGATCATTCGTCTTAGATTTACTTAAAATGTCCTTTATTCTGTCTCTATTTTTTTGTTTTAGAAAGTTGCAAGTATCATTCGGATGTATTAAGAGATCGGCATCGTCCTTTAATGATACATAAGAATAAGTGCAAATAATTGAAAAAAATATCATACTTGCCACTATTTCTTTTTGTGGGTAGCAAACAATTTTTTTTGCTTTTGTGGGTACTCTTCTTTCAAATATCATTTTTAGGGTAATATGTGACATTTTTGCCCTTTGGAAATTTTTTTTTTTCTATTAGGTAAGAGGGGCAAAAACGTCCAAAAATTTCGCAAAATACCCTAAAAAGGATAAATTTGAAAAAAAAAATTACCCACAAAAGCAAAAAAAAATTGTTCGCTACCCACAAAAATAAATAGTGACAAGTACTTTTTTCAATCATTTGCCATAAAAATAAATACAGCTTTTTATCATCTGATATATTTTTAAAAACAAGATTTAATTCCTTTATGCTACAAAAAAATATATTTTTACAAAAACTACAAGAAAAAATTTAATTTTCTTTTCTTAACACTATATGAAGTCATCAAATACTTTTTGAGTTGCTGTTGGATATTAGCCGCCCCAAAGGATAAAAAAAATAAAAAATGTAGATACTTTCGAAAAATCACATCAAAAAAATGTATATACTTTCGAAAAAATGTAGATATTAACCGAGGTTGTCAAATATATGATGTTATGACAATGACCGCCATTAACAGACCATTTCTAGGCTGCCACCTTATGCTATCTTCCTTATCATCTCAACTTTTTTCCATCGTTTTAATGTATTAAATGCGTGGGGATTTTCGAAGATTACAAATCAAAAAGACTTGACTCGTATATTTTCAATGTTTTCATGCTATTTAATTTGTACAAAACAAACTTTCTGAAATTCAATGGCTTCACCTCACACAGACCTTCACTTTGTCTTGTTTCCACTCATGGCTCAAGGGCATCTCATACCCATGGTGGACATGGCCCGGATACTAGCCCAACGTGGTGCTATCGTTACTATAGTCACAAGTCCTGTTAATGCAAAGCGTTTTAAACCAGTCATTGATCGTGCAATTGAAGCTAAGCTCCAGATCCAGTTTCTTGAACTCCCACTCCCATTAGATGAAGTTGGTTTGCCTGAAGGATGCGAGAACTTCGACTTGCTTCCATCACATGCCCACGCGCTCAATATGTACTCCGCAATGAGTATGTTGGAAAATCCTGCAGAAATATTGCTCAAAACATTATGTACACCTCCAAGTTGTATCATCTCGGACTCCGGTTTTCCTTGGACGAATAATATAGCAAAGAGGCTTAATATTCCGAGGCTTATTTTCTATGGACCGGGATGCTTCGCGTTTCTATGCATGCACATTTTGACACATACCAATATACTAAACGAAATTGAAACCAATTCAGAGTACTTTGCAATTCCGGGGCTACCTGATCGGATTGAAGTTACCAAACCTCAGGCTTTCACTTGGGGTAAAGGAGACTCAAAAGAAACCACAGAAATATTTGAACGCTCGCTAGAAGCTGATCAAGATTCATTCGGGATTGTGGTTAATAGCTTTGAGGAGTTGGAGCCAAAGTATGTTGAAGCGTTTGCGAAGGCAAAAGATAAGAAAGTGTGGTGTGTTGGTCCAGTTTCACTATGCAACAAAAGTTTCAACGATGTAGCCGAGAGAGGAAACAAGGCTGCGATTGATGGGTATGATTACATAAAATGGTTGGATTCAAGGGAGCCAGGGTCTGTAGTCTATGTTTGCTTAGGAAGTCTATCGTATGTTTCCTCAGAACAAGCCATTGAGATTGGACTCGGATTAGAATTATCAAACTTGCCCTTTATTTGGTTCATCAGGAACACATCTGATGAATTTGAGAGATGGCTAGTAGAAGAAGGGTATGAAGAAAGGGTAAAAGATAGAGGCCTAATGGTCCGTGGTTGGGCACCCCAAATCTTGATATTGTCACACCAAGCCACTGGAGGTTTTGTAACACATTGTGGATGGAATTCAACTCTAGAAGGGATTTCTGCTGGAATTCCGTTGGTTACATGGCCCCAGTTTGCAGAACAGTTTTTAAACGAAAGATTTATCATAGATGTGTTGAAAATTGGTGTGAAAATTGGGACCGAAGTCCCTATTGTGTTTACAGAGCTAGATAAATCAAAAATTATTTTAAAGAGGCAAGATGTTAAAATAGCCGTTCAAGATTTAATGAGCACTGAGGAGGAAGGAGAAGCAAGACGAAAGAGAGCTAGAGAGTTCAAAGTACTGGCGAAAAAAGCAATGGAGGAAGGGGGTTCGTCTCACCTTAACTTGACGTCCATGATTCAAGTTATTATTAAAGAAGTAGCCAAGAACACTAAGTCTGTTATAGATGTCGTGTAGCCATTGAAATGTGCAAATCGTGCACTATTATTCCAAGCATAAACATACAAACCATTTGTCGGTGTTTAGTATGCAAGTCTGTTGTATTTGGTACGTTAGAAAATTATGGTTATGTTGGAATTATATAACATGACAACTCATAAATATAAACAATAAACATCAAGTACACATGCGAAAGCGTATAGGAACATATAATTAATAACTAATTAACTTAAACATAAAAGTATGCGTATCTTTTGATTTTAGTTAAATAAGAATCAACTTCATCAACTCTTCAATTAAGATGGACCCTAATTAGGGTTTATAAGGATTATTGGATTTGCCCCTTACCAATTTTGCAATTCAATCCAGGATAAAATCAATAGTGTAATTGTACCACGTTCTTCTACACACGTACTATTAACGAATTAAAGTAAATGCTAGTTTAAAGAAACAAATTTGGTTTTGCTAAACAAAAACAATCGACCTTTCATATGACCCTATGAAAGGGTTTTTATCGATTTGCCTAAACCCACAAAGAAAGAAAACAAGTTTTAGGTTTATTGTGTGTGTACAAGATTACCCAACAATTAAGCTAAAGCCTTGTTTTATAAGATGGAATACTTGGAGGACAAGTTGGAGTGGGAATGGGTTACCCCATAGCCCATCCGATCGACCACAAACCCACAAGGGGTTTCCAGATCCTTCTTGACATCTAATTTCCACTCTAGTCCTTTTCCTTTAACATATAACGATCGTTAGTCCATTACATTTAATTACTTAACGTTCGTTAGTCGTTTTGTGTAATTAATAACTAAATATAACATTTTATATTTAATTATTAAACTTTAATTCTCATACGTAAAGTGTGCAATCCCGTGGTCTCGAGTTCGATCCTAACACACATCTATTATTTTATGTCCATTAAACTAACAGCTCCCACTTGGACATATCTTAATAGTATGATCACATCGGTTAGCGTCTAGCAACACTTCGATGCCTCTAGTACAACTCGAGTAAGGTCTCCTGGAAAAACCTTTTAATAATTTCTCATTATTATTATTATTATTATTATTATCCTTTTGTTTCTAATACCATGTTAAATAAAGATATCATTTAAGCCATTCTTTATTCAACCATTCTGTTTCTAGTTGTAAGTGATTAAGCAAGATTACCAAATCTTCTGAACATATTCAGGGGAGATCTTGGCCGTGGCCACGCAAACATCTTGTCAACCCTACGAGGGCCCCAGCAGTATTAAACTCCAAAATAAATTTGAAGGAACAAATTCTATCTTGACTACAAGAATAACTTACAAACTTTGCAACACTTCTGAAAACAACCCTTATGACTACCAGTTACGTTTAGCGTTAAGTTGTTCCACAGAAGTGCACTACATTCATGACACTTATCTGGTATCTCAAGTCTGAGGATAACTATTCATGGTTTACTTAATAACAATATCCATAAATTAAAATCATGTAGTTGGGATAAGTCCTATATTCAATTCATTGAATATCATCTGAAATTGATATGCTTTCTCATCAATATACCTTTTAAGTATATTCTACCAAATCACTGAGATTTGTCTTAATTTAATGATACTCCCATATCATTAATTGACAACGGACGATTTAGAATAAATAAATTATTCACCGATTAAACATGCAAATATATGATACAATATATTATAAATTCAAACATACCAAGTATTTGATTTATTATAACAATTGTTTAACATCCCTTTATCCAAATACTAAATAGATCAATGCATGAAAATTTCAATTGATGAATTATGCCTCACGTAATGACAATCATACTTGTTGACAAGGCATAAATCAACCAACTTGATTTATCGTAATTTTGAGAATACTTATTTCAAAAATTCAATTAGTGAAGTTTCTTGTATGTGTGCATGCATCAATCAACATAATAATTCATAAAGTGTGTGACATCCTCCAACACCAATTTATAACAATTAAACTTTCAAACATTTTAAAGTTTAAAGTATTCTTATTCTAATGTATAATGCAACTGTGCTCTTAGATAGCACAACTAGTTCATGTGTCCATTAACAAGGATAAAATCCTACCATGACTAGTATTGAGCGTCATCTCAATTAAACCAGCATCATTGTATACATATAACAATATGCTCTTTTAAAAAAATCTGTAAACTTTAATATCTTATTGTGTAATGTTTGTAGCCGATGACAATTTGCACAACAATTGACATAATGTTCATCCATAGAATCTAGGAGCAATTTCAGGCTGAGGATGTAATTCTATTATAATATTTATTACACAAGTTATCTAATAACTTTTAGTTAGATATCAATGTTGTCAAATCACTTCTTATTCAAGAATGATACAACAATTTTAATACACAACATGATGAATCTACAGGTCAAACTTAGATTTCATTCATGTTCTATCTTGTCAAAAGATATGTATCCATTTCCCAAATGATATATCATGTTTTATTAGAATCATTTATTTTACTGCACATGTTTATTAATAATAAACATATATTCCAAGGTTGTATGTTTTAATTATTAAATCTTACAAGCGAAGTTTCATTCCAATCTAAGACTTAACATTTAGCTTACATGAAATGTTACTTCCCATATGTTATATAACATATAAGATTTAAGAAACTTAACATAATACTCCCACTAGCTTTTAGGAATACTTAAGATTTATCTTATTTCAATTATAAATCACAACATGGATCTAATAATTAAACATAAGCTATATCTCCTAGATGCATGCATTAATCCATTCATGAATTATTGCACTTTGTACACTTCCAAAGATTATATGAATTCAAAAAATCTTTCAATTACTTACCGTCCTCGCTCAAGTAATTTTTCAAGAAATTGTTTTGATATTCCATTGTCATTTTTCATAAAGTATGACAATCATAATCTTTATATATATTTAATGTGTTTAGAAAAGAATATTCAATCACAGTTAATTGCTTAAGTGTGATCAATAATCTTGTCATAAGACATGCATTAAATATGTGTACAATATTGTCCATATGATTTCTACATAGAAATTCAAACCACTAGGGTTTTTCATCTCTTTGAAGAAACTCATTTCCATTCTCTAGTCTAACTATTAAGATAAACCAAATTTCTAAAATTGATTATCTTTATGGACAACATCTTTAACATTCATAATATGAGTAAATTTACCCAATTCAATATTTGGTAATAGATCATAATGATTATCAGGTTTACCATAACCCTGTAACTCATGTTCTTCAGCATATCAATCAAATATCTGAGATATCTATGAATGAGAATTCCATCATCTTAAGATCTATCATTTACTTGTTTAGCCTCATCATGATATTCACTAGTGTGTTTTAGAAGATTATGCATCTTGTAATTTTATCTTTCAAGATAAAAACTCCCACTTGCCTTTTGTAATATATAGACTATCTATATATACTTAGCAAGTAGAACAACAATACAATGTTCTCTTTTTGGGACAATACAAATACACTTTGACAGTTCCTGACTTTAGTTTGTTAATAATCACTCTTCATAAGAGGTTTAACATTCAGAACTTGAATTCTAAGACTTAATGTGATTCATCACATTCCATAAAATGGTGTCTTATTAATCTTCTAGGTTGGAGTCTTATTTTGAGTTATATCCAATCCATACTCAATTTTTTAACATTGATTATTTTTAAGAAAGAAGTTATGGTTATATTGAATCAAACAAATCAAATAGAGTTTACTTCTCCTAACTGAACATACCATCAACTTGTGGTATTTCATTAGAATTAATATTGTAAGACAATCTAACAATATATAAGATAAACATATTCCTTTTAGCTTACCTATTTACCAACTAAGTCAACTTAATAGTATAATAGACTTTCCAAGCCAATTGCATGCTTTATAACACAAGTACTCTTTAACCAAGTCACTTCATATATCCATGTCTCATCAAGAAAACATAAACTGTTATAATCCCATTATACGTTATAAATCATTGATCAACTCAATGACTTCTTGTATATGTTTTAATTAAAAAAAACATAACAAGTTAACGTCTTACTTTATTATAAGTCTTAAAAGACTTCATGTTTATGTCTTTACAATGAATCATAAACATATTTAACTAAAGTAATTATGAACACCGCCTCATGGTTTCAATAGTAATTTCAGGTTAATTTATTACTTCACAATAATATATATGATTACATTATTTCTTTATTTATTTTATGTCATTCCAAAAATACATAAATATCGAAATTTAAGTAGTATTAGATTACTTCATTTATTTATGTCATTCTAATAATACATAAATATTTAATTTGAAGTAGTCTTATATATCATCTTGACACATGTTCTATCTACTTATCTAATTTAGAAAATGTAAATTTATTCCAGATACGATCCCACATAACATTGAGATTTACCTTGTTGTTGCAATCTAGCTAAGCTCTCACATAACGTAAATTGCAACACCAAGTGTTTCTTGAATTAGATATGTATAAGTCATATTAGAACGTTAGTCTCTTACCTTGCAGTCAAGAGAATCCGTTAAATCATATTTGTATGCGTTGTACCTTGCACACAATATACATTTCTCCCACTTGTGCAAGGAACAACATCATGTAGCAGATAAACAATATAACATATGTTTGTTTATGTGACCAATATGATTGTGTCATTGATATTAGCATAACTAGTAGATGTAGAACCATTTCATTGTCTAGTAAGGAAGCGTACATGACTATCCTTAAAAACATAAGTGTCTACACGTGGAAAGTAATTATCTTAAGACATTCTAGAGATAATATGAGTTATTACCAAGATGAAAAAGCTTGTAACTCCCACTGAATTAGAGATCATTACAATAATTCTTTATTCACTAATAAGAACACAATACTCCCACTGGATTTGATAACATTGTAAGTGTTTCATTAACCAGTGAAAGAAAATAGTGTACTATTTACTTCCTACACCTTTGAGAAAGTCCATACATAACAATTACTAATGTACTAAAAGAGTGTATTCTACTAGGTAGATCATGGATTATCCATCAATGCCATTAATTGAAAAATTGGGCATGCAATTTCTTCCTTAAGAGGTCTACCATTCCAACAATTCAATGTAGTACCTGTAAATGGTCAAAGCACAACAACTAGATAAAATATCTAGTTTGTCTTTTACCAATTTTGCAGTAAATTAGTCTAGCTTCTAATTTAATAACTCAGAAAATGTGCAATTTTCTTAACTATTAAAGTTTGCTTATGAGTTATATATGTATAATTTAGACAATTCTAATTTTCTTATTATACCTTTCTCATTCATGAAAAGGAATAGGATTGAATCTCACTCTTTCTTATGAAAAGAAGACTAGCTTTATTCTTTTAGTAAAGTTGACTCTACCAAAAACCCTTACAGGTGTAGATCAATTTACCAATACAAGAATAACCCATATTTACGGTTTAATGTTGCATTAATACATTTAAAGAATTAGCAAAATTCAATTTTAGTATTTTCGATAATTAAACTTTTCAAGAAAATAAAATACCCAAGGAAATATTCATACAACCATAGAATTTTCTTGAAAAAACTAGGATCCAAATTATCATATTTCTATTACATCAGTTGATCTGCTAGCAATGAAAGCACATAATAAGGTAATCTGTTGAACAATAATTGGCAAACATTTTCCAATTCCTAGATCATTATGAGATTTACATTACCAACGCTATTGCAAATGTAAACATATTTTATCCCATATTGTGCCTTGAGTCCAGTTCTCACTTACTACTCAATTTAAGTCGTCTAACTCAAAGAACTGCAAATGTGACCATGCAAGGTCCGACTTCACATGAAGATTTACCTTTCCATCACAATCTCGCCTAGTTCCCACATGACGTAAATTGCAACTTCGAGTGTTCCTTTAACTAGATGGCACTAACTTAATTTTAAAAGGGTACTAGTTTTGATTTATGGTGTCAAATCAAATATGTAAAAAGATATCATGCATTCATCTTGTAGCATAAATTTTAATAAAAAACACTTTTATTAACCAATTCATAAAGATTAAATTATCAAAGTTTTGATTGAGGTATTTGTTTTGCCAATCAAGGAATTTACCTTTAATTATCATCCATTATATCGTACTTTTGCATAAGTTTAAAGACTTAGTGTTTCGGATAATTACCACAAAGTGTCGCATGAAATCAAAGCTAATTCGCCCTTAAGATGATTTTGTACATTAATAGCCTACTTGGTAACTCTAATTTGACGCGCAAAGGAGCGGAGAATTTGGTCAGCGCGAAGCAGCTAACCTTCTTCTTTCGGGTCACAATTTAATGCGCTCCCCTCCTTAAACCCCTCTTATAGTTTGTCAAAATTAGATGCGTCGTTATCACTATTTGTACCAAAACTCATCATTCAATTAAACTTAATGAAAATTTAACTCTTCAAAAAAAAAAAACAAATCAAATTTCACTATTGTTTAGTCCAATTTATTTTTCTATTCAAGAAATTACCCTTTGATTAAAACTTGTCAAACATAATAAACAAACAAGTAACAATAAAAAATAAATAAATAAAACAATGTGCACATAACTAACAATTAATATGCGTAAACAAGTAGCCACATGCAACTTATTTGATAAAACCTATTAATAATCAATGTCTAGGTTAATTAATGTATATATTAACTATGGCTTTCACTTGCACAATAGAAGTGAGCCACATACATTGTTAGATATTGGTTTTCATAAACACATCACATAACACAATATGGTTCGAATAGTTTAAGGTTCTAGAGAGAGAAAGTGAAAGATGGGAGCCTTTCTAGAGAGAGAAAGTAAACAAAAGAAAGAAGGTTAGATTAAGTGAAAGGTCCAACCCTCTACCTTGGGAGGTAGAGGGTATTTATAGTTACATACTAAACATCCTCCTTCGGACTGTGGATCAGGCATACAGTGGGTAAAGACCCGTCCGTCCTCCACGGTGTTGCTCTAAACTAAATAACTAACTAAATAACTACTAAATAACGTAAATAACGATATGTCTACGAGCTAACATATGCTAGACTATAATTGGGGTGACCGACACTTCCTTATGGAATTTCCAATTCCTAACAATCTCCCCCTAAGGGAGGTCACCCCATGAAATACATTTTGCATCCTAGCATTCTATCTTTGTCTTTAGTTCTAAGCTCGTAGAATTTAATTCTTCACTTCCGCAATCTTTGTGCTTTAGTAGTGATTCTTCAAAGTCCGATTACTTTGTACTTTAAGTGGAGGTCTTTGATCTGATCCACATCTTGATGATCTTTAAGCTTTCCTTTGAGATCATCAGTCACAGTAAATCTCTGGATCACCCTTTATTGTGTTGCCTTCATGTGATGTTGTGACTTTTGGGCCGACATGCTCACACTTTCTGGATCATGATATCTTTTCATCAGATTAGCGGAAGCATCTTTGTTGTATGTCTTTGATGATCATGATTTTCTTCAATTAAGTGTGAATGCTGTGAGCATGCGGTTGTGAATTGACTCCTCAACTCTGATCAGCTGCAACCGTCAACAGTTCCTGCAAACAACAGTTAGCAATAAAACATACGAAAGTGTCTTTGTTCACTTTCGTTGAATATAGTTGCAAGAACCACGGTTCCCCGTTGATCAGTATAAATACTGCATGTGATCAGGTAGAATTCCTAAGAATTTCCTTGACAGGTTTTCGCAGCTTGATCTAGCCGTTCTCAAATCGGAGCATCCCAAAGTAGACAACGCGGAGTGAGTGAACCAGCGAATTGAGATTCACTGATTGATGAAAAGTTGATTTGAAAACAATTGCGTATTGCTTAGAAGAAAGAGTTTTGCAATACGACGAAGGTTTTATAAGAAAGATCAATTTTCAATCAGAAATACTTTTTTAATTTGAAAATGAATACACATTCGATGTGCTAGAGAAAAGAAGATTTACACATAGAACGGTTTTTCCAAAAGTATTCGTCAATTCATTTCCTGGACCAAGGCTGATTCAAGAATGAATCGCCCTATCGTTTCTATCCAGTTGTCACAAGTTTGATCTTTAGAAAATATCTCACATGTCACTCACCAAGAGCTTGTTTGATGTTGGCTCTAGAAGGATTTCCATCTTCATCGTGAATACTTTTACAAATCACTCGGATGTTCTGGCAATACCACAAGGATAATGCGTAGGACTCTCAAAATATACTTACTTTCCACATTGTGTGAAACAACAAGTCTTCATTAATTTTGTGTCCTAATGAGATATTGTGGATGATCTCTTGGCTCTAGACTGTATTGTGCGCATTTGGTTTCCTATGCCGGAGACTAGGGAGAGGGTCTCATTCTTCAATATCAACAGTCTCTAAGAGAAAGTCGATAGATTATGTAGGTTCTCCGTGAGAATGAAACAAGTCCTTTTAAGAGGAACTTGAGTAGCTTGGGAAGTTAGGTTCAATGTGTCACTAGGTCCATGACGTCTTGTCTTCAATACCAGTGTTACCTTAGTAGACACCAGTAGCATATGTATTGAACCCGGTTTTTGCCCTAAGGTTGAATTAATGGAGGGCTATTTCTTTTCACCCTTTTCACATTCAATTCTTTTTCATTCTTCAACCCCTTCAGTGCTTACCGAGACTTCATAACTAGAACCTTGTTGGGTTTATTCCAGTACTAGCTCTGTCTCAGTCCGCACTCTTCCCGTATTCTCATTTTTCTC
This sequence comes from Chrysanthemum seticuspe, assembly GCA_019973895.1. NCBI lineage: Eukaryota > Viridiplantae > Streptophyta > Magnoliopsida > Asterales > Asteraceae > Chrysanthemum > Chrysanthemum seticuspe. The sequence goes on along the minus strand of BPTQ01000001.1, from coordinate 239,420,796 downwards.
CTTTTTTCATCATACCTAAGGACTTCTACACTATCTAGTGGATTGTCCCTGGGTAGATCCCTCCGGCACTGGCGGGATCGTGGGAACTAATACCTAACCTTACCATCCTTATAACACCATGCATAAAGTAAAATGGTCGGTCCTTTGGTATAGTTCTTTCCTTCATGAAACCGATTGAAAAATCATTTGGAAAATCAATCAAGGTACTTGTGATATAATATCAAAGCATTTTATACCTTAATTATTTTGATCATTTAGAAATGCTCCCCTTCAACATGTGCTCTTATGATTTTGAAATTGTTTAGCATATGGAGGCAAGAGGTCTTTGAAAAATTTCTTTGATCTCAATTTCCGTGGAAAAAGCCATTTGATTTTCTTGGTAAATTCTCCCCCTCAAAATGTGCGTTGGTTATTTGAAATCATTTTACACATAGAGGAAAGAGGTTTTTGAAGTACTTCCACGATTGCCAATAGAAACCATTAGAAAATCAATCAAGGTACTTATGTTGAAACATAAAAATCATTGTACCATGAAAGTTTATTTTCTTTTGAAATGCTCCCCCTCAATATGTGTTTCGAGATTTGAAAGCGTTTAGCACATATGGGAGAGCAGCCTGCACATTTGAATCAAATCGATCATTATTTATCAGATTTCATAATAAAATCACAAATTTTCCCCCGATCAAAAATATCAAACCCTTTGAGATTTTGGATCCCAGGTGATTTAATACGGTTTAGAAAACATGGGAGAATGATTGGTGCAAAACCGTCAAGTTATCTCACACAAGCTAGCCACTTGTGAATGGCTAACCGTAAGAAACTCAAAACAGGTCAAACACTAATGCAATTTAGATCAGAGGAATATAGTGGATTCTTGGGTCGTTAAGTCCCACGGAGGATGAATTGGTGTTTAACACAGACAGATGTCGAATAATCACTAAGGATAGTGATCAGTAAGGATTTAGAAATATTTATACCTAAAGAAAAGATTTATAAATTACAGGGGCTTAAATGCAAATTAAAGGAAAATAAAAAGTTAAAATATATTAAATAAACGCTATCACTATTTTTACAATGATGTTTTTGTGATTTTATAAAATAAAATAACTTAAATAAACTATTTTAACTAAAACGTAAACTTAAATTATCTAAGAACGTGATTTAAAATGAAAACGTACGTTAAGTTTAAAAATTACGCGAGTGCGCAAGCAAAAACGTAAAATTTATGAAATAAAAGTCCTACAAGTGTAAAAACAATTTTATTACGTACTATATGATAAAAGAAAATTTTAGAAAAAAGATTTATATTTTTTAGACTTTTATATTTTTTATTATGAATTAAATAAGATTTTACACTAATTAAATGTTTAAAAATACTTAAACTATTCAGAAAAATCTGAAACTTTTTTGTAAAATACTCTATAACATTACAAGGCTAAAAAAAATGTAAAACATGTGACATCTTATTGTAATAAGCTAGAAATAAGCTAAATAGTGCGAATAAACTAAACTAGACAAAGAGAGTTAAGTATTAGATTGTGTAAGATATGACCAAGACAAGACCCAAGGGCGACTGGCATACAGGTACACACTATCACTCTCTTGAGGGAGAGGTCTCAGGTTCGACCCCTGCCTCTCCCTTTTTGCAAAATATTTTTTTTTTTAATTTTTCTTTTTACAAACTAAATAAGCACAATAAAATAAGCACATTTTATAACTACCACTTTTTATGAAAACTACCAATAAGCTAAGAATAAGCTTATCTTTTCTTAACAGTTATGAGAAAATGGAAATAAGCACAAGACTTGGCTAAATAAGCTAATAAGCTAGAAATAAGCAAAGGTAAAATGAAATTAAGCTCAGAGACTTATAATAAGCTAACATTACAACTGAAAAAGCAATTTACCTAGAAATAAGCACTGAAACAAGCTTCAAATAATCACAAGCTTACTGTTGCACAGGACAGATTCTTTGGAAAAGGGTTCAAAAGAGACAAGTAGATAAGCAGTTTATAAGCTAATAAGATACAAGCTAGTATTTTTCTAATTTTGTTTAGCAGCTAAATATTAATATCCCAAAAGCATTTAAGCTAAATCTTAATAATGAGCACACACTAAAATTCTAAAGTTTATTCAAAAACTGACCAAGTGAAATTTTGACTTTTTATATTATGAACTACGTTGACTTTTATGAACTTAGGATTGATTCTAATGACTGAATATGATGTATTAAGCTACTTTAAGACTTATTTAGGCTAAATAAACAACTTTTAAACTAATATGCATGATTATGAAACATAAATTTATCACAGTGAACAAGTAGTATAATATTAAAGCTACTTTTGACTTTTTAACTAATAAGCACATGTTTTTATGGTAGAAATGAGTCATTAGATACTCATGTGACATGAAACAAGTAAAAGCAATAGCTGGAACAAACTCTATTACAGTTTACAAAGCAATTCCAAACGCCCCTTTATAAGGCAGTTTTGAAGCTTATAACTTTAAAACAAGTTTTTAAAACAAGAAAGCTATTTAATAACTTAAAATGACTATATTTAAACAGGATTAAGCTAGAATTAACAGGAATTAAACACTTATACTAGAATATGTAAATATCAAAAAAATAGCTTACAAGATGAGTTCATGCACAAACTGAGAACTGAGAACATAAGAATAATTCCTACAGCTTTCCACAAAGCTTCTAAACCAAATTCAATCCATAGATTATCATGCTTCAACCTCTGGCATTCTTTTCCATTGTTTTTTTTATTTTCTAACTATTTTTGAGTAATATTTTGTATTTTTGAGTTTTTAAGTCTAAATTGGATTTTAAAGTTTCTAAAGCTTTTAAGAGCTTTGTAAGAGCTTATGTGAGCTTTTTCAATTCTTAGTAACAACTAAGAACAACATTTAAGTACTTTGAGAATTTAGACAATGAAATAAGCAAAAACTGAATTCATAAACAATAACTGAAATTGAAACTGAAAGTAGGTTTTTATTACACTAAGAAATGATTACAAAGTCTTTAAAAACTTAAACATACACTGGAAAGCTAAAATTTATTAAAACGACATAAGGAAAATTAAATTACACTACTTAGCTTTTCATCTCTGCTTCTCTTTGTATTTATTGATTCCATTATGTTCCTTGTCGACCTCTGGGACTTTCCCACTTGATTTCAGCCATTGGATCATTGAAATTCATCACATTCGTGCACTTGGCACTTTTGGCGGGAAAAAGTCTTTGAGTGGGTTAACTGCATTAATTGAGGTTTGGTGTATGTGGACGTGGAGGGACAGCTGGGGAAGAGTGTATATGGGTGGTGGTGAGGTGGAAAGGTGGAGAACAAGTGGTGAAAACCACTGGTTTTGGCGTTACAGTGGTGGGAGAGACGGGTGAATAGTAACACTGGTTTTGGGCAGGTTTTTTGACTTTTTGACCGGGGTATTTAATAACGTGGGTGGATTGGGCTTGGGAAGGGATTGGGCCTAGGGATTTAGGATTGGACTGGATTTGGGTAGTAATAATAGGGTCCGGTTTGGTTTGTAGATATATAAGCCCAAGGACCATTTGTGTAATATGCTGAATTTTCAAGGACTGATCCTGTCAACAATCCAAAGTAATCATAAGGACCTATCTTGCCATTCTTTAATAGTACATGGACCATTAGTGATAAAATCCCATATTTTATAATTCCAAGGACCTTTTATGTCATTTTTGAAACTTAAGGGACCAAACATGTAATTTTCCAAAAGTTCACTATAAGGACCAATTTTGTCATTTATGAATAGTACAAGGACCAATGATGATTATTTTCCATTTTTAAATGTCCAAGGACTATTTTTGACATTTTTCAAACTTTAGGGACTAAAGCTGTCATTTTGTAATTTTTAAACTTTGAAGGGTTTGTTTTGACAACTTTTGAAACTTGTGGACCTTAAATGACATTTTACAAGTTTTTGAATTACCAGGGACTAGATTTGTCAACTTTTATAACTTGGGGGACTAAAACTGCCAATTATGCAAACTTAATACGTTTTTCATCTGATTTTGATATTTTTGCATTTAAAACACATAAAACACTTATTTGTGATATTCTTATCATTTTGATGCGTTTCTGAGTGTTTTCAGATGTTTTTGCAGTCTAAAAGATATAAAAATGATGAGTATTTAGACACTCATCAATCCCCCACACTAAGATATTGCTAGTCCCTAGCAATGTTTTGAGAAAAATTAATGGATTTCAACTCTTTACCAAAAGCCATTACTTCTGGAGTAGCCAATTGTTTCAGTTCAAGTAAGAACCTTGGTACAATGATAACCAAATGATTTTGAGCAAATCATAAGCTTTCAACGGATTTGATTTGTCTTTACCAGAAACCGTTTGCTTCTGGACTAGCCAACTCTTAGATAAATTATCAATATTATTTTTGGTGAGCTGATTACCAATTATGGATTTCCAACTGCCTTTACCACAAGCCATAAACTTGCGGGCTAGCCAACTTTTCACTAGTTAAAGATATGGTGAGTTGAACACCATACAATTTTGGGCAAATTGCAAGCCATAAACGGATTTGAGATATCTTTACCAAGAGCCGTTTGCTCCTGGATTAGCCAGTCCTTATGTGGGTTAGACATGGTGGACTGATTACCATTTGTTGTGTTTAGTACATAGTACTTCCACTAAAAAAGTTTTTTTTAAATTTGGCCATTTTGGGGGAAAAAGGGACTAAAAAGGGTACATTTATGATCAAATTCGCCAGAATTTCCTCCCCACACTTAGAAATGAATATTGTCCTCAATATTCAAAGTACCGGCTGTTATGCCGAAACTTAGAACGTAAAAAGATAACATTACTAGCTAAGTGTAGAAACACAACAATTATTCTCTTTTTTAATATTTACAATTTTCATTCATTTTTAAGGTCTATATACAACATGTGGGGCATCTCCCCCACACTAAGGTGGTACACACGGGTGAAAACCCATGTTTAACTACTGTTTTTGATTACCGAGTCGCTAGCTTGACTCGACCCCGAATTAATTTGTTCATGGGGAAGTAAGTGGAAGAGATAATCTCCATCGGACTTTCATTCAAGATGTTTGGACAAACATTTGAAGTACGTGAAAGTTCCACACCGATGAGATATACATAGAACCGGCTCAAAAATGATTAATGAAAATGCCGGGATCAAAAATAGTGTCTTCATTCCCGAAGGAGAAAAAGGGAACGAGAAGTCACACCATATGTGAAGAAAAGAAAGAAAATCATGATAAAAATCATGATTAACTCATAATTATCAGAAGGGGAATTCATGATTTCTGGATCATGAATCTCATCATTTAAGCTCATTTGATCAAGACATATTCTGGGTGGGAGGGATGGGATTTTGATATCAAGCAAGTTCTCATGGCTGAGAACATTTCCCTCCGGAACACAAAGATCATTTATGTCTAGATCAAAGTGGAAGTTATCATACTCTGGTAGAGATATGATATGAGTGAGTTCAAATGAGAACTCCTCGTAAAAAGAATCATTCACATGAAGTGAATTTGTGAACTCTTGTTCCATTGTGGGCTCATCACTATCCTCGTCAAAGATTGGATTGTTAGAAATCCAAGTGAATTCAGATTCGAATTCAAATAGAGGATTGGTGAAAGTAGCTTTGAATGCTTCGGGAACAAGGTGATTAACATTCTCTATTGGACTGTTAGGGTGAGAAGTGAGTGAATGATCATTATAAAGGAAACTTTCAATTTCTCCTAGGTTGGCTTTGAAATCAAAGAGATCATCATCACTTTCTGATGAAAGTGGAATGAAATCGGAGAAAGTCTCAAAATGATCTTTTGAACACTCAAGAGGGGAAAGGATATCACACAATTGCTCGAGAATTCCCTGTGACTCTCTCGGGATTGGGACAAGGTCCTCAACACTAGACTTTATGAATTCGTCCGATTCCTTTTCAGGAACAGTGTCAAGATGCTCGTCCCCCATGTTTAGAGAGTGAGTGGGAGCTTCGGGTGTGATAGCAGTTGTTTGAGAATGAATCTCAACTGCTGGGATATCAACTGATGAACTTGATGAATCTTTATAAAATTGTAGGATACCAAGTGCATCCTCATCATCACTGTCATCAGGAATAAAAACGAAATTGAGAGCTAGATCTGGCTGCTTTTTCGTTTGCAATTGATTCCCTAATAGATTTTTCAAAGGCAATTTGGGAATTTATTTTAGCAGCCTGCTCTTCAGCTAGCAATTCTTCCATGGATTTCTCATGTGAATTTTGAATGACGGGACATTGTGGGAGTGGAGATTTGTCAAAACCGGAAGGTTGACATTGATAATCATCATGAGGACCCCCACAATATACACAAGAAAAACTGGGAACATTATGAAATGCTGTTTTACTCAACTCCTCAGTTCTTTTCACTGACTCCAGAAGCTCTAGATAAGTGTCTTGTTGGGTTTGCTAAGGAGTTTGAGTCATTTGGCACTGTGGAGGTTGGTCGTGATATGGATAGTCGTAATTGTTACAAGGAAATGGATTCCCTGTTTGACAATCAGAGCTGAAATGGGGACCTCCACAGTTATCACAACAGTAAAAATGTTGACCCTGGATTGGTGAATCATATGGATATTGGTCATAACCAAAGTTCTGAGCATCACCGGAAAACTGTTCATAGACAAACGTGTTTCCGGATTGACATTCAAATCCTAGGTGAGGACCTCCACAAAATTCACAGCAGTTATGTTGATTATATGAAGATAAGTCGGGCTGTGGTGGGTAATTGGAAAAATTTGAGGGGTCATTAAATGAGTTCGGATTAGGATCATAATCAAATGAATTCCTCGAACCACAAAACAAACAACTCCCGTTCCGAATATCATTACCACACTGTACACACGTACACCAGCGACATGGTGAACCAAAAAGAGGCTCACCACAACCGACACAAGGAATAAACGATTTCATTTGAGAGTTACGAGAAGGAATCAGTTTATTCAAAGAATCAACAAAACCAACATGGTGATCCGAATGACTATCAAGTCTCGAAGAACATTTTGAAAAATCCGGAGGTGGGACAAGTGGTGTGCTCTGAGAGCTAGCAATTTCCACCACTTCCGTTATGGTCTCCGGTTCTGGTTCTTGAGAAACGTGAAGATTAGGCAAGTCATTCTTTGCTAGTCACCGGTCTAAATTCTGCATGATTTCTTCTAACCGTAAATTGTGAAAGTGTAGGATCAATTTTAGACGGCTTAGGAGCAATCGAGGGGTTAGATCTTTGGATAACCGTAGGTTGGACGTATTTAGCACCTCCATTATTAGAGGGAAGTACCTGGTCCTTTGTCACCCCGGTTTCTCGTTCCATTTCCCTACGCAGAATTAATGGATCATCACGAACAACACGAATTCTTGACATTTGTGATAAAGTAGGAAGTTTTTCAACTTCGTTCCAGAATTCGTTGTAGTCGAGAGATTCCATGAGAATAGAAGAAGTTAGAATCAAATGGATAGAGGGTAAAGGAATAAAGAATCAAAAAGGGTAAGAGGGTAAAGATGAATATTTTTGGATTTTTGGATAAACATTTTGTAAAAACAAAGAATGAAAATATTTTTGGTGTTGTTAACACTTTAGGAAAAGTGTTAATGAACTTTTTGATTTTTTAAAAACTGTTTACAAAAAGGTGGTATATGTGCAAGAATGGATCTGGAAATGCTTAAAACACGCTTACAGCCTCCCCGGCAGCGGCGCCAAAATTTGATTGGTGCAAAACCGTCAAGTTATCTCACACAAGCTAGCCACTTGTGAATGGCTAACCGTAAGAAACTCAAAACAGGTCAAACACTAATGCAATTTAGATCAGAGGAATATAGTGGATTCCTGGGTCGTTAAGTCCCACGGAGGATGAATTGGTGTTTAACACAGACAGATGTCGAATAATCACTAAGGATAGTGATCAGTAAGGATTTAGAAATATTTATACCTAAAGAAAAGATTTATAAATTACAGGGGCTTAAATGCAAATTAAAGGAAATTAAAAAGTTAAAATATATTAAATAAACGCTATCACTATTTTTACAATGATGTTTTTGTGATTTTATAAAATAAAATAACTTAAATAAACTATTTTAACTAAAACGTAAACTTAAATTATCTAAGAACGTGATTTAAAATGAAAACGTACGTTAAGTTTAAAAATTACGCGAGTGCGCAAGCAAAAACGTAAAATTTATGAAATAAAAGTCCTACAAGTGTAAAAACAATTTTATTACGTACTATATGATAAAAGAAAATTTTAGAAAAAAGATTTATAATTTTTAGACTTTTATATTTTTTATTATGAATTAAATAAGATTTTACACTAATTAAATGTTTAAAAATACTTAAACTATTCAGAAAAATCTGAAACTTTTTTGTAAAATACTCTATAACATTACAAGGCTAAAAAAAATGTAAAACATGTGACAGCTTATTGTAATAAGCTAGAAATAAGCTAAATAGTGCGAATAAGCTAAACTAGACAAAGAGAGTTAAGTATTAGATTGTGTAAGATATACAAGTATTATTAAATAAAAAGACAGAAGAAATTGAAAGTATCGAACAAAACCAAATAAATATAATAGAACAATTGTCAGAAATAGTCGATATCCAAGATCAAAGTAAAGACATTACTATTACCAAAATAAAAGAAATATTATTGAAAAAACCCCTTAAGATAAATCCACCACCACGGATAATATAATGGAAAATCTTGAAGAATCAATTGAAACTCTTACTAAATTAATGGCATCATTAGATATACCTTCCGAAACAAATGAAGAAGAAGACGTAGACATAGTCCAGGATTATAGTTCAGATGAAAACCCATATGAAAATCCATATAGATACCCAGGAGAAAGTTCTTATACAAATTATAATTTTGCACAAAAACGGAAAAAGTCTTATGTAGACGAAGATTTTCAAAGACAATTTGATTATACACCCCCAACACCTACTGAAAGATATTTATATCAACAGGGAATGATTAGAAATAAGAAAGGAAAATGGGAACAAATACCGAGCAAATACATACCAAAAATACCAATAACAAGAATAAACGATGAGATTTTAAATATCGATTGTGAAACAGATATAGATAATAGAATCCAAGATTGGAGTAATAAATTAAGCGCTCAAATACAATTAACGGAAGAATTACGAGCATTACAACCAAGGGATTTACTTAATTTTATAATACATAAAACATCAGGAAATGTTTATAGATTTTTAGAAACCATAGATGAGTTGGAGTTATCTAGAGTAGCGACAACTGATGCAAACATAACTTTTAAAAATATAACAGCATGTATAATACAAGAATTCACAGGAAGAATTCCAGGAAAAGAGGCATCTACTGAAGCTTTTAGAGATCATGCATATTGGAGAATAATTAATCTTAAGATATGTAACATGTGTTATCTAGATTCCTTCATATGTGAATTTTCGGAACAATATTATAAGTTAGATATTGCTAGGCAAAAAACAGCTTTAGAAATGTTTTTTAATAAACTCCCAGAATCTATAGCAACAGAATTAAAAAATTCATATGCAGCAATATTACAGGATAACGATAGGATTATAGAAGACACTTTAGGAGCTCGAATTACCACAGTAAAAGCATGGGTTAGAAAACAATGTTTACAGGAAATATCTAAGAAAGAAGCACGAATCGAACTTTGTTGTGAAAAACAATCTGATAAGATAGGTAATTATGGATGTTCTAGAAAGGAGTATAAAAGACGAAAGAAAGTATGGAAAAGAAAGACATACAATCCCAGATATAAAAAATTTTACAAAAAGGATTCTAGACAAAATTATTTCAGAAATAGAAAACAACATCATCAAAAATATAAAAAACAAGATAATTCTAAATATTGTCCATCTGACAAAAAAAATTGTAAATGTTGGTTATGTCATGAAGAAGGTCATTATGCAAATAAATGCCCTAAAAAAGGAGAAAAGAAAGGAACAGAAGTTTTGAAAATAGCATATAATCTAGGATATGAACCTCTCGAGGATTCAGATATAGATTCAGACATTGAAATATATGCATATACAGTTACTAGTGATTATTCTAGTGATACATCTTTTTAAGAAAAACAAGTGTTTTTAATGGATAATATGGAACAAGGATTTTTGAAAAATCTAGCAAGAGAAAGAAAAATTTTACAAAAGAAAATTTTTGAAAAAATTCGTTGGGAATGTACACCATCTGACACCCAACTTGTACAACATATGAAAACAACTGTACAATGTTTACCGGAATTATATAACCCGGAAACAACAGATTTTTTGATTATTGAAACAGATGCATCAGACAGCACTTGGGCAGGATGTATGAAGGCCATTTAAATGGTAAAAAGAAATTAGGATTAGACATTGACGGAATTCCAATCCCTCAATCTAATCTATTCGAAATAAATATTGATGGAAGTCAAACTCCTCAATATAACGAGCAAACACTTCTTTTGAAAACAGAGAAATACTCCATTAAATATGGAAGGAATTATTAACCAGGCAAGACATCAACTTCAACAAAAAATTGAAGAACGCATCTCCATCGAGAAACAATTAGCTATTGTACAAAAGGAGGAAGAAGAACTATCAAGCACAGTAAGATACTTAACCAGAAACACAGTTTCAGAATCATTTTCCGAATCAACCGAAGCACCAATACCAATAAAAACACCAACAAAACCATCGACATCTACTCCAGTTAAAAAAGACAGTCCACTAAATACTACCCAAAAAACCCCAGATACTACCCAAAAAATTGAAATATCATGTTCATCCTCATCTTCAAAAGACGAGTTCACAAGAATGGAAGAAAAAGTCCAAAAAATTGTTCAAGAATCAAGCATTGGAATAAAGAAATGGTACGTCATCTTTGACGGACTAAACAGAGGAATATATTCAGATTGGTCACTCGCCAGTCAACACATCATTGGAAAAAATGTCAGACACAAGAGTTACACAACAAGGGAAGCAGCTGAAGAAGCACTAGAAAATACATACAAGACCGTAGCAACAGAAGAAATTAAGAAATCCAAAAGATTCATTTTTTTGAATCAAGAACAGACATCTAACACTAGATCAATTGATCTACTAAGAAGTATTCCGACCACAAGAGAAAAAGAAGCCGCAAGAAGACCAACGGTTGAAAAATTTCAGAAATTATGGGACAGTATTATTCACTACAACGAAGTACAAGCTACTAAGTTGTTTTACCCAAAAATTCGAGAAGCAGGACCAAAAGCAGTATTCATCGAAGGAGCAGAACCAGCAATCATTCATGAATATTTCGTTCATGGATTATTAGACACTATGTACACGAAAGAAGGAAGTCTTAAAGAATTCCAAGATTTCCCAACACGAATTCAGAGAATTATAAGAGCATACGATGATAATTTCGCTAAGAAACGATCATTGTTTCTCAGTATACATTCCAGTTATCCAATTTTCAGCAGAGATCAGCAACTGCTAGTACCATCTATTGTAATAGCAGAATTGGGAGTCAGCAACGGCAATCATCCACCGAAAGACGAAATACCACCAACCACTCCGTCCATAAAAAATTTCGTAGAAGCTCTAATCAGAGTTTTTATGGCATCATCAAAATTAGGAACAGGAAGAAAACAAAGATCAGAAATAAAAATAAATTATTTTCAAAACAATGTTTTGATTTTCTCGCACTTCTCAGGAGGAACACTCGGTGTAGAAGATCAAAAGATTTTGGAAGAATTTGAGAAACCATTTGAAGACCTTTCTGGACCACTTGCAGAATTACCAAAAGAGTTCAAGATAGCATTATGTCAACAGCTATCAACTTGGAGAAAACACCTCTGTGAATACTGTTCCGATTCACAGATACAAGAATGAAGACGAAGGTTCAAGAACCCTTGTCGACGCAAAGAAACAAAACAGAAAAAACAAAAAATAAAGAATTATTGAAGACGCGTGAAACATCAATAATTCAGAAGCCACTATTGCAAGCATCAATAATTCAGAGACCACTGTTTCAACTTTTTACTTTTTTAACTTTTTCTGTGAGGTGTGATGTAAAGTTTGTATTTTAGTAATAATGTGAGTCCAATAATGTAAGGCCTGTCGGCCGCCCCTCTATTATTATGTAAATTAGGTAAGCAATGACGTAGGCTGTAATTAGTACACCTACCTCCATCTTGTATTATAAATAGAGGCCTTGCCTCAGAAATAAAAGGGTGTGAATTTAAAGTTTAACACCAAAGTGTTTTGAGAACGAAAGTTTCTCTCTGATCTGTTGAACCTAGTGTTCTGAATAGCAGGTCCCTATCTGTTGAAACGATTCTTCGTTTCTGAATAGCAGATAACTATCCATATCATCTTTTGAATCAGATCGCATTTGGTCAAATATCGAAATATTTGCATTCACCCCATCCACCAATTCATTGAAATATTACTCAAACATCGTTATCATCCATTGAATCCAATTCACAATTCATTCAAACAATTCAATTCATCGACGTATAAATTTCAAAAAAGATGACCCCTACCAAATCAAAACAATTGAATTCATTTGAATCAATTTCATCCGTGATTAATTTCAGGTATCATTCGTCCGTATCATCCGCGTATTCATTCTGAAAACCCATATGAAAATCCATATAGATACCCAGGAGAAAGTTCTGTTTATCTTCTTAATCATTGGCTATTATTATGTAAATTAGGTAAGCAATGACGTAGGCTGTAATTAGTACACCTACCCTTTCCTTGTATTATAAATAGAGGCCTTGCCTCAGAAATAAAAGTGTGTGAATTTAAAGTTTAACACCAAAGTGTTTTGAGAACGAAAGTTTCTCTCTGATCTGTTGAACCTAGTGTTCTGAATAGCAGGTCCCTATCTGTTGAAACGATTCTTCGTTTCTGAATAGCAGATAACTATCCATATCATCTTTTGAATCAGATCGCATTTGGTCAAATATCGAAATATTTGCATTCACCCCATCCACCAATTCATTGAAATATTACTCAAACATCGTTATCATCCATTGAATCCAATTCACAATTCATTCAAACAATTCAATTCATCGACGTATAAATTTCAAAAAAGATGACCCCTACCAAATCAAAACAATTGAATTCATTTGAATCAATTTCATCCGTGATTAATTTCAGGTATCATTCGTCCGTATCATCCGCGTATTCATTCTGGTATCAAAGCGATGCAACGATCTAAGGAGCAAGATAAAGAAGTTAGACAAGAATTTGGAGAAAAACTGATGCAACAAATAGAAGAAAAATCGAAGCCAATGATTAAGAAGATAAACAGAACCATCAGAAATCATCCAGAAAAATTAAATCACTAAGGTATCATTTAATCATGTCTAAGTTATCAATTATTGAAAAATTACTAATTAAAATAGAAATATTTATTTTAAGTATCATAATTACATCAATTACAGTAGAAAAACTATTAATTAACGTGAAATATTCTTTAGAAAAAGTATTAATTAAAAGTGAAATATTCATTCTTAGTACTATAGTTATTATATTGCAATATTTGGATGTATTATTTTATTGTATCAAACGTTTAATGAATAAAGTTTATGCACTATTTAATCATCAAACTAACTAGAAATAATTCACTAAAAAGTAGTATTTATTGAATAAAACTTGTTAATAAACATGTCGAAGTCACCAACAAGAAATAAAGAAGAAATTTCTATTATTCATGAAAAAGAAAATGAATCAGGATTCATGCTAGATGCAATTATTGATAAAACAACTATTAGAAGATCTAATTTTACACTATCTGAAAAACATAATTTCGATATACAAAGGTCATTAAGAGAAATATTTTCAAGGAAAAATATAATATATTTTGGAAAAATAATTGGAGAAGAACCAGTTCCTATTGAACAAACACAAGGAAATATTATTATACCCATAATTAATAAACAACAAATACATGATCGTATAAAACAAATGAAAGAAAAAGATAGAAGTAAAATAGCATATATTCACATATCAACTATACAAATAATATTAAAAAGTACATTTATGGATTGTAATACACCTATTGAATTAGAATTAAGAGATGATCGAATTATTGATAAAGAAGAAAGTATTATTGCTAAAGGAAAAGGAAATTTATCCGAAGGAAAAATAAAATTTGATGTAAACATACAAATGGGATTAAGTTTAAAAGATAAAGATATAAATAAAAGTATTACTATCAGATATGAATTATTAAGAAGAGCATTCATGTATAAAGGAAATCACCCTTTTACAGTAACATATCAAATAAACTATGCACTCACAAACTCGCATCATAGTATCACTTTTAAAACAGACGATAGAATTCATATAGACAAACTTTTTGAACCAATACTAAGTCTTGAAACACCAAACATGTTTTCAAAAAATAAGTATATTGAAAGAAGTAAAAAGTCATTAAGTAGTATACTATCAATATGGATACCACAAATTGAAAAATCAAATGAAGAATCTACCAGTAGTCATGAAGATATAAAAGAGATGAAACAAATATTAAGATCATTAAGTTTGAGAATATGAGTGACACAAAGATACAATTGAAAAATGGTTATAATCAATATCATAAGAATTTTTTGAATTATCTATACACTCAAAGAAGAACCATGTTACGAGAAATAAAAGACGTTAAAAATGATATAAAAAGAAATAAAAAAGTATTCGGATCTCAAAATATTGATATAAATTGGTATTTTAAAACGTTAAGAAATAGTCTCAGAGAAAATATGAAGGTAATACAAGAAGTCAGATCTAAATTGGTCATCTGTTAAAAATAAAAATAAATATGAGTGAAGAATTACATGAAGAATTACGTATTATTAATACTGATACATATGTGTTTCAATTAGAATATCTTAATTTAGAACCTTATAATAAAGAAGAATTAGAAAAATTACATACAGCTATAACAAACAAGATTGAAAACAACGATAGAGAAGAATCTAAAACTAAAGCTAGAACAGACTTTCAGAATAAAATAAAGCAACAAATATATTTGAAAAATGGTCTTGAACCAAAACTAGAATTTAAAACTGATGATTCATATTTAGTTTTTAAAATACTATCGGAATATTTCGGAATATTTTGAAAAAAGAACAAAATTAGCCACAAGCAAACTCACATGGGAAAATATATGGGAATATGAAGAATTTAATTCACTACAAGATATTTTTATACCACCATTTTCAAGAGAAATTAAAAATCCAATAGCATTTATGATATCAAGAATGAGAATCGCTGAATATTTAGATGAATATCATTTAAATTCAACTAATGAAGAAGAATTGAGAAAACAGTTTTTGGACTATAATGAAAGAATGAGAAAATATTATGAAAATGAATCGGAAGAGTTAGATGATTACGACGATGATAATAGTTTTGATTTTGGAGAACCATATTATGAAACAGATTAACGTATTATTTAAAATATTTTGTAAAAAGCATTAAGAATGAGTAAAAAGGTGAAAGATAATCCGAATGCAACATTCATTGAAGTAACAGTCGAAAATAAGAAAATATTTGCATATGTAGATACTGGAGCGTCAATATGTTTTGGAAAAAGAAAAATATTAAAATTTTGGGAAAAATTGAAAAAACCGTTAAAAATAATAGTAGCAGATAAATCAATACATAAAATATGGTATGTAGGAAGGATGATTCCTATATATATTAACAAAAAAGAATTCATTACACCAACAATCTACATGCATGATTCAGGAATAGATTTAATAATTGGAAACAATTTTTTGAAATTATACCAACCATTTACACAAACAGATAAATCTGTCACTATAAAACACAAAGAAACAGGAGAATTAGTAACAACACCAATCGTTACACAAACAGAATACATAAGAATGTTAGCACGACATATAAAATTTCAAGTAGAAATATTACTAATAATGAAAAGAGAAAATATAGAAAAAGCATTACAAGAAGTATGCAGTGAAAATCCGTTAGATAATATAAACACTAATAATCAATTAGTATCAATTAAATTAAAAGATCCACTAGCAGAAATAAATATACCAAATAGAATACCTTATAGCATTAAAGATGTTAAAGAATTTAAAGAAGAATGTCAACAGTTATTAGACAAAGGAATAATAAGAGAAAGTTCGAGTCCTCATTCAGCACCAGCATTTTATGTCGAAAATAAAAACGAAATAAAAAGAGGAAAAAGACGAATGGTCATTAATTATAAAAAGATGAATGAAGCAACCATAGGAGATTCATATAAATTACCAAGGAAAGATTACATTTTGGAAAAATTAAAAGGAAATACACATTTTAGTACATTTGATGCTAAATCCGGATATTGGCAACTAAGGCTTGATGAATCAACAAAGCCATTAACAGCATTTTCATGTCCTCCACAAAAACATTATGAATGGAATGTACTACCTTTTGGATTAAAACAAGCACCATCAATTTACCAACGTTTTATGGATAATAATTTACAAGGTTTGGAAAATATTTGTTTAGCATATATTGATGATATTATTGTCTTTACAAAAGGAGACGAACAAGAACATATAAAAGCAGTATCAATAGTGTTAAAAAGAATAAAGGAAAAAGGTTTGATTTTGTCTCAAAAGAAGTCTAAACTTCTTCAAGATGAAGTGGAATATTTGGGATTAAAAATAGCAAAAAACGGAGTCATTTCTTTGACAAACAATACACAAGAAAAATTGAAACTTTTTCCAGATAAGCTAGAAGATCGAAAACAAATTCAAAGATTTTTGGGATGTTTGAATTATATAGCAGAACAAGGATTTTTGAAAAATCTAGCAAAAGAAAGAAAAATTTTACAAAAGAAAATTTCTGAAAGAATTCGTTGGGAATGGACACCATCTGACACCCAACTGGTACAACGTATTAAAACAACTGTACAATGTTTACCGGAATTATATAACCCGGAAACAAAAGATTTTTTGATTATTGAAACAGATGCATCAGACAGCACTTGGGCAGGATGTATGAAGGCCATTCAAAATGGTAAAGAAATACTAGGATTAGACATTGACGGAATTCCAATCCCTCAATCTAATCTATCAGAAATAAGTATTGATGGAAGTCAAATTCCTCAATCTAATGAGCAAACATCTGTTTTAAAAACAGAAAAGTATGAATCTAAATTATGTAAATATCTCTCTGGAACATTCTCAGAAACTGAGCAAAGATACAGCACTCATGAAAAGGAAACATTGGCGTGTTTAAAGACACTCAAAAAATGGAAGATCGATCTATTACAAACAAGATTTGAGTTACGAACGGACTCAAAATATGTAACAGGTTTTTGGAGATACAAATTACAAGAAGACTATTGTAGAGGTCGACTAATCCGTTGGCAACTACAACTACACCAATTCCACCCATATATCAAATATATAAAAACCGACAATAACACCTTTGCAGATACTCTCACCAGAGAATGGAAGAAATAATCAAACAAGTTAAACATCAACTTCAACAAAAGATTGAAGAACGCATCTCCCTCGAGAAACAATTAACCATTATAAAAAAATTTTGGAAGAATTCGAGAAGCCATTTGAAAGCTTTTCCGGACCACTTGCAGCATTACCAAAAGAATTCAAGATAGCATTATGTCAACAGCTATCAACTTGGAGAAAACACCTCTGTGAATACTGTTCCGATTCACAGATGCAAGAATGAAGACGAAGATTCAAGAATCATTGTCGACACAAGAAGCCAAAACAGAGAAGACAAAAAATAAAGAATTATTGAAGACGCGTGAAGAAAAAAGCAACAATAATTCAGAAGACATGTTTTTCAACTTTTACTTTTTCTTTTCTGTGAGGTGTGATGTAAAGTTTGTATTTTAGTAATAATGTGAGTCCAATAATGTAAGGCTTGTCGGCCGCCCCTCTATTATTATGTAAATTAGGTAAGCAATGACGTAGGCTGTAATTAGTACACCTACCCTTTCCTTGTATTATAAATAGAGGCCTTGCCTCAGAAATAAAAGTGTGTGAATTTAAAGTTTAACACCAAAGTGTTTTGAGAACGAAAGTTTCTCTCTGATCTGTTGAACCTAGTGTTCTGAATAGCAGGTCCCTATCTGTTGAAACGATTCTTCGTTTCTGAATAGCAGATAACTATCCATATCATCTTTTGAATCAGATCGCATTTGGTCAAATATCGAAATATTTGCATTCACCCCATCCACCAATTCATTGAAATATTACTCAAACATCGTTATCATCCATTGAATCCAATTCACAATTCATTCAAACAATTCAATTCATCGACGTATAAATTTCAAAAAAGATGACCCCTACCAAATCAAAACAATTGAATTCATTTGAATCAATTTCATCCGTGATTAATTTCAGGTATCATTCGTCCGACGAATTTTCCGATATATGATTCATTTTTAACAAATTATTAGTTCTGATTTTAATTCTTTTGTTGCTTCTGTATTTCCTTCTAACATATTCCTCATCATTGCTAAATATACATGTATATTAATTGTTAAAAAACCATTAGAATGGGTTTTCTCACCTTTTTCTATTCTTTCTCTTATGTTTTTAATCTCTTTTAATATTTCTTTTCTTGATTCTGAAAATATTTTTAAATGTCTAATATTTTGTTTATTTTTTTCTATTTTTGCTTGAATTTTAGTGTCACTCATATTCTCATACTTAATGATTTCAACATTTGTTTCATTTCTTTTATATCTTCTTGATTACTGGTAGATTCTTCATTTGATTTTTCAATTTGTGGTATCCATATTGATGGTATCCTACTTAATGACTTTCTTCTTCTTTCAATATACTTATTTTTTGAAAACATGTTTGGTGTTTCAAGACTAAGTATTGGTTCAAAAAGTTTATCTATATGAATTCTATCGTCTGTTTTAAAAGTGATACTATGATGTGAGTTCGTGAGTGCATAGTTTATTTGATATGTTACTGTAAATATGTAACAGGTTTTTGGAGATACAAATTACAAGAAGACTATTGTAGAGGTCGACTAATCCGTTGGCAACTACAACTACACCAATTCCACCCATATATCAAATATATAAAAACCGACAATAACACCTTTGCAGATACTCTCACCAAAGAAGAACCATGTTACGAGAAATAAAAGACGTTAAAAAGGATATAAAAAGAAATAAAAAAGTATTCGGATCTCAAAATATTGATATAAATTGGTATTTTAAAACGTTAAGAAATAGTCTCAGAGAAAATATGAAGGTAATACAAGAAGTCAGATCTAAATTGGTCATCTGTTAAAAATAAAAATAAATATGAGTGAAGAATTACATGAAGAATTACGTATTATTAATACTGATACATATGTGTTTCAATTAGAATATCTTAATTTAGAACCTTATAATAAAGAAGAATTAGAAAAATTACATACAGCTATAACAAACAAGATTGAAAACAACGATAGAGAAGAATCTAAAACTAAAGCTAGAACAGACTTTCAGAATAAAATAAAGCAACAAATATATTTGAAAAATGGTCTTGAACCAAAACTAGAATTTAAAACTGATGATTCATATTTAGTTATTATATTGCAATATTTAGATGTATTATTTTATTGTATCAAACGTTTAATGAATAAAGTTTATGCACTATTTAATCATCAAACTAACTAGAAATAATTCACTAAAAAGTAGTATTTATTGAATAAAACTTGTTAATAAACATGTCGAAGTATTAGATTGTGTAAGATATGACCAAGACAAGACCCAATGGCGACTGGCATACAGGTACACACTATCACTCTCTTGAGGGAGAGGTCTCAGGTTCGACCCCTGCCTCTCCCTTTTTGCAAAATATTTTTTTTTTTAATTTTTCTTTTTACAAACTAAATAAGCACAATAAAATAAGCACATTTTATAACTACCACTTTTTATGAAAACTACCAATAAGCTAAGAATAAGCTTATCTTTTCTTAACAGTTATGAGAAAATGGAAATAAGCACAAGACTTGGCTAAATAAGCTAATAAGCTAGAAATAAGCAAAGGTAAAATGAAATTAAGCTCAGAGACTTATAATAAGCTAACATTACAACTGAAAAAGCAATTTACCTAGAAATAAGCACTAAAACAAGCTTCAAATAATCACAAGCTTACTGTTGCACAGGACAGATTCTTTGGAAAAGGGTTCAAAAGAGACAAGTAGATAAGCAGTTTATAAGCTAATAAGATACAAGCTAGTATTTTTCTAATTTTGTTTAGCAGCTAAATATTAATATCCCAAAAGCATTTAAGCTAAATCTTAATAATGAGCACACACTAAAATTCTAAAGTTTATTCAAAAACTGACCAAGTGAAATTTTGACTTTTTATATTATGAACTACGTTGACTTTTATGAACTTAGGATTGATTCTAATGACTGAATATGATGTATTAAGCTACTTTAAGACTTATTTAGGCTAAATAAACAACTTTTAAACTAATATGCATGATTATGAAACATAAATTTATCACAGTGAACAAGTAGTATAATATTAAAGCTACTTTTGACTTTTTAACTAATAAGCACATGTTTTTATGGTAGAAATGAGTCATTAGATACTCATGTGACATGAAACAAGTAAAAGCAATAGCTGGAACAAACTCTATTACAGTTTACAAAGCAATTCCAAACGCCCCTTTATAAGGCAGTTTTGAAGCTTATAACTTTAAAACAAGTTTTTAAAACAAGAAAGCTATTTAATAACTTAAAATGACTATATTTAAACAGGATTAAGCTAGAATTAACAGGAATTAAACACTTATACTAGAATATGTAAATATCAAAAAAATAGCTTACAAGATGAGTTCATGCACAAACTGAGAACTGAGAACATAAGAATACTTCCTACAGCTTTCCACAAAGCTTCTAAACCAAATTCAATCCATAGATTATCATGCTTCAACCTCTGGCATTCTTTTCCATTGTTTTTTTATTTTCTAACTATTTTTGAGTAATATTTTGTATTTTTGAGTTTTTAAGTCTAAATTGGATTTTAAAGTTTCTAAAGCTTTTAAGAGCTTTGTAAGAGCTTATGTGAGCTTTTTCAATTCTTAGTAACAACTAAGAACAACATTTAAGTACTTTGAGAATTTAGACAATGAAATAAGCAAAAACTGAATTCATAAACAATAACTGAAATTGAAACTGAAAGTAGGTTTTTATTACACTAAGAAATGATTACAAAGTCTTTAAAAACTTAAACATACACTGGAAAGCTAAAATTTATTAAAACGACATAAGGAAAATTAAATTACACTACTTAGCTTTTCATCTCTGCTTCTCTTTGTATTTATTGATTCCATTATGTTCCTTGTCGACCTCTGGGACTTACCCACTTGATTGCAGCCATTGGATCATTGAAATTCATCACATTCGTGCACTTGGCACTTTTGGCGGGAAAAAGTCTTTGAGTGGGTTAACTGCATTAATTGAGGTTTGGTGTATGTGGAGGTGGAGGGACAGCTGGGGAAGAGTGTATATGGGTGGTGGTGAGGTGGAAAGGTGGAGAACAAGTGGTGAAAACCACTGGTTTTGGCGTTACAGTGGTGGGAGAGACGGGGTGAATAGTAACACTGGTTTTGGGCGGGTTTTTTGACTTTTTGACCGGGGTGTTTAATAACGTGGGTGGATTGGGCTTGGGAAGGGATTGGGCCTAGGGATTTAGGATTGGACTGGATTTGGGTAGTAATAATAGGGTCCGGTTTGGTTTGTAGATATATAAGCCCAAGGACCATTTGTGTAATATGCTGAATTTTCAAGGACTGATCCTGTCAACAATCCAAAGTAATCATAAGGACCTATCTTGCCATTCTTTAATAGTACATGGACCATTAGTGATAAAATCCCATTTTTTATAATTCCAAGGACCTTTTATGTCATTTTTGAAACTTAAGGGACCAAACATGTAATTTTCCAAAGGTTCACTATAAGGACCAATTTTGTCATTTATGAATAGTACAAGGACCAATGATGATTATTTTCCATTTTTAAATGTCCAAGGACTATTTTTGACATTTTCAAACTTTAGGGACTAAAGCTGTCATTTTGTAATTTTTAAACTTTGAAGGGTTTGTTTTGACAACTTTTGAAACTTGTGGACCTTAAATGACATTTTACAAGTTTTTGAATTACCAGGGACTAGATTTGTCAACTTTTGAAACTTGGGGGACTAAAACTGCCAATTATGCAAACTTAATACGTTTTTCATCTGATTTTGATATTTTTGCATTTAAAACACATAAAACACTTATTTGTGATATTCTTATCATTTTGATGCGTTTCTGAGTGTTTTCAGATGTTTTTGCAGTCTAAAAGATATAAAAATGATGAGTATTTAGACACTCATCAAAGAACTTGTGCCTGGTTTAAACTTCTGGTTTTTGGTTTAATGCTCCTCCTTAATCATGTGCATAATGTATTTGAAATCGTATGGCACATGAAGGAAGGAGTGCTTTTGAAACAATCACCCTTTAAAACCGATTTGAGATTTAAATCACGATCTCTCCCCCGATCAAAAATTTCAAACCAATTGAGATTTGTGATCCCAATTGATTTAAATCATTTAGAATAACTTGGGGAAAGACGTGGCAAGATTTAATTTAGAAAAATGACTAATATGGACCAATTTAAGACATTAAAGATTGTTAGTGTCAGGTATAATAGTTTTAAGAGATCTTTTAAGTAAAATAAAACAATTTCACAATCAAACAAGAACAGAAAAAATTTCATTTTAAAAGATCTTTGAGTTTTAAAGAAAATCATACCATGACATAACATTAAATCTTTAGATCACCACTTATTATTGTAAAAACAGACTCTTTTGATGATATATTGTTTGAAAATACTTAATTTGAAATCACTCTCCCCCTCAATCGATGACCGTAGTCGTTGATTGAGTGACTTTAGTTTAAAAAAATTGAAGTCCGGTTTATTTCCAAAATTTGAGTCCAATTTATTTTCAAAACAATATTTTTCCATTTTCAAAACAACATTTTAAAAATTGTTTTAAGAAAAATGGTATCATCCACTACATTTTCCTGCACAAATATTCGTTAGGTGGTTGAGAAGCTTCTATTGTTGCTGTAAGGCTTGAAGAAAACCATCTGCTGATGCAGTGAGACCTCTAAAGTTGCATCTATCGTGCCAACTATCCATAGAGAGATCTAATTAAGCTCCGTTTATTCGTTTGTCGACCCAAGAAATAGTTACCCTTTCCTTTCGGCATCCAATCATCTTCTTTTGTGGGATCCGGATCGGGAACATTCTTATGAACCATGATATCTGCATACGTTAGTGGACATACATACAGATATATGGTGGTCTACATCACCCAAACAGCAATCGACTAATAAAAGTCAATCCAACATATCAATCAGATCATACAAAAGCATAGGGATAATGTGTTTATCAAACTATAGTCATTTAATCCTAACAATCATATCCTAGATTCCTAGTCCTTCAACATAGGCAAACATCTTTTTTAGTTAAGCACGTAGGATGATTATATAAGCTCGTTAGATGATATAGATTTGAAAACATTCTCCCCCTCAATCAATGACTCATTTTCTAAAAAGTTTTAATACACGCAGAAGTCATTGATTCAGTTTTGCAAGTTTATGAAAACACAGATTCTGATTGATTTTAAGCAACTCATTTTCCACCATTTTGAACAACAAATATTTTTCTGAAGAATTTTTAGAAAGAAAAACATTTGTGTAGGAACAGCAGTCCTTCGACATACTTTCCTCATATAGATTTAGGATAAGTGCACGAAATTTTTGAAAATTGGTTTAGCGCAACACTTTCCTTCTATGAAGAGCGGGTTACTATCGGAAATAAAGCAAGCCATGGTTTAAGCACGTATTACAGTGTGACGTAACTGTAAGCCATATTTAGAGACATGTTTTGAAAAAGAATATTTACACCTCCTGCTCGAACTTCATCTAAAGTCCCGTGCCATTATTGAATGACATTTCTAAGACCGTAGATGTTATCGATACCAGAAGCCACGTCTTTGAAATTATTTATTTATTTATTATTTATTTTATTTTTTTTATTTGGTGGATTTTTGTAGGTTTTATATTTTTCTATTTTCTTTTTGCAGGTTTATAATTATATATTTTGGTTTTCGATAAATATTTACAAAGATAGATAATTTAGTTTAAGAGGATGATAAATATTAACAACGAAGTAACAAGTTAACACGGATCATCTCTGCGGTTATCAAACCCGGAATAAATGATTAAGCCCGATCACATGATCCTGTTGTGCGTCCCCGATGTACACATTACTCTTTGAGTTTGAGCAGTTGTCAGTTCGGGAGAACAATATATCAACATCTTCATTTTACCAAGTGCATTCCAGTTATCTTCCATATAACCAATCAGCCCATAATGTACACAAGTACCCAACCAGAGTAGAAACAACGACATCACAGTAACTGGTTGAATCACTGATCTTCTCTGCGGATGTCAACTCTGGAATAACTGAATTAGCTCAATCAAGTGAACATGTTGTGCATCCTTGATGTACACATATCTCTCCCCTGATGGTTGCGATCTCATCGGAATCGTCATTACAATGTGTACATGAAGCAATAACCAGAAGCACTACCATAAATCATATAAAAGATGTCGATAAGCAATATCATCTCACGCTCCAAATATTCTTCTCATATTTCTTCCCACTGTTAGCTGAGCTAACACATACCAAAAGTATCCAGAGACCACTTCCCCCCAAATGGTTGGAATAATACATCCTTCCCCCAAATAGTTGGAATAACACACCAAAGGCTACTAGTTAAACACTTAGTTTCTCTGCGGTTATGACATTAGTCTTTCCCGGGATTACTTCAATAGAGAATAAGTATTAAGTTCATCACATGTACTCGTTGTGTGTTTAGATGTATGTCTCCTTCCCCCTTGCTGGTTTTGATACCTCAGAATCAGCAACACATTATACATACCAAATATTCTTGAAATAGAGAAGAACAAACAATTAGCTCAAATGAATCCTGTGAGAATCAACTGCTACAGATACTCTCACTGACTATCTTAACCAACCTAGATGTAGACAATTTGAAGTGACCACTGATGAAGCAAACCCGATATACCAAACTTGAAACTGAAGAAGAATTCCCCGCATTTGTATCTTAATCTTGCACTAATGTTGGAAGAACGGTGTCGAGAATTTACGCTCCAAGCAAATCTCTAAGTACTCAATACTCAAACAAAGTAAGAGACATTAGCACCTCTTACGATTATCCACAACGTAATCTACGTGTGACACTGAGTAAAACAACGTAACTCCTAATAGTGATAGTTAACCAGGTCTTCAACCATCTACCCCGACAGCTGGTAACTAGATAAACCAAGTCTTCAACTCAAATTCTTAAGCCCGAGCAAGATATCAAATAAGAACACACCTTTGAGAAAGTCAACTTCAATCTCAAATAAGTGATAAATGATTAACTCCGAAGTAATCAACTTGTGTCAAATGCCCAACACGTGAACAAACATACAATCGGATGTACATCGATCCATTGAATGAACTGGATCAAATGATTCCTCAACATCAATGCCATCTTCCTAAAGATATACATGTAGAGACTGATCTGGAAGATTCACCAATAATGTCTTCGAACGGATGAGGTAGTCATTTTCCTTAATGTTCATGTGGTTGATTTATAGCGTGCACATTGAGAGGAACAATAATCCGTGAAGATTTGGCAAAGGAATACCAAAGAGCGGATCATTATTCATGAGTGCAACTGCAATATTATGATAGTCATTATCAACGCCTTGAGGAATAACTGGAGATTGGGCTTCTTGAGTAGTCTGAGATGTACTTCTTAGATGGTGCATCTTGATCAATGTAGATTGAAGAAGGTGAACTAGTTGAGTCAGCAAGAACCGGAGTAGGAGCTTCAGAACTGGATGATCAACATTCGTTGGAGGTTGGAAGTACTCATCAAACATATCTTGAAACAATGAATCCCAGTTATCCTTAGTAAGTGGAACATTAGGCGTATGACCATTATACAATCATCCATCAACATGTAGATTCTCTTCTCCCCCTCAAAAATTGCATACGATGTTGCCAATGCCATTTTTGATTTGGGCAAGTAGATCCCTTGATGACAATCACAAAATTATCTTCACACTTCTCCCCCTCAAAAATTGCTTCCGATGTTGCCATTTTTGATTTAAGCAAGTGAATAAGAATATACTTCGTTGAACGTAGATCCACTTGATGACTGAATGAGCATGGGAAAAGCATGAAGCTCGTTGATGGAGAATGTAGATGAGAATGGTCATTCTTGAGAGAATTTCTCTTAAGTTGAAGATAAAACGCACTGAATTGTACGCCTTTCTTTTCTTTGAGGAACGGGGCCTGAAGTGTTTTCTGCATACGCCATTATGATGAAGTACGAGGCCTGAACTGATGTGAACAGACGTCATTGTCGATTGAATATCAAGGTTGAGTTACTTGAACCCGTGAGTTATGAGATATCAATCCTTTTGTTATCCATACTTTAAGCCAGTCCATGTATTGAAGGATTGAAGTATCTGCAACTGAGTAAGGACTACCTGCACTAACATTACAAGCTTGATTGCATATATATTGGTTACTGACATTAGTATCCAAACCCTTTGGGGTTTCACGGTCAACCTTGATTTTGCCATCGGTAAACAGCTTTCCGGAAGGAATCCACCTAATTCCAACATCCTTAAACATTCTATCAGACAGTATCCACTTATGGCAAGTACTAGGATTGTTGATATTCTTATGCACAGTGGAAGACTTATCGTTATTCCTAGACTCTAAAGTTTTAGCAGTTGGTATCCATCTAGGCGAAGTTTTCGGTTTGTTTTGCTTCATATGCACAATAGATGACTTAGTGAAAATCCTAGACTTAACAGGTTGAACCTTTGCATGAGCATTTACTTTCTTTAAGGATTTTGAAAAACAATTATCATGATGTACCTTAAAGATGCATTTCAGACAATTTGAGCAAACAGCTTGTTTGGATTCAGAAAATGACCTAGAGTTCTTAGAGTGATCTGTTATGGGAATAGCTTTATTCGAAACGCAACTACTCTTAGATCCAAGCCAATCCCTAGTGTTTAGTTGAGTGTTCCTAGGTAATGGTTTAAAACTACTAGCAGTGCCTTGAAATCTCGTAGAATTCATCACCCTATGTCTAGCACCTAAAATTCCATCCTTTTGAATATGTGCCTTTTTCTTAGCTTCTTCTAGATCATAGTTCTTGAATAAGTCATTCATATCATGTGAATTCTTAGGCAAATAAGGTGAAGTGACTGGTTTTGACAAAACTTGTTTCACATCAACTTGGGAGGCGAACCGTGTTTTTGAAAATTTTGTTCTTTCAGATATAAATGCAGTAGGCTGCCTAACAACAAACCAGTCTCTAATGGAATGAGAAGCTGGCTTCCCCAAGGTTGATGGTTTTGTAAACTTAGTGTTCACACTTTTCCCTACAGTTTTTCTCAGCTCATTCTTTATGGCAACTATCGCAAAACTCTTATCCTGAAGTTGAGCTTTGAGTTCATCAATTTTTGCTATCAAAGATTTTGTTTGTTCCACGGACTTAGTTCTAGTTTCATTGATAGAGTTGCTTAGGTCCTTTTGATGTTTTTTCAAAGTCTCATTTTCCATAAGTAATTTAGCCACATAAATTTCCAATTCATTATTTCTTGTTTTAATAGTATCAATGTCTTGTTTAGTCATGACTAAATTGCTTTTCAAATTCAGGACAGAAATATGTTTCTTCAGATTGTAAATGGTTGAGTCTTTGTCTTAAAGCTGATCTTTCAAAGTGTTAATTTCAAAAAGTTCATGGAATTCAGGAAGTTCTGGATTTTTACATGGTTTGTTAAGTTGAAAACTTTCTTCTTTACTATGTATCGCAATTTCAAGTGAAATGCAATGTTTTTCAAGATTTGAGAATTTGTTTGAAAGTTCATCAAAAGCCTTTTTATCAACCATATCTTTTGTTTTGAAACACTTAATCTCAGACTCAGCCTCAGTTACAGAACATTTATCAAAGTCATGTTCAGCATCATGATCAGTTTGTTTAAGTACTTTAGCAGATGTACTATGTTGAACAGTTAAGGGTACCTCATTACATGACACATGTTCAATTTTTGATCTGATATCTGCATCCACATCATGTGTAATAAGAGTCACTGGACCGCTGGCTGTGTCAAGCTTATCTATCTCTGAGCCTCTGTATTCAGTGTCAACTGATCCATCATCTGGTGCTTTACCCGACACAACACTACAATCTTTTGATTGTGCCCGACATTCATTCCCCTTTCTGATTACTGCATCTACTTCTTGTGTGTTACGAGTAACTGAACAGCTGGTTACATCATTATTTGTTGTCTCTGACATTCTGCATTCAGCAACACCCGATTCTTCAACTGATACATTACCCAACTCATCACAACTATCTCTCAACTGCACCAGACTCTCATCCAATTTTTCATCTTTCTGAGTAACTTCCTCAATATACTTCTCCACATTATCCATGAGATGGATAAGTGTCTCTATGAACACGCTAATTTCCATTCCAGTGTGTCTCTTGAAAGACATTTCAGTCATGTCTTGATCATAATCTGATGTAAATTCCCCACAGATGAATGACTGAAATTGGTTGTGGATCACTTGAAGTGCAGCACTGGAACTATCCTTTTGAACCTTTTCTTTATCAAGTTGTTGTTCCAATTGTTCTAATTTCAATAGTAATGTTCCCGTGAATGTGGATAAATCTTGACGGAAAAGGGCATTGCATGTTCGTTCCATTCTTATCGGGTTGAGTGACATGAGGTGTGAGTGAAGTTGTTGATAAGGTTCAATGCTACTTACCTTTTGCATGGCATTCTGTAGTCTAAACATGTGCAATTCTCTCTCTTCAGACTCTGAACACGAAGATCTCACATCCTCATTGATTGATTCAATCATCTTTAACCGTTCAGTGTAGCATACATTATCATTGTTGTCCACAACATCATACAATTTAAGTACTTCCAAAATCACTGAACCAGGAGTGTAAGACATGATGTTGCTGTGTACACAGGATTTTACAAGTCTGTGATTTAAACCGAGAAATAGAATCTTTCGCGGGATTTTACTAAAATCAAGACCAAACCGTTAAGCAATGACCAATGGAACGTGTTAAGATGACTGATGGATCGACACAATGATATACAATTGTGTGTTAGGACTTATGATTGTTTGTAGGATTAGCAGAGATGTTGTTTGGTTGAGATTTGGATTGGTTGATACACGATATTACGGAGAAATTTAGGTCTAAAAACTTAAAAACCTCAATAACTTCCTTTCGGAGGGGATTTGGGCCTCAAAAAATTCGTTTCACGACATTGTGGTGAAACCTCACCATATTCAGGCTGTTCCGCTCGTTTTGACTGGTATTTCGTCCAAAACGGAGTTACGGTTCAAAAGTTATGGCCGTTTGAAGTTTTGACGTAAAAAAGTCAACTTTTGGTCAAACCGCTTCAATCAAACCGCATACAAGTCTCAATAGACAAGTTGCACACTTGACAAGTCGCACCCAAGACAACTCGCACCCTAGACAACTCGCAGCCAGGACAACTCGCACCCTAGACAACTCGCAGCCAAGACAACTCGCACCCTTGACAACTCGCAGCCAAGACAACTCGCACCCTTGATAACTCGTTTAAATGAAAACTCGCTTAAAGCACAACTCGCATAAGCTGAAAACTCGCATATAATACAACTCGCTTCAATAAGCAAGCTCAGAATAGACAACTCGCACAGAGGACAACTCGCTTCACAAATCAGGATAACTCGCATAGAAGAAATGCACAACGAGACTCAACTCACATCCAACAAACATTCAAAAACCCCACTTTTTAATCCAAAAACAACTCAACCACTATGATTCAAACCTTCTAAACCAAAACCTAAACACTTATAATGATTCTAAACACAAAAGTACAATCAAAATCCAAACTTTAACACAAGAAATGATCCAAATGATGTAAACTACTCTAAACTCATTCAAACCCAAAAACCTTATGAAAACCACTAGAAATCCAAGAACATGAAAGATGAGTGATCAAACCATGGCTCTTGATACCAATTGTTAGATATTGGTTTTCATAAACACATCACATAACACAATATGGTTCGAATAGTTTAAGGTTCTAGAGAGAGAAAATGGAAGATGTGAGCCTTTCTAGAGAGAGAAAGTAAACAAAAGAAAGAAGGTTAGATTAAGTGAAAGGTCCAAACCTCTACCTTGGGAGGTAGAGGGTATTTATAGTTACATACTAAACGTCCTCCTTCGGACTGTGGATCAAGCATACAGTGGGTAAAGACCCGTCCGTCCTCCACGGTGTTGCTCTAAACTAAATAACTAACTAAATAACTACTAAATAACGTAAATAACGATATGTCTACGAGCTAACATATGCTACACTATAATTGGGGTGACCGACACTTCCTTATGGAATTTCCAATTCCTAACATACATCGATGAATCGATTGCGTAAGCCATAGTCAAAAATATACCAAATTTCACATAATTGATTCATTAATATATATATTGGAGTCTTCCCCAATTCAATATTTATCAAACCATATATGTGATAAAATAACTTAACAATTAAAAATTCAAGCAACCATCCATGACGAACATGCAAGTATCATCATGGATATAATACAACAATTATTCAAGTAAGTCACAAGATCGCATACAATTCCATGTCACATAACAATTATTCACGAATTAATTCACGTAACATATATGTAATTCTATGTTTAGATATTGATAACATAACAATTATTATAAACCCTAATAAAATTTTTATACAAAATCGACTAAAAAAAATTAGGGTTCGACCTAAAAAATTTTTAGGGGTCGACCACATAAAAAATTTAAAAACAAATTAGGGCAAAAGCCCTAACCCTAAAATTAGGGTTTACATAATCAAAACCAAAACCCTAGAACAATCATATCAAACACCATACAATATCCGTTTTTTACGTGTTTAGTAACTAATTACTCATTAAACCAAACTCGTGATGCTACTGTTGAAATTATATAACATGACAACTCATAAATATAAACAATAAACATCAAGTACAAATGCGGAAGCGTATAGGAACATATAATGAATAATTAATTAACTAAAACATAAAAGTATACGTACCTTTAGATTCTAGGTAAACAAGAATCAACTTCAAGCAACTCTTCAATTAAGATGAACCCTAATAAGGGTTTATAAGGATTATTGGAATTACCCCTTACCAATTTTGCAATTCAATCCAAGATACAATAAATAGTGTGATTGTACCACGTTCTTGTACACACGTACTATTAACGAATTAAAGTAAATGCTGGTTTAAAGAAACACAAAACAATTTGGTTTTGCTAAACAAAAACAATCGACCCTATGAAAGGGTTTTTATCGATTTGCCTAAACCCACAAAAAAAGAAAACATGTTTTAGGTTTATTGTGTGTGTACAAGATTACCCAACAATTAACCTAAAGCCTTGTATTTATAAGATGGAAAACTTAGAGGAAAAGTTGGAGTGGGAATGGGTTACCCCATAGCCCATCTGATCGACCACAAACCCACAAGGGGTTTCCGGATCCTTCTTGACATCTAATTTCCACTCAAATCCTTTTACTTTAACATATAACGATCGTTAGTCCATTACATTTAATTACTTAACGTTCGTTAGTCGTTTTGTGTAATTAATAACTAAATCGAACATTTTATATTTAATTATTAAACTTTAATTCTCATACGTAAAGCGTGCAATCCCGTGATCTCGAGTTCGATCCTAACACACATCTATTATTTTATGTCCATTAAACTAACAGGTTATAGTTCAAATGTATTGGGGTACATCAATATGTCACTACAAGGAACGTGTGATGTTTCAGTCTCCTGCCTTTATATCTTAACTTTATTGACTCTGTTCAATAAAAGTAATAAAAATTCTTACGTGCATTCATTTCCATATAAGTGAGGGTAAAAGGGTCAAAATCGGTTGTATAAGCGTTACCTTTACTGAGTTATACGGGATATTTGAGTTGGTTATTAGAGTGAATGGAGCAATGGTCGATAAACACGCTATTAGGGTTTTTTTCCCTAATGGTGCTGCCATTTTGCATCGGTGATGATGCCATTCGCTCGCATTCGTCTCCTCACCGAGCAATTAACTATTGAATTTAATGTAATGTGTTTTGTTAATATATAGATAGTGAAAGTGTTTGTTACAGTATATACACTAAGCAACATATGGTCTAGGCCCAATATACATAATATAATATCTACTAACAGCCATCGCAGTTAGAGTGGGAGGACGTTGAAGGCTCAAACTGGACCGAAACTTGTCAACTAAACCAAATGAAAGACCTTTGGTGAAGATATCGACATACTGATAATGAGAAGGAACATGTAATACATGAATGTGACCTACTACAACACGATCTCTAACAAAATGTATGTCAATCTCGATATGCTTCATGCGATGATGATGCACGAGATTAGAGGACAAATATACCGCACTCACATTATCATAATAAACTATAGTAGCTGAATGTAAATGAGACTGAAGCTCACGAAGAAGATTTTGCAACCATGATGTCTCAGCCACTACTTTGGAAACACCATTATACTCAACCTCGGCACTAGAGCGAGACAAGGTGTACAGCCTCTTAGACAACCAAGATAGTAAATTATTTCCAAGAAAAATATAATATCCTGAACTAGAACGCATCGTAGTGGGACAACCTGCTCAATAAACATCTGAATAAGCAACTAGTGAATAAGTCGATGAAGAATACAACTGAAGACCATAATCCAAGGTACCAAAAACATAACGTAAAATACTCTCTAGAGCAGCACGGTGAGGCTTCCGAGGATAATGTGTATAGAGAAAAACCTGTTGAACTACATACGACAAATCGAGTTTAGTAAAGGTGAGATATTGTAAAGCCCCGGTAAGGCTCCTGTAAAGGGTCGGATAAAAAAGCAGAGTACCACCAGCTCCCAATTTGGACTCCATATTAACAGGGGTCCGACACGAATGACAATTATGCATACCTACTTGCTCAAGAATCTCCGTTGCATACTTTTTCTGGCTAAGAAACATCCCTTTGGTGGAATGTGTGAAAGAGGTGCCTAGAAAATAGTTCAACGGGCCAAGATCAGTCATAGAGAACTCCTGATGTAAAAAAGCGACAATCCTCTGTAAAATGTTGTAGAAGAAGCTGTGAACAAAATATCATCTACATAAAGTAATAAGTAAGCAATATCAGATCCCTGTTTATAGATGAACAAGGACGGATCACATCTGCTTTAACCAAAACCACCACATGTAGCATAACTAGCAAACCGCTAAAACCAGGCGCGCGGTGGCTGCTTAAGGCCATATAATGACCGTTGTAGGAGACAAACATCGTCGGGATGCTGAGGGTCCCAAAAACTAGTAGGCTGATGCATGTAGATAGTTTCAGACAATGTACCATCTAGAAATGCATTCTTGACATCAAGTTGATGAACATGCCAATATCGAGAATCAGCAAGACTGAGAACTGTGCGAATGATGGTCGGTTTAACAACCAGACTAAATGTCTCATCATAGTCAACACCAAGATGTTGACTGTTCCCATTAACTATAAGTCATGCTTTGTACCCGCTTAAAGACCCGCCTACAAAATGCTTGTTCTTGAACAATCACATGGAACGAACTATGTTTGCGTCTGATGACCGCGACACAAGAACCCAAGTATTATTTTAATTAAATCATTATATTCATCAAGCATAACGCATTACCAATTAGGATCTTTGATGGCTATGGCATATGATTTTAGAATGGGATAAATGGTAGACACATGGCAATTATAATGCGGGTTCTTCTAAATAGTACCAACTTGAAAATAAGTGACCATATGGTGAGTTGAGGTTGTGTTCGGGCGTGTTTTAAGGTCGTTTGGGTTTGTAATAGGAGAGGGCCGATTGTAATTTGGTTGGGAGTTGGGCCAGTGTAACACCCCAAAATTTACAGATTAGTCAGAATAGTATTTTATTGATATTTAAAATATTAGAAAAGTCCTTCCGCTAGTTTTTATAAGTAATAAGGACCTTGAGTGTAAATAGTTAACAGAAAAGGACTAATGCTGCAAAGAATTTAATGGTAGAGACTAACAATTAAATTATAGAAATTACTATTTTTCCCTTGTGTTATTATCTTTATTTATCCAGAGTTTTGCCACACATACACGTATGTTTGTGTGTGGGACGTGGTTTAGTCCATATTTTGGAAGGAAGTAAGTTTATTACTCCGTTTTTGTTCTAGTGCCAAGTTCAAGGAAGATTCAAGAGTGTTTAATGATATTGTGAGTGTGTGAGAGGATTGAGTATAGGAAAATCAAGATGGGAGACATATCTTAGAAATATAAATTTGAAATTCAAATTCAAATATGGATGTTGGTTATGGGGAGACGCAAGGTTGTGTTTGAATTTAAATTCTACTTGTTTTGAGAGTATGAGAGGGAAAAGTGTTGAAGAAACAAGTATGTGAGTTTGAGTTCAAATTCAAGTGTGGAGAAGAGTGTGTGGGAATTTTGAAGGAAGTTTGGGGATCAAGGGGAATGATTTAAGCAAGCATTTGTTTATTGTGTAAGAAATAAGGAATGTATAAGGTGGCATTGCTTGTGAATAGGAGACAATGAGGGTGAAGCCTATGTTGGGGTCTAGGAGACAAGAATGGTGTAAAGAAGGATTGTGTAAGAAGTTGAATGTTGGAGAAGGAAGCATGTGCAAATAAGACCCATATTTCAAAATTCAAATTTCATAATATTTGATTAAGCCACAATTAGTATATTCAGTTATTCACTAATCGCATTGATGCAACTAAGATAAGTGCTTTGCATCTTAAGTAAAGCATTGTCTTATAAAGGGTAAGTTGCATTTACGCAAAATGGCCTTGAATTATTTGACCAATAAGGGAGTAAACCCGTTACGTGATTAGCAAAGACATACGTAAGGACTATATCCATTTGAATGTTTTCATTTGAGAGTTTAGCGAAAGTACAAATCTCCTAGGTTTGAGAAAAACACTTTAGACTTGGCTAATGGCTTTTAGAAAACATTTTTGAGTTTGCGTTTTGTAAAATGGGAAGAGGTATTTTGGTCATCTTTCTAAGTTCGAATCTTGTTTCAAGTTTACGAAACATCTTAAATATCATGAACGAATCTGTATTGAAAGATCCACTTTAGTCGGGTTAGAGGAAAGCCGACTTGAAAAACCAAAACGCGCTAAACAGTCCCTGGCATGCCAGCCCGCCAACCTGGCGTGCCATGACTGGAGTTGGTTCATTTTCGGTTTTAGGCTATCATTCGTAATTTTACGTGTTTTCTAACATATTTGTCATCATTAAAAAATAAATGAGACCTTAGCCATCATTTACATAAACACCTTACATAAAGCAGAATTATTTAATGCACATCTTACCAAACCATTGAATGTTCAACACGTATAAAGTAGAAGCCTTTAAGTATAAGTTCATACTTTAACTATAACTTGGGTTTTGTGTCTAAGTTAGAGATAATATGAACTCAATTGTCATTCAACTAAGATTGTTATTACGTAAACAATCTTTGTCAAATTCTTTGATTCAATTCTATTAAGAATTTTAAAGGTTGAAAACATTTTTTGAAAATCATGTTAAAAAATGTTTATTTTATTTTATTTTATTTATTTATTTATTTTTTATTGAATGGTTTAATTTTATACTAACATGAGTTAAACATGGAGAGTGATTCTATAACTTAGTTATTATTATAGTCACTTTAAAGGAAACAACGTCACAAAAGGTCAATTTTTTAATATGGGGCAATTTCATATATCCCTAACAAAAGCATGAAAATTTCATATTTACCCAAATGATGCTTTAAAATCTTTGTACAAAATGCATTCAATATAATGATTGTATTTTGGGTATATATGAAATTAATGTTGAAAAGAAGGGAAGATATTTCCCTTCTAATATTATCCCCGGACGCTTGTAAAGCAGTACGTTTTCTTAATCGATCTGTTAGATTCAAACAGTTTTGACCGCATAACGGATCATGTACAGGAACATATATACCATTAAGAACAACAGTAGACAGTTTATATTTAGACATGCATGCATTTTTCGTGTAATTGTTGTAGTGTCCTATGCATGATGCTTGTTATACATACACTACATAGTTTTCACTTTCAATATATGAGTTGGTTAGGAGTGCTATGGGTGAGTTTATCTAGTAGTAATAGTTATTTATTTAGATCCCTCAAAACAATTACTGAGGATTTCGTCAGGATTTAATTATTTTTTATGCGTATTTACTATATAGCATCCAAAATGATGGTGGTAGCTAGAAGCTGCCGAACAATTAGATGCTTAAGGTGTCGATGTATGCTAGCTGATTACGTTTGGCATACCAGTCACATCTCACATCATAGGTTGTGGATGTTGCCAAACATAAAACCTTGTGAGCATTCATTTCATAACAATATGTCCAATATTTTGGCTGGCCAACATGAGCTTAATACTGTAGTTATCATCTAATCTCTCTATGTAATATTATTTGTTATTTAGTGAGTAATCTTTTATGAAAATTACAAAGTGAAAAGACACATGGTAATCATATATATATATCGAAGTTTTCATGTTATTTGAAGAATACCCCTTTAATTTACTTTGTCTTGTCTCCACCAGAAAACCAACTTTTGAAACTATTATGGCTTCCCCTGCCAAGAACCTTCACTTTGTCTTGTTTCCACTGATGGCTCAAGGTCATCTTATACCAATGGTGGATATGGCCCGGATACTAGCCCAGAATGGTGTTATTGTTACTATAATCACAAGTCCTGTAAATGCCAATCGTGTTAAATCTGTCACTAATCGTGCCATTGAATCTAAGCTCAAGATTCAAGTTCTAGAACTGCCACTACCAACTGTTGAAGTTGGTTTGCCAGAAGGATG
Source organism: Chrysanthemum seticuspe (assembly GCA_019973895.1). Lineage (NCBI taxonomy): Eukaryota > Viridiplantae > Streptophyta > Magnoliopsida > Asterales > Asteraceae > Chrysanthemum > Chrysanthemum seticuspe. Next base: position 239,383,664 of record BPTQ01000001.1, on the reverse strand, counting down.
CGAGAATTTTGACTTGCTTCCATCAGCTGCACATGCGGTGAATATGGTCTGGGCAATGAATATGTTAGAAAAACCAGCCGAAAAAATGCTCCAAGTTTTATGTCCTCCTCCAAGTTGTATTATCTCAGATGGTTGTTTACCCTGGACTAATGATGTGGCAAAGAGATTAAATATTCCGAGGATTGTTTTCTATGGACCAGGATGTTTCACGTTTTTGTGCATACACATAGCCACAAATACTAACGTATTAGATGAAATCGAGTCAAACTCAGAGTATTTTGTAATACCTGGCCTTCCTGACCGCATTGAAGTGACCAAACCTCAGGCTTCCACTTGGGGAAAAGGAGACTCAAAAGAAACCACAGAGCTTTTTGAACAAATGCAAGAAGCTGAGAAAACTTCATTCGGGATTGTGGTTAATAGCTTTGAGGAGATGGAGCCTAAATATGTTGAGGCATTCAAGAAGGCAAACGATAAAAAGGTGTGGTGCATTGGTCCGGTTTCACTATGCAACAAAAGCTTCCAAGATATATCTGAGAGGGGAAACAAGGCTGCGATCGATGGGCATGATTGCGTAAAGTGGTTGGATTCAAGGGAGCCAGGTTCCGTAGTCTATGTTTGCTTGGGAAGTCTATCTCATGCTTCCACAGAACAAGCCATTGAGCTTGGGTTGGGGTTGAGTTATCAAACACACCCTTTATTTGGTTCATTAGGCACACAAGTCATGAATTTGAGCAATGGATCTCAGAAGAAGGATATGAAGAAAGGATAAAAGGAAGAGGAGTAATGATACGTGGTTGGGCACCACAAATCTTGATATTGTCACACCAAAACTCAACTCTTGAAGCGATTTCTTTTGGGATTCCAATGGTTACATGGCCACAATTTGCAGACCAGTTTCTAAACGAAAGATTTATCACAGATGTATTGAAAATTGGCGTGAGAATTGGTGTGGAGGTTCCAGTTTTGTTCACAGAGCGAGATTCAGTAAAAGTATTGGTCAATAGAGAAGATGTCAAGATAGCTGTGGAACGTTTAATGAATGACGGAGAGAAGGGAGAAGAAAGAAGAAAGAGAGCTAGAGAATTTAAGGTGCTGGCGAAAAGAGCAATGGAGGAAGGGGGTTCTTCTCACCTCAATGTTGAGTTGATGATTAAAGATATTACTGAAAAAATTGCTAAGAACACTAAACTGATACAAGATGCTGTGTAGGCTTCCATTGTATCTTTTAAGCCGAGCACAATTCTTTCAAGGCAAGACCTACACATCATTTGTCTTGGTTTCGTAAGAAGTGCATTTTATCGAGTATGTGATGTTTCAATTCGAAAATGATAGGTATGGTCAGAGGCAATACATCCATGTCTCTTGATGCTTGTTTCTTTTCTTTTGAACCACATTGATCATTAAGCTATCAATAAGCTAGATAAAAGGAGTTACCAATTATTAGTACAAGTCGACACAGAATCATTAATCTGTCTTCTGATGCTTGTAATACCTACATATAAGGTTTATTTGTTATATTCAACAAATTGAGACCAATAAGTCGGAACCAACTAAAACCGAAATATATTGGACTCATGAGATTGTCACCAGTTTATAAGGATTTGCTACCCTCTTCAATATATAGACTATCATCCTTTGTTTAAATTTGTCTTCTTTTCTGAACATTAAAATTTTTAAAACTTGATGTTTTTCAAGATTCATAAAACACAACATTAGAGGATCTTGAGCTCAACAAGGCTTTTTTAAAACTTAGTAATTGACCCCTTTAAATTAAAATGATTCGATAATTTCATTAGATTGTTGACTTATTAATTGGGAAACTCATTTTTAAAATGAATTCTAAATAGGTAAGCAAATTAACCTTTGTAAGATTAATTCTCGAGTAGCCGCAAATAATGTAGCAAAAATTAACATAAAATTTGTTAGTAGGTTTGACCGGGTTGGGGTGTCATTGCAAAAGGCCTCATTGTGTAACTCATTTGATTAAGCGCAAAGACATTCGGCTAATACGAAATAAAAACCGGTCTAGTCCTCCACAATGTGCAAAGTTATTTTTGGTTATCTGCCTAAATTGTCCGTATTAGCCGATTATAGTTAGCCTAGCCCATTTATTATTATTGTTGGTCAAAAAGACAAAATAGTCTCTTATTGAACATTTTGTGAGTTTCCCAAATAAATATACCAAAAACCCAATCTATATATCTTACATACTAAACCACATTATATTGTTGACCAAATGTCTAAACTATTGGTGACAAATTATATATTTAGATGGAAATTAAAAGAACCATCGTGAGGGAAAGAATGTTACGGAAAGAATTCGGACCACATTAGTTTGGTTAATCTAAGGAACTCGTTTGAAGCATTGAGGGAAAACGACAATTTATTCGAGAATGTGGTTACTTCAATGGCTGGAAATGTAAGCAAGGCCGTTCTAGTTGCGAACAAAGTTGTGGAAGAGAGTGATAGTGATGTGTAAGATATTTATGATGAGACTACTCAATTCATGGCTAGCGGAAGTGCTATGATACCAGTTTATATGAGGATGAATATTCTGACATTTACGACAGTTATGCTAAAGGGGTTAACTAAAGAGCAACTGGCATTTTGTTACGTGATGAATATTCGTATTCCAAGTCCTCGTAGACGATAGGTTATATTTGGTGTCTTTGTGAGTTAAATGTAATCTAGTAGTTAGTGGTTTTTTTCCTTTTGATAGGTGTGGACGTATGGTCCGGACTGGGCCAAGAATGGGTCAGGCCCGGCATCAGCGGCCCACTCTACACCTAAACCCTAATCCATGCCTATATATACACACGCAGGTTATCTCTAAACCTAACACTTTTTGCTATGCTACATCGCATAATAACTTGACCGTCGGAGGTGGACCCCGGGGCTACGGCCTCGGGTCCACTCCTAACGGGTTCTCTTTGTTGACAGGTCTACTAGGACTCGAGAAGACGACTAACGGCCAAGGAGAGTCGTTGAATCCAGTCCGCGCCAGATTATGCTTCAACAAGTTGGCGCCATCCGTGGGACCACGAATAAACTATGTTTCGTGTTCTCATATTATCGAAGAGCAGAGATAAATTCCTAAAGTCGGTAATTCTATTTTATTTGCATTATGCCATGCGCACAACTTGCTTTGCCATCATGCGCACAATTTAGATGCGTAAATATTTTATTAACAAAATAACAGGCTTTGTAAAACTTTATGGTAGGACCTTATTTGCTTTATAATTTGTCATGCCTTTGATAATATACACAATAAAAGCATCCTACTATGTTTACTGCGCACAGAAGCACGATGTTTACTGACCCATTCCTATTTATGGTCCAACTAATTATGGTCAAATATCACGTTAATAAAATATCACGTGGTCAAATCTATTTATGGTCAAGCATCTTCACGTGCAATAAAATATCACGTTAATTGCATATTCTTTTATTACGATAGATAAAAAGAACAAAGTCCGCATGATCGGACCTATTTTAACTTTTAGTCCGCACGATCGGATCTATTTTATTTTTTAATCGGCACGATCGGATCTAAGAATAGCCCGCACGATCGGAGCTATTTTATTTTTTAGCCGCGATAAATTCGCGCAGATACTGTTTTTACGGTTGGTACGCCTGTTCGCGCTCAAATAGCGCAGTCGCGATAAATCTACCCGCGTAAGACCGTGCGTTCAGACATCTTCGCAGAGAACGCGTACGCGCGAAAACCACGATGCTAGTCAATCGCCATGATGCGCACTGGACCAAAAGCCGTGGTATAAACATCTGCGATCATCCAGAAACGTTCGAGTCTATGCGGTTAAGATAAATCCATCTGTGTCTATTCGTTGCGGTCACGGTACGTCCATCTGTTAAAGAAAAGAAAACAACACAATTTATTATTTCGTCGGTACGTATCCCACGACGGGTGCGCACTGCCAATTTTCTTATATGCTATGTGCTATATATTTTTTTATGCTATGTGCTATATATTGCTTAATTTTATTAGGTTTTATATGCTGCGATTCGCGGCATATACTTTTCATCTTTGCATTGAGTGTTTTTCGCAGATTAAATAAGTTTAATGCTCCTACACGAGTAGCACCATCAAACTTGGGGGGCTACCAGGGTATACGCTACCACTGTTTTCGTACGCAGGTGTATTTGGAAGCAGATCGAAGACGAATTTAAATATTCGCACCAACTTGCCGTAGGGGAGACGTCCTCTGTCGGTTGTAAAGACAGATGTAATGCGCGCAGAAGCACGTCTTCTGTCGCACCCATTTGTCGCGCACAGCGCGCACTTATCCGCAGAAGCACGTCTTCTGTCGTACATCTTTGTCGCGCACAACGCACACCTATGCGCAGAAGCACGTTTTCTGTCGCATATCTTTAGCGCGCACTTATGCGCAGAAGCACGTCTTCTGTCGCACATCTTTGTCGCGCACAGCGCACACTTATGCGCAGAAGCACGTCTTCTGTCGCACATCTTTGTCACGCACAGCGCGCACTTCTGTTACAGAAGCACGTCTTCTGTCGCACCATGTTGTGTCGCTACTGGTACAAAAGGTACGTCCTTACCTAGGATGCAGCATGCGGGTTCCACTTTCACCTACGCGGCCATCAGAACTTAAGTCCAGCATAACATAGTCATGCGCTATCTCATACTAGACTTGGGGGGCTTGTGGACGTATGGTCCGGACTGGGCCAAGAATGGATCAGGCCCGGCATCAGCGGCCCACTCTACACCTAAACCCTAATCCATGCCTATATATACACACGCAGGTTATCTCTAAACCTAACACTTTTTGCTATGCTACATCGCATACTAACTTGACCGTCGGAGGTGGACCCCGGGGCTACGGCCTCGGGTCCACTCCTAACGGGTTCTCTTTGTTGACAGGTCTACTAGGACTCGAGAAGACGACTAACGGCCAAGGAGAGTCGTTGAATCCAGTCCGCGCCAGATTATGCTTCAACAATAGGAGTGGTGATGTCTTGTACATGTTATGTAAGCTATACCGTCTATGTAACGGGCTGAGATGTGAGATTTACTCACATCCTATTAAACTTAACTTTTTTTTGAAGTAATATATTTACTGAGTTTAAACCATTTATCCAAAAAAAAAAAAAAAACCGAGAACCCATCGATAGTCTAGTTCTTGATAACATTGGCAGCTGGTATCGTACACTATATTGTTAGTTTTATGGATATAAATTAGTAGACGTGAGTTAGGATCGAACTCGAGACTTTGGGATTGCACACTTTACGTATGAGAATTTAAAGTTAATAATTAAATATAAAATGTTATATTTATTTATTTATTAAACAAAATAACTAACGGACGTTAAGTAATTAATGTAATGGACTAACGGTCGTTAAATGTTTATGGAAAAGGACTAAATTGCAAAAGTTGGGAAGGTTCCGGAATCCCTTAAGGGGATCCCAAACCGATCGGCCATCAAGAAAAGGAAACAAACCACAACTTGTTCACCAAGTTTACTTGGGTATATATACAAGGCTAGGGGTCTTGTTTTTCCATCTCTTGTGCTCATAAGCTAAACCCTAAAATTGTTTTGTGTGTGTTTTTGTCTCCAAAACCGGTCGACACTCTCCATTAGGGTCGATCCAAAGCTTTTCCACATTAACAAGTTATTTGTTTGATAAAAACTAGCGGTACTTTAATTCGGTTTAGTACGTGTGTACAAGAACTTAGTAATAACATACTTTTGTTATTATCTTGGATTGAATTACAAAACGGTAAGGGGTAATTCACATAATCCTAACTAAATCAAATTAGGGTTCATCCGTTGCTAGTTTGTGGATTTGATTCTTGTTCGGCTAGAATCAACAAAGGTACGCATATTCTTTATGTTAATTAATTATTCATTAATACATCCTTATACGCTTCCGCAATATTACTTTGATGTTTTGTGATTATTTATTTGAATGTCTTGATATCTAATTCCAACAGTGGCATCACGAGTCATTGGTTTTTAATGAGTAATTAATTACATAAACGCGTAATAAAACAAATACTTGTATGTTGTTTGCTATGTTAATCTAGGGTTTATGTTTGTTTATGTTTTAGTCGAATTTTTTTTAAATTGGGCGTACCATATTTTTTTTTAAAATCGACATATACATAAATTTTTAGGGTTTTGAAAATTGTTTGCTAACCTTATTAAAACCTAGAATTAATATTGATTACGTGATTAATTCATGAATAATTTGTTATGTGTCATGGAATTTTTATATGCGATCTTGTGGCTTACTTGAATAATTGTTATGATGTCCATGACTATACATGCATGTTAGTCATGGATAAGTTGCTTTGATATATTGTTTAATTGTTGAGACATATTTATTTATGATAAATCTTGAATTGGGGAAGACTCCAATTAATATATTAATAAATCAATTATGTGCAATTTGGTATAATTAATGAAGGGTTTACGCAATCGATTCATCGATGTATGTGGCTCACTTTCTATTGCTGGAGTGAAAACCCTAAATTAATATATACATTAATTTAACCTAGATATTGATTATTAATAGGATTTTATCGAATAAGTTGCATGTGGCTACTTGTTTACACGTATAAATTGTTTATTATGTGCGCATTGTTTTTTAGTAGTTTATTTTTTATTTGTTACTTGTTTGTTTATTATGTTAGACAGTTTTAAGCAAAGGGTAATTTTGAATAGAAAAATAATACGGACTAAACAATGGCGAAATTTAATTGTTTTGGAAGAGTTAAGTTGTCAATATAGTTTAATTGATTGGTGACTTTGGTACAATGACTGAACGGCTCACCCATTCGAATGAACTAATAAAAGGGGTTTAAAGAAGTGCGCATAGTCACACTGAATGGATGTCTTAGGTTGTGCTTTAGCGCGTACCTGGTCCTCTGCCCCCTGTAAGTTCGAGTGGAGCTACTTAGTAAGCCATATAATGTGCAAGCTCATCTTAAGGGCGAATTAGTTTTAATTCCATGCGCCACTTCGGTGGTAATTATCCGAAACACTAAGTGTTTACACTTATGCAAAAGTACGGTATAATGGATGATAATTAATACTAAATTCCTTGATTGGTGAACCCAATACCTCAATCAAAACTTTGATAATTTGATCTTTATGAATTGGTAATAAAAAGTTTTTTATTAAAATTATGCTACAAGATGAATGCATGACATCTTTGTACATATTTGATTTGACCACATAAAATCAAAAACTAGTACCCTTTTAAAATTAAGAATATGCCATCTAATTAAAAGAACACTTGAAGTTGCAATTTACGTCATGACAGTACTTGGCGAGATTGTAATGGAGAGGTAAATCTCTATGTAAAGTCAGACCTTACATGGACATATTTGCAGTTTTTTAAGTTAGACACTTAAGTTGAGTAGGAAGTGAGACCTGGACTCAATGGCATAAGATGGGATGAAACATGTTTATATTTGCAATAGCGTTGGAAAATATAAATCCCATAATGATCTAGGAGTTGGAAATTGTTTGCCAATTAATGTTCGACAGATTACCTTATTATATGCGTTTGTTGCTAGCAGATCAACTGATGTAATGAACCTATGATAATTTGGATCCTAGTTTTCGAGAAAATTATATGGTTATATGTTTATATTACCGTTGGGTATATTTATTTTCTTGAAAAGTGTATTATCGAAAATACTAATACTTGAACTTTTTTCTGTAGAAATGGCTCAAAACACCGATAACACTAACACTGCTCTAAATTCTGCGTTCAAAAGCTTTTTTGATCGAGAAAAGTTGACTGGCTCTAAGAATTTCAATGATTGGCACCGCTCTTTGAGAATTGTCTGTAGAGTTGCTGACCGTATGAAATATCTTTATGAACCTTGCCCTGCTGAACCAACTGGTCCTGAAGCTACTCAAGCTCAAAAGGACGAGTGGAAACTGGAGTATAAGCGTCATAATGATGTGGCTTGTCTTATGTTGGGAACAATGGAATCTGCTCTTCAAAAGCAGTTCGAACATTATTTCCCATATAATATGCTCAATGAACTTCGAACTATGTTTGAGAAACCAGCTGCCGTCGAGATTTATGACTTGACCGACGCGTTACACAGCTGTAGGCAGGGAGAGGGTAAACCCGTAAGTGCTCATGTGCTGGAAATGAAAGGATACATGGACCAGCTAAAAACACTTGGCAAAACTTATGAGGATGACATGGCTGTGAATCTGATTAATCGATCCCTTAACAAGGATTTTAATGGTTTTGTCAGAAATTTCAATATGCACTGCGTGGGGAAGACAGTTACTGACCTACACGCATTGCTAATTGACTATGAGAAAGGGTTGCCTCAAAAGGTTCCTACCGCCCAGGTACTTGCTATTCAGGGTGGAAGAATTAATAAGCCAAAACCGCAGCGTGCGAACAACAAGAAGGGGAAGGGTAAGGGAAAGGTTGACAAAGGCAAACAGGTGATGGCCTATCAACCTCAACCCAAGAAGAACCCTACTCCTAGGAAGGATAATCCTAAAAAGGATCAAGCATGCCACCATTGCAAGACAGTTGGGCATTGGAAGAGAAACTGTGCTCTCTATCTTGATGAATTGCGGACAAATAAGATGAATGCTGGGTCCTCGGGCGCCGGTACTTCAGGTAATTTATTTGTCATTGAATTATTTACTCTAAATCATAATAATTCCTGGGTATATGATACGGGCTGTGGTATTCACATTTGTAATACACTGCAGGGGTTTAGAGTGGAAAGGAAGCTTGCCTATGGGGAGCAATATCTGCACGTGGGAAATGGCGCACATGCAGCTGTTGAAGCCATAGGAACGTTTAGTTTAGTATTGCCTTCGGGCTTAGTACTGTTATTAAACAATTGTCATTATGCACCTTCTATAATTAGAGGTGTTGTTTCCTTTTCAAGTTTGTTGGATGATGGTTTTACTCATACTATTTCAAGTAATGGAATTGATGTTTCTTTAAATGGTGTATTTTATTTTAAAGCAATTACTGTGAATGGTGTGTTTGAAATTGATATGATTGGAAATGTATCTAACAATAATAATAATTCAATGTTTAGCATTAACAAGAAGATAAAGTTAGACTTGAATTCTTCTTATCTTTGGCATTGTCGACTTGCTCATATAGGCAAGGCTCGCATGCATAAGCTACAACAAGAAGGGCTTTTGCAAAATATCAATGATGAATCATTTGATAAATGTGAGTCATGCATATCTGGGAAGATGACTAAGAAACCTTTTCATAGCAATATGGAGAGGGCTTCTGATCTACTTGGTCTTATTCATACTGATGTGTGTGGACCACTTAGACATGTGTCAAAGAGAGGTGCTAGCTACTTCTTAACCTTTACTGATGATTTCAGCCGTTATGGTTATGTTTATTTACTTAAGCATAAACATGAGGTGTTTGAAACATTTAAGGTTTTCAAAGCTGAAGTAGAACTGCAATTGGGAAAGAAGATTAAAGCTCTTCGATCCGATAGAGGAGGCGAATATCTAAGCCAAGAGTTTAAAGATTACTTAGCTGAGAATGGAATTGTCCAGAATCTCACTTCTCCATATACTCCACAACAAAATGGTGTATCTGAGAGAAGAAATCGTACATTGTTGGACATGATACGATCTATGTTTAATCTTACCACTCTACCTTTATCCTTTTGGGATTATGCTTTAGAATCTGCTGTTCGTATTCTAAATATGGTTCCCACAAAGAAGGTTGATAAGACACCATATGAAATATGGCATGGTAAAGCTCCTAACCTGTCTTATTTAAAGGTCTGGGGTTGTGAGGCGTATGTTAGACGTGACTCAGCAGATAAACTCCAACAAAGATCTGTAAAGTGTATCTTCGTAGGATACCCTAAGGAAACTATGGGTTACTACTTTTACTATCCAACTGATAATAAAGTAATTGTTGCTAGGTATGGAGATTTTCTTGAAAGAGATCTCGTATCTCAAGAATTCAGTGGGAGAGTTTATGATCTGGAAGATGATCATGAAGATGCATTACCTTCTGAAAACACTAACGTACTTCCGGTAGAACCTGATAGTCTGGGTCCTCCACCAGAAGTTGAAGTGATTCCCGTTCGTAGATCCGTAAGGAATATACGTGCACCTGAACGTCTATGTCTTAACGTAGAGGTTGAGGAAACTATGTTAGGAGATCTTGGAGAGCCTACTAGTTATAAAGCTGCCATGGCAAGTCCTGACAAGGCTAAATGGCAGGTTGCAATGAATGGGGAAATGCAATCCATGAGAGAAAATGAAGTCTGGGTAGAGGTTGACTTACCTCCAAACACCTCAGTGGTTGGGAGTAAGTGGCTCTATAAGATTAAGACTGACATGGATGGCAATGTACACGTCTATAAAGCTCGTCTAGTTGCGCAAGGTTTTACTCAAACTTATGGCATTGATTATGAGGAGACCTTTTCTCCTGTAGCAGACATTAGAGCTATTAGAATTCTCATAGCTATAGCAGCATACTATGACTATGAGATATGGCAAATGGATGTCAAAACCGCCTTCTTAAATGGTCGCTTAGATGAAGACATCTATATGAAGCAACCTGAGGGGTTTGTGAATCCACAATTTCCAAACCGTGTATGCAAACTTCAAAGGTCCATTTATGGATTGAAGCAAGCATCAAGGCAATGGAATAAAAAATTTGATGAAGAAATCAAAAGGTATGGATTTGTTCAAAATTTTGATGAGCCATGTGTATATCACAAAGTTAGTGGGAGTGATGTAATTTTCCTAATTCTTTATGTCGATGACATATTAATTATGGGAAAAGACATTCCAAGCATGCAAAGTGTTAAGGCATATCTTGGGAAGTGTTTTTCCATGAAGGATTTAGGAGAAGCTGCATACATTCTGGGAATTAAGATCTACCGAGATAGGTCAAAGCGGTTAATTGGTTTAAGTCAAAGCGCTTACATTGATAAAATATTGAAGAGATTCAGTATGCAAAATTCCAAGAAAGGATATTTGCCGATGGAAGTAAAGCATGGCTTATGTAGCGATATGTGTGCTTCAACACCTGCTGAGGTGGCACGCATGCAGAAAGTTCCTTATGCTTCGGCTGTAGGATCTATTATGTATGCTGTGAGATGCACAAGGCCAGATGTAGCGTTCGCTCAAAACATGACCAGTCGATATCAACAGAATCCGGGTAATCTTCACTGGATTGCTGTTAAGCATATTCTGAAGTATCTCAGAAATACTAAAGATATGTTTTTGGTGTATGGTGGAAATCCAGACACAGAGCTTGGTGTTACAGGTTACTGTGATGCGTCCTGGCAGTGTGATAAAGATGATACGAAGTCTCAGACGGGTTATGTCTTTGTCATCAATGGAGGAGCAGTTGACTGGAAGAGCAAGAAGCAGACTACGATTGCGATGTCTGCAACAGAAGCCGAATACATAGCTGCTTCGGAAGCTGCAATGGAGGCTGTTTGGATTAGGAAATTCATTTCAGGGCTTGGTGTTATGCCTTCAATTGAATCGCCTATTGATATGTATTGTGACAATTCTGCTGCAATCATATTTGCCAATGAACCTGGAGTCATGAAGGGCACCAGACATTTTCTACGGAAGTATCACTATGTTCGGGAACAAGTCCAGGAAGGTGAAATAAATCTACTGAAAGTTCACACAGATGATAACTTAGCTGATCCGTTCACTAAGGCTTTAGCTAAAGACAAGCTTGTAGGACTTGCCAATGGAATTGGACTTCGTTTAGCTAATAGTTTCATGCATAACTGTGATTAGTATTTGGATAAAGGATATTGTAAAACATTTATTATTTTAATGAAATAAAGTTTGGATTATGTTTATTTTCATTTATAATATTGTTGTCCTATATTTGCATGTTTAATCCGTGAGTAACTTAGTTATTCTAAATGTCCGTTGTCGATTAATGATATGGGAGTATCATTGAACTAAGACAAATCTGAGAGATGTGGTAGAATATACTTGAAAGTATATTGATGAGAATGCATACCAATTTCAGATGATATTCAATGAATTGAATATAGGATTTATCCCAACTACATAATTTACTTTGTGGATATTGTTATAAGTAAATTATGAATAGTTATCCTCAGACTTGAGATACCAGATAAGTGTCATAAATGTAGTGCATTTCTGTGGAGCAACTTAACGCTATACGTAACTGGTAGTCATAAGGGTTGTTCTCAGAAATGTTACAAAGTTTGTGGGTTATTCTTGTAGTCAAAATAGAATTTGTTCCTTCAAATTTATTTGGAGTTTAATACTGCTGGGCCCCTCGTAGGGTTGACAAGATGTTTGTGCGGCCGCACCCAAATCTCCCCTAAATATGTTTAGATGATTCGGTAATCTTGGTCAATCACTTATAAACGAGAAACAGAATAGTTATATAAAGAATGACTTAATTCCATATCTTTATTTAACGTGGTATTAGAAACAAAAGGATAATAATAATGAGAAATCATTAAAAGGTTTTCCAGGAGCCTTGCTCGAGTTGTACTAGAGGCATCGAAGTGTTGCTAGACGCTAACCGAATGTGATCACTCTATTAAGATATATCCAAGTGGGAGCTGTTAGTTTTATGGATATAAATTAGTAGACGTGAGTTAGGATCGAACTCGAGACTTTGGGATTGCACACTTTACGTATGAGAATTTAAAGTTAATAATTAAATATAAAATGTTATATTTATTTATTTATTAAACAAAATAACTAACGGACGTTAAGTAATTAATGTAATGGACTAACGGTCGTTAAATGTTTATGGAAAAGGACTAAATTGCAAAAGTTGGGAAGGTTCCGGAATCCCTTAAGGGGATCCCAAACCGATCGGCCATCAAGAAAAGGAAACAAACCACAACTTGTTCACCAAGTTTACTTGGGTATATATACAAGGCTAGGGGTCTTGTTTTTCCATCTCTTGTGCTCATAAGCTAAACCCTAAAATTGTTTTGTGTGTGTTTTTGTCTCCAAAACCGGTCGACACTCTCCATTAGGGTCGATCCAAAGCTTTTCCACATTAACAAGTTATTTGTTTGATAAAAACTAGCGGTACTTTAATTCGGTTTAGTACGTGTGTACAAGAACTTAGTAATAACATACTTTTGTTATTATCTTGGATTGAATTACAAAACGGTAAGGGGTAATTCACATAATCCTAACTAAATCAAATTAGGGTTCATCCGTTGCTAGTTTGTGGATTTGATTCTTGTTCGGCTAGAATCAACAAAGGTACGCATATTCTTTATGTTAATTAATTATTCATTAATACATCCTTATACGCTTCCGCAATATTACTTTGATGTTTTGTGATTATTTATTTGAATGTCTTGATATCTAATTCCAACATATATATCATGAAAAATTAGTACTAAATCTAGTAACCAACCACAATATTGATGTTTTTAATCATATATTAAAGCTAGGACAAAAATTAACATGATTGCTTATATACTTCTTTCTTTTGAGAAAACAATAGAACTTATGATTGGTTAAGAGTTTAAGAGGTTACAATCCATGCACGATATTATCTCGAAAGGGAGTGGATATCCTGTCTGATAATTCGATGATATCTTTAATCATCGATGTCATATTGATATGTGACGAACCACCTTCTTCCATTGCTCTTTTCGCCATTTCTCCAAGCTCTTTGGCTCTCTCTCTCCTTGCTTCTCCTTCCTCTTCTTTGCTCATTAGACCTTCCACTGCCATCTTAATGTCTTCTTTTTTCGCCAACGCTCCAAGCTTATCTTGCTCCCCGACAACAACGGGAGCCTCTACGCCAATTTTCACTCCAATTTTTAGAACATCTACTATGAATCTTTCATTTATAAATTGGTCCGCAAAGTGTGGCCATGTAACCATAGGGACTCCTGCAGAAATCCCTTCTAGAGTTGAGTTCCATCCACAATGCGTTAAGAAACCTCCAACCGCTTGGTGTGACAAAATGAGGACTTGTGGCGACCAACCACGGAGTATTAGTCCTCTATCTTTAACTCTTTCCTCGTATCCATCTTCTAAGAACCATTTCTCCAGTTCCTCTGTTGTATGTCGTACGCACCAAATAAAGGGTACACTTGATGACTCTAGTCCCAAACCAAGCTCAATGTTTTGTTTGGTGCTAGCACGAGCTAAACTTCCCAAACAAACAAAGATTACAGACCTCGGTTCCATTGCATCCAACCATTTGAAGCATTCATGCTCATTGAAAGCAGCCTTGTTTCCTCTCTCGGCTATATCTAGCGAACTTTTGTTGGATAGAGAAACCGGACCAATACACCATACCTTTTTATCTTTAGCCTTTGCTAGCTCTTCAACATACTTAGGCTCCAACTCCTCAAAACTATTAACTACAACCCCATTTGCAGCTTCCTCAGCTTCTCGTACTATTTCAAAATATGCCGCAGTTTCCTTTATATCTTTCCTTCCCCAACTCGAAGCTTGCACTTTGGTCAGTTCAATTCTATCCGGTATTCCCGGAAATACAAAGTACTCTGAATCCGATTCAATTTCATCTAATACGTTAGTATTCATTGCTATGTGTATGCATAGGAATGTGAAGCATCCCGGCCCATGAAAAACAAGCCTTGGAATATTAAACTTTCGCGCTAAGTCACTTGTCCAAGGAAAAAGATTGTCAGCAATAATGCAACTTGGTGTTCGAGTTAGTCCACGGAGCATATTTTCCGCCGGTTCTTTCAATAAAGCGGCAGCTGCAAATAGTTTCAAAAAGAGTGGAGCTGATGAAATCAAGTCAAAATTTTCACATCCTTCGGGTAAACCAACTTCGTTTAACGGGAGTTGTAGTTCAAGAATTTGAATCTTGAGCTTGTCTTCAACTGCACGAGCAATGACCGGTTTGAAACGATTGGCATTAACAGGAGTCATGATTATTGAAACGATTGCGCCACGTTGGGCTAGTAATCGAGCTATGTCGACCATTGGTATCATATGGCCAGGAGTCATCAGTGGAAATAGGATAAAGTGTAGGTTTGTGGGAAGGGAACCCATTGAAGCTTAGGAAGATGGTTTTGGTTGTTTCTATATACTGAACGATATATGTTCAGTTTTATAGATGTTATTTTGTAGGATTTGATGCTTGTTATACATGTGGATAGCATGCATCCATGTCTATCACAATTCACACCTCCCAATATTGTGATTTTTCTTTCGAGCCGAAATGATATGCAAATCGATTTTTCTTTGGTTTCTCAAGAAAACAACAAAGGCACACTTCGTATTTTTCTCCAAGTAAACGTCTTCTTTTGAATGTTTCAACTAAATATCAACTTATCTCACTTTCAAGATGTGATATATATGGCCAAATTAAAGTGATAGCTAGATTCTATTGGAATTTTCTCCCATGTAAGAGAATATTTCATATTAATAATAATTTCAGAGTCATACTTCTCACATGAGTTTTGAAGGGATGAGATATTCATGTGAATTTAGAGTGCACGGTGTGGGGGAAATCGTGGCTCGCCGTCGCCTACGTGGCCAGCCGCCGTGGCTCGCCGCCACACCGAGGAGCTTCGTTGTGGCTCGCCGTCGTGGAGGAAATCGTGGGGACGACGAGCTGAATCTTCTGACAAAAGGTTAAGTTTACGTTTTATAACGTAAACATTTTCAAACGTTAATTTTTTTTTTTTTTTTTTTTTTTTTTTAAATTAACTTTTTTTTTTTTTTTTTTTTTTTTTTTTAAAACCCACCACTCCTATATAAACTATCATCATCTTCTTCATTTTACACATCTTCAAACCCAAAATACATAACAAATCTTTCTTAACCAACAATATCATTTTACACAATGTCTCAAAACCCACATGACGGAGGATACTTCACAAATCTACTTAACTCAAACCCACAACAATACGGGGGTTCTTCAAACCCGTCTACCCCTTCTTCGACCAATTCCAACCCGTCTCCACAAGATATCTTTCTTAACCAACAATATCAGTTTCAACAAGGTTTCGCAAGTTACCCCAACCGATTTCCATCACCGCAGTTTTTTAACCCGTCACAATCTCCACAGTTTTTTAACCCGTCCCAGTCTCCACAATTGCCCCAAATGGAATCACAACCGACCGGTTCACAATTCAAAGTTCCAAAAGCACGTGAACCGGCAAAAGGCAGGGGCAAAAAGTCGAAGGCAAAAAAAACTGCAGTGGATTTGGACAGGGACGATGACGAAGATGTTGAAGTCATAGCACAAGTGGACAGGAGGAAGTGGACCAAGTCTGAAGAAATGTTACTTGCGCAGTGTTGGATAGAAATTTCGCAAGATAAAGATATGGGCAATGACCGTCCGGAGGAGTTCTTTTGGAACGACATTCTCGAAATGTTCAATTCTAAGACAAGCGATAACCAGCGCGGCAAGAACATGATAACCGGTAAATAGACAAGGATTAACGGTGATTGCCAGAAGTTCAACGCTATTTACAAACATCTTCAGCGTCGAAGTGGTGAAAATGACCAAGATCATGTCGAGAATGCCAAAGTTAACTTTACGCAGCGTTTTGGTGGGAGGGAATTTTTGTATGAAAAATGTTGGGCTGTTTTGAAAAATTATCCTAAGTGGGATGCCGAAGATCCTATTGACGTTACATGTCTCGAGGATATATTCGGGCCGGACAAACGACCTCGGCCTGAAAGAGATGTATGCAAACGAGCCGGAAAGAAACAGAAGTCGACTTCAACGTCAAGCGCTGCAAGCTCCGGTGGAAGTCAAACGAGTAGTTTTTCGGGACATATATCCGAAATATATGCTCAAAAAGCCGATGCTCAAAGGGCTTGTTACTAGGCGAGGCGGGAGAAGGAAAAAACGTGGCAAGAGAAGATCGAGATGGATTTTCTCATGATAGATCCGAGTACCAATCCTGACCCGGTGAAAGCAGAAATCATCCGCAAGAGGCAGGAACGTCTAGTCAATAAATATCATCAAATCATGGACGAGTAGTATTTTTTACTCATGTGTTGTATTTTTTTTTTTACCCGTGTCGTTTTTTTTTACCCGTGTGTTGTATTTTTTTTTACCCGTGACGTTTTTTTTTACCCGTGTCGTTTTTATTAGTAAGTGTTTTTTTTTTTATGTATTGTATTTTTAATTTGAATGAAATGAATTTATTTAGTTTATTTGGAAATGAAAATTGAATAAAAAAAATAAAGTGGTAGTGGTGGGGCCCAAATGAAGAGGTTGAGGTTTGTTATGAGTGAAGAGGGGGTTTGTTGTGGTTAGTTGTGGGAAAATGGGATGCTGATGTGGCGCGACGACGAAGTTTAAGCTTGTTGCCACACCTAGCTCTCTTAGAAGTTATGCACACACATGTCGTACGAACTACATTTGTCTTTATTTGCTAACAAAGTTTATAATTCAATTTAGGGAAATTGATCCTATTAGAGACCTACTTTCTCTTTTTTCTTATTTTAAGTAATTAACTATATTTCAATATTAGACGATCACTATACTTTCATCTCTTTACCATTTCTAGTATTCATGTTTCGTAGATGAGTAATGTGTCGAGGAACCGATCCTAACACAAACCCTATGCAAGCTCCAATAACCTCCAATTGAGATATCACTTTTAGGAATGTGAACCCAAACAAAACAACGATGTAAGCATACACAGTCAAACACACGAGAACCTCATGCATGTAACCGCCATTTTACAATAAACACAGCATAATCAGAAGCTACGAAATCATAAGAAAGATAAGACCAATACAACACAGGAATTTATAGCGGTTCCCATGATCTAAATATATGATCATTGTCAGTGCACTTTTGAACCTAGAGAGAATATTATTAGGCTATGTGCTAAACTGCATGGGCTTCATGCAAAATGCACGGGGTACTAACCCTAACACATAAGTACAGGTACACACATTGTTTACAATTACCTATGAAAGGTATTTATAAATGTGGAACTAAAACACTAACCTTCTCCCCAAGATTACAAATCTCGGGATTCACCTACCATATGGACTTAAGCCCATATCAGTCACAACCCAAGAGGCTCTTCTATATATTTACGAGCGGAACCTACCCTCCGCCACTCTCATGACGAAGCCTCACATCGAAGCCTACATCAAAGCCTCCAGTGTTCCATTAGCCTCCGCAACGCAACAATCTCCCTACTTGGACGCTCAACTACTCTCCCAACCAATAACTCCAATAGACCTACATCATCTTCCCTTTAACAATGTCTCCGTTCCAACCTCGTTGTACCGCCGAACCTACGCGACACACTCAACAAACTAAACGAAGAGTTAGGAGACTTTGTATACAAGGTATCGTGAACATCTTGAAACTATGTAAACATCTTCACTCTCTTTAGTTCAAACCACCTTCTTCAGTGCTTGAGAAGGTACATCGAAGCCACATCAGGATATGATGGCGAAGCCACCCAAGGCTCTAACGTCGAAGCCTCAAAGGCTCCGACTACATAATTATTTCCAAGAGAAAATCGATCTCTTTGGATTGCTGATCTTTGTTATGTCTGATTCTGCCACCAACACTTTACCAAAACCAACAAACTCACACTACTAATCAAAGCATTTATTACAATGACCAATTTAAAACGGTTCATACATTTAACCGCTTTAAATAATATAAAAGCATTATTTAGAACGGCTATATAACAAATCATTGTAAATAATAAGTTATTTAGAACGATTCTTACTATCTCGACATTATTTAGAACGGTGCATAGTAAATCATCATTAAAATTTTCCTATTTTTTTGCTTTAAAAAATTCACATCAAAGAAGCGGGAATTTTCCCTCCTTCGTGTTTTTCATCTTTCTTTCCCTCTTATATATTAACTCCGTACTCTTTCTTTCACTTTGTTAAATCTTGATTGTGTATCTTTTTTCCCCTCTTTCTTCATATCTCAACTATCTAATGCTTTTCATATGTTATATTTTTTGCAGATCTTGATGAACACATCTTCCATTCCCTAAACACACTCATGATTTTACGTGTGTTCATCATTCGTGTACATAGAAGGTACTACTGAAGAGTTTTTATTTCATTTTATATTTGTGGGTTTCTTTATTATGTTTCATGTGCGGTAGATTTATTTTTTTAGTTATATTTGTTTTAGTCTTCTTTTGACTCTTTTCTAATGTATGATACATGTTTGATACACTCATACACAATTCAAATTTGAGGAAGTAAATCTACTCACAATGCCCACCAATGTTGTTATGTTGACTACATAAACCTATACCGCTAGAATATCAACAAATGATTAAAAACCACACATACACAAGATTAAAAACCACGCATACACCAATTACTATAAGATGGCAAGATTCTCAAAATCCATAAGGATCAATGACCAACAACAATGACACCTATAAAAACTTTTATTGTGAATGCCTTAAAAAATACACAATCAAACTTTATCAGATTTTTTTATTTTTTATTTTAGACACCCTTTTAAAACGGTTCTGTATGAAATATGTAAAAAAAATGAAATTATGTAAAACAGTTGAAAAACGTTGTAAAAACAACCCCCGTTATTTAGTACGCTCTAATATAGAAAGGGGACAATTCAAGCGCAGCCCCGTGAAACAACTTCTACTGCTCGCGGATCAGACAAAGGGAAGTTATGGATGCACTACGGCAGATGGGGAGAAACAAAGTTGTCGGACCAGATGAGATCCCCATAGAAGTGTGGAAATGCCTTGGAGACGAGGGGATGAAGTGGCTAACTATTCTCTTCAACAAGATCTTTCTAAGAGCTAAGATGCCGGACGAGTTGAGACTCAGTGAGATTATCCGCATCTACAAGAACAAGGGAGATGCGCAAGCATGCAGCAACTACCGGGGTATAAAACTACTTAGCCACACTATGAAGCTATGGGAGAGAGTTATTGAGAGAAGGCTGACACGAGAGACCGAGGTGTCAGAAAACCAATTCGGCTTTATGCCAGGACGGTCTTCGACAGAGGCAATACACATTATTAGAAGCCTGATAGAGAAATATAGAGAGAGGCATAAAGACTTGCACATGACATTTTTAGACCTGGAGAAGGCCTATGATAGCGTCCCACGGAAGCTGATTTGGAAGACCCTAAGAGATAAAGGAACCCCAGTGAGGTACATAAAAGTTATTCGAGATATGTACGAAGGGGCGAAGACGTGTGTGCGAATTCTAGTGGGAAACACAGAATATTTTCCGGTGGAAGTTGGTTTACACCAAGGCTCAGCTATTAGTCCGTACCTTTTTGCCTTGATTCTCGACGAGCTATCACGGGGGATTCAAGAGAGCATCCCGTGGTGTTTGATATTCGCCGATTACATTGTACTAGTCTCGAGCACACCAGAGGGACTAAGTGATAGATTGGAGCAATGGAGAGAAGCGCTAGAAGACAAGGGCCTGCGTGTCAGCAGGGAGAAGACCGAATACCTACGGTGCGACTTCAAGAGGGACGTGAACGTCCAAAATGAGGAAGCAGAAATCCGATTAGGAGAACACATCCTACAACCGAAGGAATCCTTTAGATATCTCGGATCTGTGATTCACAAATCTGGAAGGATAGAGGATGATGTAACACACTGTATACAAGCAGGATGGTTGAAGTGGAGAGCAGCCACAGGAATAATTTGTGACAAGAAAGTGCCTCTAAAGCTGAAAGGAAAATTCTATAGAGTTGCGGTTCGACCAGCTATGTTGTATGGGGCAGAGTGCTGGCCGTTAACAAAGACCCTAGCAAATAGGATGTAAGTGGTTGAAATGAGGATGCTAAGGTGGACTTGTGGTAAGACTATGTTAGACATGATCCCGACTCGAGTCTTCCGTAGTGTACTCCAAGTTGCGACTATTATCGACAAGATGAGATAAGGAAGATTGAGATGGTTTGGGCATGTCAAGAGGAGACCACAGTCAGCACCTGTCAGGAGAGTGGAGTCTATCAATTTCGATGGCTTGCGGAGAAGAGGTAGACCAAAGCTCAGGTGGGAGGACAGACTGAATCGTTTCATATAAATTTCTAAAATTTTGTTGGTATTTTTAAGGATGAATTCCAATTACTTCTATCGATGTTGAAATTTTCCTAGAATTAGACTCAATGTAGTAACATGTCTGGAAACGAGTATATCAAGTGAACAGGATATCCAGTTCATTTTCATTTCAAGCCTAAATAGGTTGAGTATTGTTCTATAAAAAGGTACAAACGACTGATACATGAGAACCGTAACTACTACTTTTCTCTGCAATTATCTCCGGAATAGGAATATCGTTATTAGACCAAAGACCTTTTGAACCAAGCTATAAAACCCATGATGAACACAAAATGCTTTGAATACAGATTTGATAGTAAATCACAAGACATCTTTATCATGTTTAAAAGCTTCATATGTAAGGTAAATGAAATTGTTGCAGTTGTATACACCCTCACGGCCTCACACCCAAATCTGCGTGTCCAAATTTGAAGTTGAGCTTCATTGCTAATGCCCGTCGGCGTCTCAATCGCTGAATGAAATGTTTGGAGCTTGATCAATCCAACCAATTGAGATCAACATCTTTGAATATGCCATGGTCTACGGTCTACACTATCAACTTTGGAGCTTTCATTAGTATTCCACTAGATGAAGATGAGCACAAAGTGACCCTTGTAAAACTTGGGCCTCCTAAATTCCGGACATGTGATATATATGGTCCAAATTAAAGTGATAGCTAGATTCTATTGGAATTTTCTCCCATGTAAGAGAATATTTCATATTAATAATATATAATTTCAGTGTCATACTTCTCTCTTGAGTTTTGAAGGGATGAGATATTCATGTGAATTTAGAAGTTATGCACACACATATCGTACGAACTACATTTGTCTTTATTTCCTAACAAAGTTTATAATTCAATTTAGGGAAATTGATCCTATTAGATACCTACTTTCTCTTTTTTCTTATTTTAAGTAATTAACTATATTTCAATATTAGACGATCACTATACTTTTATCTCTTTACCATTTCTAGTATTCATGTTTCGTAGATGAGTAATGTGTCGAGGAAACCGATCCTAACACAACCCCTATGCAAGATCCAACAACCTCCAATTGAGATACCACTTTTAGGAATGTGAGCCCAAACAAAACAACGATGTTAGCATACATAGTCAAACACACGAGAACCTCATGCATGTAACCGCCATTTTACAATAAACACAGCATAATCAGAAGCTACGAAATCATAAGAAAGATAAGACCAATACAACACAGGAATTTATAGCGGTTCCCATGATCTAAATATATGATCATTGTCAGTGCACTTGTGAACCTAGAGAGAATATTATTAGGCTATGTGCTAAACTGCATGGGCTTCGTGCAAACTGCACGGGGTACTAACCCTAACACATAAGTACAAGTACACACCATGTTTACAATTACCTATGAAAGGTATTTATAGATGTGGAACTAAAGCACTAACCTTCTCCCCAAGATTACAAATCTCGAGATTCAACTACCATATGGACTTAAGCCCATAACAGTCACAACCCAAGAGGCTCTTCTGTATATTCACGAGCGGAACCTACCCTCCGTCACTCTCCTGACGAAGCCTCATGTCGAAGCCTACATCAAAGTCTCCAGTGTTCCATTAGCCTCCGCAACGCAACAATCTCCCTACTTGGACGCTCAACTACTCTCTCAACCAATAACTCCAATAGACCTACATCATCTTCCCTTTAACAATGTCTCCGTTCCAACCTCTTTGTACCGCCGAACCGACGCGACACGCTCAACAAACTAAACGAAGAGTTAGGAGACTTTCGATACAAGGTATCGTGAACATCTTGAAACTATGTAAACATCTTCACTCTCTCTAGTTCAAACCACCTTCTTCGGTGCTTGAGAAGGTACATCGAAGCCACATCAGGATATGATGGCGAAGCCACCCAAGGCTCTAACGTCGAAGCCTCAAAGGCTCCGACTACATAATTATTTCCAAGAGAAAATCCATCTCTTTGGATTGCTGATCTTTGTTATGTCTGATTCTGCCACCAACACTTTATCAAAACCAACAAACCCACACTACTAAACAAAGCATTTATTACAATGACCAATTTAAAACGGTTCATACATTTAACCGCTTTAAATAATATAAAAGCATTGTTTAGAACGGCTATATAACAAATCATTGTAAATAATAAGTTATTTAGAACAATTCTTACTATCTCGACTTTATTTAGAACGTTGCATAGTAAATCATCATTAAAATTTTCCTTTTTTTTGCTTTAAAAAATTAACATCAAATAAGCGGGAATTTTCCCTCCTTTGTGTTTTTCATCTTTCTTTCCCTCTTATATATTAACTCCGTACTCTTTCTTTCACTTTGTTAAATCTTGATTGTGTATCTTTTTTCCCCTCTTTCTTCATATCTCAACTATCTAATGCTTTTCAGATGTTATATTTTTTGCAGATCTTGAAGAACACATCTTCCATTCCCTAAACACACTCATGATTTTACGTGTGCTCATCATTCATGTACATAGAAGGTACTTTAGAAGAGATTTTATTTCATTTTATATTTGTAGGTTTCTTTATTATGTTTCATGTGCGGTAGATTTGTTTTTTTAGTTATATTTGTTTTAGTCTTCTTTTGACTCTTTTCTAATGTATGATACATGTTTGATACACTCATACACAATTCAAATTTGAGGTAGTAAATCTACTCACGATGCCCACCAATGTTGTCATGTTGACTGCATAAACCTATACCGCTAGAATATCAACAAATGATTAAAAACCACACATACACAAGATTAAAAACCACGCATACACCAATTACAATCAGATGGCAAGATTCTCAAAATCCATAAGGATCAATGACCAACAACAATGACACCTATAAAAACTTGTATTGTGAATGCCTTAAAAAATACACAATCAAACTTTATCAGATTTTTTTATATTTTATTTTAGACACCTTTTTAAAACGGTTCTGTATGAAATACGTAAAAAAATGAAATTATGCAACACGGTTGAAAAACGTTGTAAAAACAACCCCCGTTATTTAGTACGCTCTAATATAGAAAGGGGACAATTCAAGCGCAGCCCCGCGAAACAACTTCTACTGCTCGCGGATCAAACAAAGGGAAGTTAAGGATGCACTACGGCAGATGGGGAGAAACAAAGCAGTCGGACCAGATGAGATCCCCATATAAGCGTGGAAATGCCTTGGAGACGAGGGGACGAAGTGGCTAACTATTCTCTTCAACAAGATCTTTCTAAGAGCTAAGATGTCGGACGAGTTGAGACTCAGTGAGATTATCCCCATCTACAAGAACAAGGGAGACGCGCAAGCATGCAGCAACTACAGGGGTATAAAACTACTTAGCCACACTATGAAGCTATGGGAGAGAGTTATTGAGAGAAGGCTGAGACGAGAGACCGAGGTGTCAGAAAACCAATTCGGCTTTATGCCGGGACGGTCTTCGATAGAGGCAATACAAATTATTAGAAGCCTGATAGAGAAATATAGAGAGAAGCAAAAAGACTTGCACATGGCATTTTTAGACCTGGAGAAGGCCTATGATAGCGTCCCACGAAAGCTGATTTGGAAGACCCTAAGAGATAAAGGAACCTCAATGAGGTACATAAAAGTTATCCGAGATATGTACGAAGGGGCGAAGACGTGTGTGCGAACCCTAGTGGGAAACACGGAATATTTTCCGGTGGAAGTTGGTTTACACCAAGGCTCAGCTATTAGTCCGTACCTCTTTGCCTTGATTCTCGACGAGCTATCACGGGGGATTCAAGAGAGCATCCCCTGGTGTTTGATATTCGCCGATGACATTGTGCTAGTCTCGAGCACACCAGAGGGACTAAGTGATAGATTGGAGCAATGGAGGGAAGCGCTAGAAGACAAGGGCCTGCGTGTTAGCAGGGAGAAGACCGAATACCTACGGTGCGACTTCAAGAGGGACGTGAACGTCCAAAATGAGGAAGCAGAAATCCGATTAGAAGAACACGTCCTACAACCGAAGGAATCCTTTAGATATCTCGGATTTGTGATTCACAAATCCGGAAGGATAGAGGATGATGTAACACACCGTATACAAGCAGGATGGTTGAAGTGGAGAGCAGCCACAGGAATACTTTGTGACAAGAAAGTCCCTCTAAAGCTGAAAGGAAAATTCTATAGAGTGGCGGTTCGACCAGCTATGTTGTATGGGGCAGAGTGTTGGCCGTTAACGAAGACCCTAGCAAATAGGATGGAAGTAGTTGAAATGAGGATGCTAAGGTGGACTTGTGGTAAGACTATGTTAGACATGATCCGACTCGAGTCTTCCGTAGTGTACTCCAAGTTGCGACTATTATCGACAAGATGAGAGAAGGAAGATTGAGATGGTTTGGGCATGTCAAGAGGAGACCACAGTCAGCACTGTCAGGAGAGTGGAGTCCATCACTTTCGATGGCTTGCGGAGAAGAGGTAGACCAAAGCTCAGGTGGGAGGACAGACTGAATCGTTTCATATAAATTTCTAAAATTTTGTTGGTATTTTTAAGGATGAATTCCAATTACTTCTATCGATGTTGAATGTTTCCTAGAATTAGAGTCAATGTAGTAACATGTCTGGAAACGAGTATATCAAGGGAACAGGATATCCAGTTCATTTTCATTTCAAGCCTAAATAGGTTGAGTATTGTTCTATAAAAAGGTACAAACGACTGATACATGAGAACCGTAACTACTACTTTTCTCTGCAATTATCTCCGGAATAGGAATATCGTTATTAGACCAAAGACCTTTTGAACCAAGCTATAAAACCCATGATGAACACAAAATGCTTTGAATACAGATTTGATAGTAAATCACAAGACACCTTTATCATGTTTAAAAGCTTCATATGTAAGGTAAATGAAATTGTTGTAGTTGTATACACCCTCACGGCCTCACACCCAAATCTGTGTGTCCAAATTTGAAGTTGAGCTTCATTGCTAATGCCCGTCGGCGTCTCAATAGCTGAATGAAATGTTTGGAGCTTGATCAATCCAACCAATTGAGATGAACATCTTTGAATATGCCATGGTCTACGGTCTACACTATCAACTTTGGAGCTTTCATTAGTATTCCACTAGATGAAGATGAGCACAAAGTATTCGGTCTTGGGCCTCCTAAATTCCGGACATGGATAGTGCCTAATATATTTGAGATTACGTGTTCTATCTTGCAATACGACATGTAACAATCAAAATAAAAAAATGCATTTGCATGTCATTTCGTTTAATTTTTATAGAGATGAGTATCGAGGCAGTCAAGTCAAAGCCAATGAAATAGATTCAATCCCGGAGGCAAGAAGCAAATGTGATTTAGCATACATTAGTAACACTGTATTTTGTATGATCTAGTCAACTAACCTTAAATGGACATTGCAATTGATATATAAGATCTATAACAGAACTGCATGTTCGCTGCAGTGTCCCAGTTGATGAAATATATTCATCTTTGGCCAATCAAATAAGATCCAACGACTGTATTATGTTGGTCTTCAAAAACTACAAACTGATCAGGAAACATTCTTATGAACTGACAAATCACTTGCATTAAGGTCATTCTGAAATATTCATTTAATCTACCTGGTTGCACCTCCATCTTCACATTTTCACCCAAAATGTCTTCTAACATGTCCTCTTATTGGAGAGCCAAAATGTCATTCCATAGTCTTAAAATCATGGTTGAATGCCATGTAACTGTTTTTAAAGGTGGAGATAGACAGGTTGGATAGTGTGTCCTAATTGAATCGAGACCTTTTCTAGTACCAGTTGAAATCGGTTCCCAAACACTTTTTGGTCCATTTTAAAAGTCTTATTATGAATAACTAGTGTGTTATGTATCTTTACAAGAGCAACAGTATAACAATAATAATCATAATGATTACATAACACAATGTCAGAGGTTGTATACAATAAAACATAGACTATGGCAACTTTCAACCCGTTAGACCCATTTGACAAGTTGTCCTGCTCCTCTATTGGCTATTCAAGATCAAACACAACCCAAATCCACCTATATAGGTAGAAAGTGCCAACATTAGTTGTGGTGATATTTGCAGTCAATGAAGTTTATGCTTAATCCAAAAGTTTGTATATACTGGATACTTAAAACCAAGACATTTTTTTTGACATGTGGGATGTTTTGGTACATAATCTTTAAAGCGTCTGTTATGCTTCCTTTAAAGGCTCCTAAGAGTCAAGGGACTTGTAAGAAATATGGAAGCGAACATAAAATTGTAGATTGAAATTAAGGCTACGGATACAAATATGTCCATCAGTCATGACGAATTCAACCAATAGCGAGTGTGAACAAGATTAAGCAAACGGATAAACAATCATATAAAAAGATAGGAATTTGCAACTAAATGCTACGGATGTCTTTCATCGGTCATGACCCATTCCACCAATAGTGAGTGGCCACAAGATTAAGCAAATGGATATACAATCGAATAAAATGAAAGGAACTCACTAAAACCAAAGAATCATATACAATCAAATAAAATGAGGGGAAATCACAACACTAAAATATAATTTAATGTTTGCTTTGACCAAAAACTAATTTTTCAAAAGAGGCGTACCTGTTTCTTAAACTTGCCTACTCAAGTCATCCTTTTCCGGGTAGAAATATATAGAATCAGATACTTTAGTTCCATTAAACTTTCCAGGTTCAAATTCTTACTGTATCAATACGTTGACTTTCGGGCAGAATTGACCAATTTGGCGACTGAACAGCTCGCAACCACTGGAAATCATCCACATTTGCCCAACTCCCAGTATCATCATATAGATTGGACTCCTTGAGATCATTCTCAATCCCGTCATAACACAAACAGTAAGGTGCAAATCTGACCCCAGAACTCTGCTCAATAATGGGCCGACTCCGACATCGAAGATAAAAATCAGTCCCCTTAGCATGATGAATCCTAATCTGATGTGATGCCAGCACAAACAAACACCCTTCCACCTCTTCAATCAAGATTGAACCCAATACCGGACCCACATAAATCTTACAGTTTTTCAATCGGTTTATAAACAAAGTCCGGAAGCATCCTGTCAATCTCACCTCACAATTAAATAGATCCGAAAGCACATATTCTCCAATCTCTGTTCCTTTGAATTCCTTTATCAAAACCTCATTTTCCATACTCCTGAACCCTGGTGAATCCTTGACCTTATAACTCGACTGGTGTTCCTCATTCTTAGAGGCGTCTTCGGTAACAATGTTGGTGGTTTCAGGTTTCTTAGCAGGTTTGTTTTTAAATGAGAACTTTTTCCGGGGTTTAAGTTTGGATGAGACGGAATCTAATGTTTGTTTAAGGTCAGAGATGGTCTTTAGGGACGACCGGACTTCATATGGAGGTAAAAAGTAAGAGTTCTCAGCAACCAGTTTTTCAAGATCCGTTATTGATATAGATATTTTTTCAAGATCGGGTTTGAGATCAAGATTTGGACTCGTATCCGGGATTTGTTGAATTTGGGTGAGAGAGGACTCAATTGCTTGTTTTGAGTTTGTGAAAAGTGATAGAAAGGATTTGGTGGATTCAAAGGAGGGATCTTTTGGATCACTTTTGTTGGAAACACGAGACTGGTGAAGGTTGGAAAGGCGTTCGATCATGGCAGCATGCTTGCGTTGTGTGGTTGGATCGAGGGTGGGATCTGTTGATGTATCATTAGTGGTGGTCGAGAGAGCCTGCTGGTCATCCATTGCTGTTGAAAGCTAAAACTGCACAATGTTCAACAAAAATAATAACATAAATATAGGTTTATAAAGTACATGCCTCTAATACATTTGTTTCACATCTGATCTCTACTTTGACAGTTAAAGATCAAACCCAAAACTTCCCAAGTTCAAACTGATATAGAACAGTGTTCTTTTTTAGTTGATAAGGTTTGAACGTTTATAACTCGGGATTCAGAATCATAGATTAGTATTTCTCTTGTCAATCTTTTAGCTTGAAGTAGAGCAGAACCATGTTCTTTTTATTCTATTGGTTCAACCACAAAGATCAAACAAGAAGCATTAAGATGATTTTTATTTTGTTAGTCACAATGGTGTGACCGGCCTAAGTGGCTCTCATTGTATCTATATCTTTGGCAATGGGAAGGTTTAGAGATGATCTTAGAAATGCCAAAGGCAAACCACATACCGAGAATAACTTTGATGCTATGGGATATTGTAATGAAATAAGCAACATAGTTGTTGTTTTTAAGAATAAGAAATCTGAATTGTTAGGGTGGGAGAACGTGAAAGCATAAACAAATAGAGATTTCCAAAATCATGCCATGGATAAACTAAAGTAGTTGCTCAAGAAAGGGTTCTTAAATTATAAGCAAGATGTCTTTGTCAAGATGACCAACTTCAAGCTAGGAAATCTTTATAATGATGATTATACTCAGGAATTTGAACAGCAAACCAGAGCACACGGGAAGCACAAACAAACCATCACTCGTTACATTGGTGGATTAAAACACAATATAGCAAGAAAAAGCTTGAATTGCAACCTTATTTATCATTTCAAGAGGTGAGATAACTTGTAAGATTGAGAAATGTGCAAAAACCAATACATAAAAAGCAGCTCTTAAGTCTTAAGTACTGCCAATGATAGTGATACTTTCGCCAAGGATAGTCATACTTCCAGAAGACTTACGACACTTTCAAATGAAATGTCCAAACCGAACCGTCATGACTTTGAAAAAGGCTGAAGGGATTCCTCTTGTAGAGGAAGAGAAAGAAGAGAAGGTTTCTTTAAAAATATAATGAATAATTGCAACCCATTACGTGATTACAAGTTAAGTATAAATGGGTGTGTTTGGTTTTGGTTTCCATGAGATGCAAGAAAGCAAGCACATGTAAATAAAGAAACCGGTTGTGGTCCAACACAACACAATGTGAATACAAACACGTATACTATAGAGCTAAACTTTAAAATTCCATGAACCGATTCCCTAGCAATATAAAATGTAACAATTGAATCCTAAAACCCTCTGGCGATTTTGATTTGAAAATTAAAATGAGAAATTAATAGTAAAACCTAGCAATGAGCGTCAATGGGAGAGTAAAATCAACAACTATAAGGCCTTTCTTTTCTTCTTTCAAATACTAGTAATTTCTTTTTTTTCTTTTTTCTTGTTTGTTTAGATCTTGGAGCCTGGAGGGCTTCTAAAGAGCTAATTGTCTTTACTCGTCATTTTTCAGTCAGAGTATTAAACTCTCAATTTACTCGTTTATTAAACACGTTAGGTTCAGATTGGAACTAATTTGAACGAATTGACCCGTCAATTCATTTACGATTTTTTTCTTAAATTAAAAATTATTTATTTATTATTACACGTGTTCAATGGGGTAAACGAGTCGATCCGCAAACCCATTTAACCTATTTAACTCGTGTAATATGCTAATTTTTTTATATAAAACGGACTAAATTGGTCAATTTGAAACCCGTTAAACCTATTAAACCCGTGTAACATATTTAACCCTCCAACCCAATTATATATACGGGGTTAAATGAGTCAGGTTCTAGTTTATGTAAATATGTTAGGGTTGACATATTTGACCCAATGAATTAGATGAGTCAGGTTGAGGTTTGGGTTTTCCGACCCACCAACCCGAACTCGACCCGAATTGAAACCACTAGTTTAGATTATCCTTTGTATTGATTCTCAAAAGTAATGGCACACTTGATTCAATAACAAAAATATGTTGATCGATAAAATAATCAAAATTTAAAATGCTAGTTATTAAATACTTTGATTGAAACAATCTTACATTCAACTTAAAAAGTGACAAGTAAAATAGATGTTTAAACATTTATAATTTTTTACAAAACAAAATCCACAATAATAACTAAATAACTCCTATTAGCTTTAAATATGATGGGTATTGGGTAGTAATTTTTTATTTTTTCTCTTGCACGTATATCATTTTTTTTTAATTATTTAAAAACATTATTCTATTATATACAAAATATTTCTCTTTATGGCTTTTTTTTTTTTTTTTTTTCTTTTTTTTTTTTTTTTTTTTTTTTTTAAAGTAGTATGGAATTCAAATCTACAATTCAATTTCACACACAAACCAAACGCGTCCGTAGTTTTTTATTTGTTTTCCTTCACTGCTTCACATACGGGCGCACATTTAAAATTTTGACTCTTATTTAAGACTAAAATACACTGTTGGTCCCTAACTTTGGCAAAAAGCTTCGTGATAAGACAAAACTCGGCCTTATCATCGCCAAAGGTCCAAACCTTGGCCTTTAAATGCCAAAATCGTCCCTTGAACAGGATTGGGATAGTCAAACCTAATTTTCTGGATTTCCTTCGAGGGTATAATAGACCATTCACATTTTTGACCCAACCTAGTTAAAATGTAACCCAACCTTCAACCATATATGTATCGGCTACGACCAACATTGAACCCTAAAATACAATCAACAAACATTCTACCCAAAGCAAAAAAAAAAACAATAATTGCACAAAACGATAAGGGGAAGGCTTTGTTGAGTTCGTTGAGGAAAGCAGACTGCCCAAATGAAAAGGGTTTGGGTGTTAAGAAGGAGAAGGAAGAGGCTGACATCTTGTTATCAAAGTTTAACGATTTGGGAGAAAGGATTAAAAATCTGAAAATATTGTTTAAATATCTTAAGGAAAGGAAGGAAAAGAAGGAAAACGATGATAAGGAGAGTTGTGCGTCTAGCTAAGTGTATGTTTAGATGATAGTAAACATTTGTAGTTCTTGAGAACATAAAATCGATGAATAAAAAATTGGGTTCTTATTTAAGTAATTGTGTTTGAAATCGTTTTGCATTTCTTAATATGTTTAACTTACCCAAGTCATACCACAATAGTAAGTTACAATTTGTTGCCTTTCATAAGTTTGTTTGACTTGGGTAAGTCAAAATTCAAGATGTTACAATACACCATTGTTAATACATTTGTTGTTTACTGCTAAAGCGTTTGAATTTTCAACCCGTATTTTTAAACCACTGCCTCTAATTTTGCTGATACGGGGGTGTTTGGTTTTGTTGTACCAACTTTTGCTGATAAAAGGGGCTGTTTGGTTTAACTGATACAAGGGGGTGTTTGGTGATACATTATGATTTAGTGCTAAACTATTTGCATTTTCACCACATCTTTTTAAACCATTGCCTTTGCTTTTGCTGATACAAGGGGGTGTTTGGTTTTGCTGATACAAGGGGCTGTTTGGTTTTGCTTATATAAGGGGATGTTTGGTTTTGTTGATACTAATTACACTAAAATACACCCAATATCACAATACAAGAACAGATTAAACAACACATAACCCAAATGATATTTTATCATTAATAAAGTCTGTTAAACATCATAAACAACTACATCAAATCTAATTTACATACCCTTTTTAGCAACCTATATTCCCAAAACTATCACCCAAAAGACCGCCTTTATCTACCCCATGGAAAACCCAAAATTCAGGCATTATGTTCAGCCATTTTCTTAACAAACTCTTGGTTGAACCGAATACCTTCATTTGTTTGACCAACAATCTGTATGAGTTGGGCAAGTTGCTTTGTGTGCCTCGACTGGATTTTGGTCAGCGCATCCACACAGTCAAGCGCAATTCCACGAGGTCCCAGAGCTTGATTCTCTTCTATCAGCTCCCTACGCTTGATGATTCCTGTCTTCAGATGCTGAATGCACTGAAGAACTAGTTTCTTCAGAATCCCTTCTTGGGCAGCCTCTTGTTCAAACCAGATAGCCATACGATCATTCAAATTTGGTGAATCAGCAACCTCCATGAGTTTGTTTAAAATGGGGAAATCTGCCATTGGAAAATTGTTTGTGTGTGGAAAAAGTGGTAGATGAGTTTATCATTTGGTGTGCACTAGTTAATATCGTCTCCGGTAAGAGACGGTCAAAGGTCTAATAGTTACTTTTTTTTCACACTCGGTCCCTGAATTTGTCTTGGTTGCCGTTGTCATACTTAAAACTCCCGCCCAATAATCACTTTAGAATACACAATTGGTCCCTCAAGTTGCCAACTTACGTAAACTACAACTTAGTTGAAGATTAAACAACACAAAACCATTAGAAGTTTGACTTTGTTAAGTCAAACTTCTAAAACATATCAAATTATCAATTAACTCCAAAACAAATATTGAGTAATGGTTTTGCAATTTTGACTTTACATAACTCCCAAATTGCAAATACTACCTACAATCAAATTGAACTGCCAAATGAAAGTTTGACTTTCTATTATCAAACTTGCATCACCTACAATACGCACAAACAACAACATATGAACAAGCTAATATTAACCAAACCATATAAACAAATAGTGTACCAAAATACCAAAATAATTTTGCAACATTAATTGTCATAGGGTATTCAACCCATACATATACTACAACCACTCAAAGAAATCTACCATGGCTGTGGGGGAAGCTCGGTGGAGTTTCAACAGCTTCCTAGCCAACTCCCAATTGTTGTTGATATTTTCATTCCCATCATGACTCCTATCGCTGAGCCTGATATTTATTGACTTTAGGGAATGGGAACACGCAAGTATAAACTTTATTAAAGTTAATTCATGCTCTGTTCTGGGAAAAGCTCGAAACACCACAGTCTGTAGCTAGCCATGGCTGAATGTGTTTCTGTGTACAACATTGGGAAATTTTTCCAAAGGTAGAACACTAAGCGTGTTTGCAGCCTGAAAAATCAAATAGTGTTGAGAGATACTCAAACATGGCAATTTTGGAATGTTTATTTGCTACATATGCATTACTCCAAAACACTTACTCTGGTATCCAGCATTTCCAGATTTGGACATCCACGAATCATTTCAATGATGAACGATAACATAACAATATTCCCAAAATCGACATAAGACAGCTTAAGTTTAATCAGGGATTGAAAGGGCACATTCATCCTAGAATTAGCTTCTCGTATCAACTACAACAAGTTATAAAGATTAAATGTCATTACGGTTACACATTTCTTTAACATTGTAAAATCATAAGTGTAAAACTCAAATTGTTCTTACCGTGCAATCATCAAAATCCAATGTAAGGGTCTCAAGATTTTGAAGTCTTGTCAGCTGAAAGATATCGGATGTTGTGATTGTCGTCACAACATTATAACGACCGAATCTCAAATCTAACTTCCTCAAATTCCTAACATTTGCAATATCCCTTAGTCTCATCTCGTTTGTACTAGGACGATTCATTTTAAGAGACTCAAGTGAGGGACAACCAGCAATAAAGTCCTAAATTGTACCGCTTAGAAAATTGACATTAATCAATTCTAAGCTCAGTAGATTTGGAAAGCCATGAAAATATTCCAGAGAAGCCAAAGAACAAACATGAAGTACCAGATGTTTCAACTCACTACATAAGTAAAGTTGGGTTGGGAACGTAACTGGGTCACCATACCAGTTTGTAATAATCAGCTCCTCAATTCCATGGTCAGCCAAAAACAAGAGCCACTCATGAATCTCTTCGTAATGAAAGTTGTCTATTCCAATCATTGATCTTGGCTCTACAGCGAAGACAAACTTTCTTATTGGACCCATAAGCCGATTTAAGAATCTAGTAACAAGCCTCCTATCAAACTCATATGTTAAATAATCAAAAGAAATCCTCATCAACTATGACATCGGTGAGCAAAGTCCACTTAGACCTCCAGTTTCGCGCTAAACTAGAGGTTCTCACCGCTTCTAACAAAGGCAACCCTTTCAAAATGTTAGTAATCGTTTCATCTGGCATGTTGCTAATACGATCGATCGACATGGTTTTGTTGGAAGTTGGGTTGGTCTTTTGAGTTCTGGAAATGAGGCTTTATATTCTTGATTTTGATTTTCAATTTAACGTTTCTGGATAATGGTGTATTATGATTGGTAAAGTTGTTTGTTGGGTGGGTGTATTGGTTCCCGCGAAATTAAATGCAAGCGTATCAGGGAAGAAACGGCTAGTAGCCATACTCACAATTGGTCCCTGGGTTGAAGGTTGGGTCAAAAATATGAATGGTCTATTATACCCTCGAAGGAAATCCAGAAAATTAGGTTTGACTATCCCAATCCTGGTCAAGGGACGATTTTGGCATTTAAAGGCCAAGGTTTGGACCTCTGGCGATGATAAGGCCGAGTTTTGTCCCATCACGAAGCGTTTTGCCAAGTTTAGGGACCAACCGTGTATTTTAGTCTTTATTTAAATAAGTGAGAACAAATATAAATCAGTAACTTCTTCCTTTTTGTTACATATGATAAATCACTTAGGGGGAATTGCATATATCCCCATTTAACCTTCATTAATTGTATATATCCCCAATAAAAGTTTAAAATAACAAATATATCCGATTAAAACTCACAAATTTACCCATTTTTGTCTCTTCTTGTATAAACAATTTAGGATATGACTATTTTACCCTTTAAATCTTCATCTCAATTCAAGGAGTCACAATCCAAATCAGTTCGTTTCTTTAGAATGTAGAAACCTCAATGGAACCTCTGAAAACAATTGACTTTTTGTTAATCGCATTTGTGATTCATTTGAATTCTATGGGTCTAAAAGTACATATTGTTTGTTAATGAAGATCATGTCCATTTAATATTGTTCGCGTCTATTGCCTTCTTGCAACCAAATATTTATCTCTTAAATTATAAGCCCGTGATTTATCATATTTTATATTCACATGATATCAATAAACAAGAAGTAAAGCAAATGAACAATAAAAAAACACTTACATCGTCAAATCGTATCACAACGCTACAATCAGTCATTGTTATTATTAATTATTTAGCAGGAATTAAAAAGAGGGATATATGCTGGCATTTTAAGATGCATTTAGAGTGTTTTGGCGCCCAAATCGTTTAGAAAGAAGGATATAATTGTCTAATAAATAAAGATGGGTAAACTTGTTAGTTTATTAAGTTTAGTTGGGTATATTTGTTATTTTAAACTTTTGTTGGGGATATATGCAATTAGTAAAGTTTAAATGGGGATATATGTAATTCTCTCAATTACTTATTACATCTTTGAGTAAAGTCCAAAATACATCCTTGTGGCTTGTCCCGTATCTTGCTTTACATACCTAAACTTTTTTTGGCACAAACCATCCTTCCGTTAGTAAAGTTGGCACAAAACCATCCCTCCGTTAGTAAAGTCAGTCAATGAGGACTGTTTGATCATATCTAATGCTTTCAAGTCAGAGATTGATGCTTCATGAAGTTTGATATAAATTTAAATATAAGAATATATTATTTAAGTTATACCATTGACATAATGCCTCGGGTAAATTTGTGGATGCTTTGGAGTTGAGCCAGGCATTCTAATCTCTATTGAAGCTTTTCCAAGTGGAGTGGAGCAGGATAATGATAAGCATCCATAAAAAATATAGAATAATTGCAAGCTTGCCCAACAATGGTTAGGCGCAAAACTATTTTGTTTATTATTACTAATCACTCCTATCTGTGTATCCTGCGAATAAAACAAAGCAACCATCATGTCACCCCCTCTAACTAAGTGTTATAGTTTTCTGACCTCATTGTCTGAATCCTCGACTTCAACTACTACATTGTGGTAGTGTTATGTCAACTAAACTAGACAGATACATACTATAACAAACATCTATCATGTTGATGCAGGCATAGACCAAACTAACCAATATTAGATACCAAATATTACTCGATATACATTGAAACCCAGCAAAATACAAATGCACTAACCGAAACAAACAAATAGACTATATAAAGAGCATTAGCAAGAAGTGGGTGCATACAGATTGTGTTTCCTCCTGTGGCGTCAAAGGCCGATCAGACAATATGTATGGTTCTGCCTCTTGGACCATACCCAAAAACGCTGGCATTGAACAGGCACGCCCGTTTCTCAAGCCACTTCCTCCTGAATCCAAACATAGAGCATTAGAATATAACCAAACACTTGTAGAAACGACACTTCAATCAACCCATGAAACAAATAAAACTAGAGCAATCTAAGCTTGGACAACCATTAATGGAATATACTAATCCCTTGTAAAACGATAAAGACTATTTAACCACTATGCATCCTAAGTATCACTGTGCTCTACTTTAATGTTTGGCTTCTTATGGTCTTGTTCTTTTTTCTTGTAGTGTTTGGCTATAGTTTATGTAGATCCCATTGGGTTTTAAAGACAATATGCTTTCACAAAAATTACAAATCTGTAAACTAAAATTACTCAGATATATATAAATTACAGATTTTTAAACTGCTTGTATTCTTGTTGGCTTTTTGCCTTGTTTTATATATTGTTGCCTTTAAAAAAAATCAAACATATTGTAGGCAAAACGTATAGAGAATATCAGAATATCTTGTAGCTATATAATAGGTTAATTAAAGCATAAACACATACACATAGAAAAACAAAAATGTTACTCGTATAAAAATAAAAACAGCAAGGAGTAAGAATTTGTACCTAGAGGTGGCAAAACGGGCGGGCACGGGCTAAAACGGGCACGGGCTACAATGGGCACGGGCTAAACGGGCACGGACCAAACGGGCACATGTTATACAAATCTCTTAATAAAAGACTTATAACGACGAAAAAAATTCCTTAAACGTTATATCTTATTTATATTAAAAAACTTAAATATATTATATTAAAAAAAATCTTTAAAACGATCGTTAATGTTTAACAATTGAGAAAAAAAAAATGCCCGTTTGTGCCCATTTAGCCCATTTTTTTGCTTCTGGGCACATTTTGCCACCTCTATTTGTACCTAGAGCCTCAAAAATTAGGTGCAGAATTATGCAAATCCGGCTTTTATTCTCGGTGATTCGTCGCATTGACAAAAGGTAAAACCCTTAACCAACATCGAAGAAAGAATGAATCGATCTAAACCCTAAAAATTGAAGAAATTGGGTACATGAACTGACCTAAAAATATGTGCGGCGAGCTTGTCTATTCTCGGGCTATGATACTCACAGTGATGAAATCATTGGTGCCATTTGAGAATGAGAGGCAGCCTTGGTGGTGTTTGGAGAATGAGAGGCGCTATTGTGATTAACTTAGGGTTTTTTTAGAATGAAAAGACCAAAGAGGGAAAACAAGAAGATAGGATTGCGCTAAAAAATCTCAAAATTTTGGGCATTTTAAGACCGGGCTTTTTAATAGTTAATAGGTCCATTTGAGCCTTTTTTAGACAGGTCCAAATTATTAACACCGGTCTACATGTGTTTTTTATATTTAGACCCGTGTTTTTTATTTCCACCGGTCTAAAAAGGTTTAAGTGGGTAAAATTTCGCTTTTAGCCCTGTGTTTATGATAGAAGGTCTTTAAAAGGGGGTCTAAAAGGCCTAATTTGTAGTAGTGATCATCTAATGCAGATCCGAGGCAAAGATAGGACTAAACGTGTTGGTTTTAAATTATTAGTTTGTTGGACTATAAATTACCAAGTCTTATAAAGATCTAAGAGTTACATTTGTGATGTAATTAGTCTTTTGACTTACCAATTGACTTCTCATTGCTTATGGATCACCTACTATGGTTGAGAGAACATCTACGTGGATCTTAGCCTTTGAAATTAATTTTTTAGGTTATAAATTACAAAAGGATTTCATTATCAAATTACTAAAATGAATTTTGTTATATTTTGTAGATGACCACCAATACCCAAACGTGGATAATGTGTCTTTCTATCAAACTTCCTCAATTGTTATTGAAACTTGGAGGTTATCCTTAAGTTTGAGGAAAAATTGGTTGTCATTGAGCAACCC
This sequence comes from Chrysanthemum seticuspe, assembly GCA_019973895.1. Classification (NCBI taxonomy): domain Eukaryota; kingdom Viridiplantae; phylum Streptophyta; class Magnoliopsida; order Asterales; family Asteraceae; genus Chrysanthemum; species Chrysanthemum seticuspe. Next base: position 239,344,919 of record BPTQ01000001.1, on the reverse strand, counting down.
TTACCTCCTCATCCTATTGATGATGCTGCCTCATCTTTTGTGTTGCATGGCATATGTTGAACTCTTAACAAGAGAAAATAGCTATGTTCATGCTTGCGAGTATGAGTCATAACCTTCAAAAGTTAATGGAGAGCCATATTGCATATGACATGCTAAAAGAACTTAAATGAATGTTTCAGCAACATCCTAATCAGGAGATAGCTCAAACTCTCTAGTTGATCTATACATGCAGGATGTCTGATGGAAAATCTATTGGAATGCATGTTCTTAGGATGAAGAGCTATGCTAAGCAACTTGAGAGACTTGGATCTCCCTTGCAATAAAACATTGTTGTGGGTCTCATTTTGAGCTCACTACCAAAGAGTTATGATTCATTTGTGATTAGATATAACATGAATGGTTGGGAGAGAACTGTCTCAGTGGCTGCTGAGAAAAATGTTCAAACCAAGGCTCTTTCTTTATGTTGGGCATGTTAAAGCGGGAGGAAGTAACAAGAAGAATAAAAGAAGAACAAGAGTGGTTCTAAGCAAGGTGTGATCGGAGCTTCCAACAAATCAGGTATGTTCATGATGGAACATTAAATCTTTTTCCTCAAAATTCTCTAACTAATTGTTACTGATGTAAATTTTATTTTGCAATGATGTGCAAGAGTCAAGAAGAAGACGCGAAAGGGTACCAAGCTTGAAATACATGTGAAGCTGACTGATAAGCGATCAAGTGCATCTTCTGACTGAGTTTACTTAGTTTTTATTTATGATACTCGGTGAAACAATTTTATTTGTTGGCTATGAGCCTTCTGGATATTCTGTTTTGGAATTTTCCGTCTCCTTATGGATATTTGTTGGCTAAGAGACGATGGTTTCTAATGAAAAAATCATTTACTCTTTTAAGTCTTTTGGTAATTTTAAGTTTATTTATGAGATAATTATTTATCTTTCTCATTGTTTATTAGTAAACTTAGTATGTACCTTATTGTCTTACATAGACCTGACTTACTCAAGTCATATGACTTGAAACCAACTATTTTGAGTGACATTGAAATATATCTTATTTACTCAAACAAGTGACACGTTACAAACTCCAATGGATGGATTTTAACATCAATAAACTCTGAGTTCCTTGATGAATGTGTCATTTGCACCATAATGGCATGATAATATTTCATACTTGTCATTTGCATCCTTTATATGTATCGAATAATTTTTTTTTTTGCTATTTTATGTATTAAACTTGATTTTATTGTATTTTTTTTTTTGTACTTTATTACAACTATGATACATACAGTAGCAAAAAAAATGAGAGACAAACTGGTTATAAAGTACACAAAAAATACAATAAAATCAAGTTTAGTACATAGAATAGCAAAAAAAAAAAAAAAAACTGTTCGATACATATAAAAAGTGCAAGTAACAAGTATGATACATTACGGTACCATTAGCCCAATATATATCCTTAATGCCTCTGTGCATGTGAGTGGGAGGTCCTAGGATCTTGTTAGATTAACATGTATTGCATCACTACAACAATCGGATGGACGGGCGAGGAGACGTTCGCCGGGGACACAAAGTCCCCGGCGAAAGTCACTAAACGACAAAATAAAATCTAACGTGGGACATGAATACGCTGACCTGTTATGGAAAATTCAACGCATATTTTCTGCGGGGACATGTCCCCGGCGAAAGTACGTTTGATTTTTATCAAACTTTGACCGGCTAGTCAAAATTCAACGCAACCTTTCTCCGGGGACATGTCCTCGGCGAAAGTACATTTCACGTTTACCAAAGTTTGACCAAAGTCTAAAGCATGTTAATTGTTCGCGGGAAAATTTCCGCCAAAGGTGTTGGAGGAGAAAACACGCTGAAATAGCCATAGCACCTATAGTTGGTCATTTAACATGAAACGTATACCATAGCACCTATACTTGGTCATTTAAAATGATACGTATACCATAGCACCTATAGTTGGTCATTTAACATGATACGTATACAATATCACCTATACTTGGTCATTTAATATGATACGTACACCATAGCACCTATAGTTGGTCATTTAACATGATACGTATACCATAGCACCTATACTTGGTCATTTAACATGATACGTATACCATAGCACCTATACTCGGCCGTTTAACATGATACGTATACCATAGCACCTATACTTGGTCATTTAACATGATACGTATACCATAGCACCTATAGTTGGTCATTTAACATGATACATATACCATAGCACCTATACTTGGTCATTTAACATGATACGTATACCATAGCACATATACTTGGTTATTTAACATGATACGTATACCATAGCACCTATACTTGGTCATTTAACATGATACGTATACCATAGCACCTATAGTTGGTCATTTAACATGATACGTATACCATAACACCTATACTTGGTCGTTTAACATGATACGTATACCATAGCACCTATACTTGATCGTTTAACATGATACGTATACCATAGCACCTATACTTGGTCGTTTAACATGATACGTATACCATAGCACCTATACTCGGCCGTTTAACTTGATACGTATACCATAGCACCTATAGTTGGTCATTTAACATGATACGTATACCATAGCACCTATAGTTGGTCATTTAACATGATACGTATACCATAGCACCTATAGTTGGTCATTTAATATGATACGTATACCATAGCACCTATAGTTGGTCATTTAACATGATACGTATACCATAGCCCCTATACTTGGTCATTTAACACGATACGTATACCATAGCACCTATAGTTGGTCATTTAACATGATACGTATACCATAACACCTATACTTGGTCATTTAACATGATACGTATACCATAGCACCTATACTCGGCCGTTTAACATGATACGTATACCATACATGATACGTATACCATAGCACCTATAGTTGGTCATTTAACATGATACGTATACCATAGCACCTATACTTGGTCATTTAACATGATACGTATACCATAGCACCTATACTTGGTCATTTAACATGATACGTATACCTAGCACCTATACTTGGTCATTTAACATGATATGTATACCATAGCACGTATAGTTGGTCATTTAACATGATACGTATACCATAGCACCTATACTTGGTCATTTAACATGATACGTATACCATAGCACCTATACTCAGCCGTTTAACATGATACGTATACCATAGCACCTATACTTGGTCATTTAACATGATACGTATACCATAGCACCTATAGTGTGTCATTTAACATGATACGTATTCCATAACACCTATACTTGGTCATTTAACATGATACGTATACCATAGCACCTATACTTGGTCATTTAACATGATATGTATACCATAGCACCTATAGTTGGTCATTTAACATGATACGTATACCATAACACCTATACTTGGTCATTTAACATGATACGTATACCATAGCACCTATACTTGGTCATTTAACATGATACGTATACCAGAGCACCTATACCTGGTCATTTAACATGATACGTATACCCTAGCACCTATAGTTGGTCATTTAACAAGATACGTATACCATAGCACCTATAGTTGGTCGTTTAACAAGATACGTATACCATAGCACCTATAGTTGGTCGTTTAACATGATACGTATATCATAGCACCTATACTCGGCCGTTAAACATCATACGTATACCATAGCACCTATACTCGGCCGTTTAACATGATACGTATACCATAGCACCTATACTCGACCGTTTAACATGATACGTATAACATAGCACCTATAGTTGGTCGTTTAACATGATACGTATACCATTGCACCTATAGTTGGTCGTTTAACATGATACGTATACCATAACACCTATACTCGGCCGTTTAACCTGATACTTATACCATAGCACCTATAGTTGGTCATTTAACATGATACGTATACCATAGCACCTATAGTTGGTCGTTTAACATGATACGTATACCATAGCACCTATACTTAAATTAATTTTATAATTTTTAGGTTAAATTTAAATTAATTTATTATTAATTTTAATTATTTAAAATGATAATAAAGAGTTTTTTCAAAAAGAAAATTGAATAATTAAAGCTTTTCCCGGGGACATGTCCCCGCGGAAAGTTTTGTCAAAACTTTCATTTTCCTTCATTTCTTTTTACTTTATCCCGCCATTACTTTTCCCGAGGACTAGTCCTCGCCAAATGTGACGCTAGAAGACAAACTAAACCTTCGCCGGGTACTTGTCCCCGGGAAAAGTTAAGCGTAAAAAACACCTCAATTATTAACGAGATCTGTTATCAGTGTGAGATAAAAAAAAATCTATCTCTCCTCACCACCACTTCTCTCTGCTGTTTGCAACCACCACAACACCACCACTTCCATCTCCACCACCATCTCCATCTCCACCACCATGTCCATCTCCACCACTCACCATATGTTGATGAGGTGCTTCAATTTCTTTCATTCTTGTTTCAATATTGTTGAAAGTATTTATTTTTGGCTCCATTGGTTGTATACACTACTCAAGTTTTTTTTTAGTTTTAAGTCTTATAGTTATGGTAGTCTTTTTTAGTTTTAAATCGAGAACTTGATACATCTACTCAAGTTTTCATTTTCTAAGCTCTAAAACATTGTTATGGTTGACTTTCTGATAAGTTGATTTTGTGGACTGTATTTGCGGTGCGATGAATATTTATTTTTTACAGTCATTTTTATAGCGAAGGTTTTTTATTGTGAAGGTTCATCTTATAATTATCAATTGTTTGAAATAAGTAATTTCTTGTTCCACCTTAAATGGTTTAAAAGTATTTTTCATTTCACTTTTCATGCCCTTCATGGTGTGGTATAATTATTGTTTGGGTAAAATCAGTTTCATAAAAGTTTTTTTTTTTTTTTTTTTGATCGGCTAAATCACTACAAGTTGACTATGTTGATCTTAACAAACTATACAACTTTAGTGTTGATCACCAAGTTGCATTCCTATCTACAAGCTGTAAGATAAAAAAAATTACAAATTACATTTTATAGTTCCATTAGTAGTTATTGTAGCTTAATTAAGTTTTATCTCTAGCGTTATGGTAAAATCAGTATTGACTAGTATACTTAAGACACTAGAAACTAGAAATTGATTAGTTGTACGAATATATGCGTTATGAAGATAGAAATCAATTTAATGTATCTGTAACCGCTTATTATGTGCTTTGCTTTTATACTTGTAGGAATATAGGGTTTCACGGGGTGCCAAGCCGCGACCACAGCCGAGACCAAAAGGTAAGATATGTCGTTGCGTATTTTAAATAGTTTAGGGTTTTAGGTAATGAGAACTATCCAAGCATAGGGTATCAAAAAGACCCTTTAAACCCTTAGGGTTGAATTGGTCATTTTAACAATTAGGGTAGGAGAGTAGAATGGTGGATTTTTGGGCCTAAACCAAAATCTTGGCAAGGTGTTGGGGTCCACCCCCTTTCATGTGCAATAGCACTTTAACTAGGTTAATGAGATCATGTTGTTTCATCTGCTTGTGATACAAAAGATTTGATCATGTTTGCTTACGACTATTTGAACAGTGTGTCTAGGGTTGAGGGTTGGTGAAAACATGAGAATGGTGTTAGTGTGTCTAGTTAAAGTGCTATTACACCATTTCCCGACATCATTTCATTCTCCTTTTTACAATGATCTTCCCAAAAACTCACCAACAATTCTCTCCTATATTATCAAACAACAAAAATGAAGTTAGCGGCTGTGACACGTGGCTTCTCCGATGGTTTATGATGAGGAGGTACACGGTTTCTTGGTCCAGTAGATACAAGAAAAGTGTACAGCCCATTTCTTGTTACGGTTTGTTATGGTTACCGGTAGAAATGTGGTGCAAAAGGGTTTAGCTTGCTTTGAGAGTTCATAACTGTGTGTATTTTTAGTGTGTGTTTTTAGGTGTGAAATTCTGTGTGTGTGTGAGAGAGAGAGAGAGAGAGAGCCGAGATGATAATAAGAGAGATGAATGGGTTGGTAAAGATAGTGATGGTATGGTGGCGAGAGATGAAAGGGTTTGTGAGAGCGCCTCATTAACCCCACTTCACTCGGCACCATTCCAGCACTATCATTACAAACCCTTTGATCTCTCTTCTTATCATCTTTGCTCTCTCTCTCTCACACACACACACAGAGTTTCACATCTAGAAACACATACTAAAAACACACACACACAGTTATGAACTCTCAAAGCAAGCTAAACCCTTTTGCACCACCTTTCTACCCGTCAAGATTCAACCGTCATCATCAGTTAACCATAACAAACCGTAACAAGAAATGGGCTGTACACTTTTCCTGTATCTACTGGACCAAGAAACCGTGTACCTTCTCGCCGTAAACCATCGGAGAAGCCACGTGTCACCGCCGCTAACTTCAATTTTGTTGGTTGATAATATAGGAGAGAATTGTTGGTGAGTTTTTGGGAATATCATTGTAAAAAGGAGAATGAAATGATGTCGGAAAATGGTGTAATAGCACTTTAACTAGACACACTAACACCATTCTCATGTTTTCACCAACCCTCAACCCTAGACACACTGTTCAAGAAGTCGTACGCAAACATGATCAAATATTTTGTATCACAAGCAGATGAAACAACATGATCTCATTAACATAGTTAAAGTGCTATTACACATGAAAGGGGGTGGACCCCAACACCCTGCCAAGATCTTGGTTTATGTCCCAAAATCCACCATCCTACCCTCCTACCCTAATTGTTAAAATGACCAATTCAACCATAATGGTTTAAAGGGTCTTTTTGATACCAGATGCTTGGATAGTTCTCATTACCTAAAACCCCAAACTATTTAAAATACGCAGGTTAAGCTTTAGACAAACTCGAAAAAGCAGAAGATATCAGAAGTCAACTAGCAAAACCGTCTGGTGAACACGAGTTTGAGCCTTATGTGTTAGGATATGTTTGTAGAGAATAACATGGTTAGGATTCCCGCTAAATGGATTATACGTATAGTTTTGGACCATTTGCGTATAGGTAGCTTATGTATAGTTTTGGACCATTGGCGATTTTGGAAACACATTTTATGTTATCGATTGTGTTGTAGCGAATTTGGACCATTTGGTTATATATGATATTATGTTTAGCGAATTTGTGTTGTTGTAGCATAAAATAGGTTCTGAAAACAGGTTGTTACATTGTAGATTGTTTCAGGAAAAAAATATGGAAATTACCCATTTTGCAGACCATTTTGCAGCAATTTTCTGCAAAATGGGTCAAAGTCTTTCCCCGGGGACACGTCCCCGGCGAAAGAGTTATAAATAATATTAGTTTGTCATTTTCCCTGGGGACTTGTCCCAGGCGAAGGTGTCAAAGGTAATCTTTATTTACCCTTTTCCCCGGGGACTGTCCACGGCAAAAGAAAGTGCCACGTCGGACGTGTTTGACCAGCGTAGAATTGGTGTGGGACCCACATGTCCCCGGTAAAAGTAGGTTTTAGTCCCCGAGGAAAGTATTCCCGAGAGGGTATTGCCGGGGGACTTTCACCGGGGACATGTCCCCGGTAATACGTTTCACAGGGGACATGTCCCCGGCGAAAGCCCTGATAATTCACCTGCGAAAGTCGCGATTGTTGTAGTGCATGTTTAATCTAACTAAAACAATGAAGTAAAACGATTACCATAATTTCGTAAATAATCATTGATGTTGTCAAATGATATGATTGTGTTAAGTTGCTTAACATGAAACATGAAACCTTTGAAGTTCTTTAAGGTATTTCGAAATTTTAAGTAAAAGGGTTAGCATAGATTACTCGAGAAAATTTACATCGTCTAAATGAATTATAAAGTCATTTCATAAATTCACTCTAACTTGTGCATGAAGTGTTTGAGAAGAGAAATAAGAACCTTGTTTAAACATAGTTCTATTGATGATGAGTCTAATAACTTGAAATGATTATGTGAAAAAAAAATAATCTGTTTCAAAATTGGCCTTCCCTGAATCTCGAAGAGTCACACCAGTGCACATTAAAAAGAATAGGCAAGCAAAAACGAGAAAATAGTGACAAAATTGGATGGAACTAAAAATGAAATGAAAGTATGGTAATATTTTCATAAGAGGGGTAAAATAGTGATTAACCTGGGTATATATTCATAAAAAGATAAATATATAAAGTACTTAAAAGCAAAAACCATAACCATTAGGGTATACAGTCGGACAAAATTCCCTAGATGGATTAGGATTGACAAGTTGCTAAACGTATGTAATTGAGGTTAATTAAATAGAACCTTTAACCTTCTTGGAAGGTTCTATGGAAGTCTATAAATATAAAGGATGCATATTTATTCCTCTAACCATAAAATACTCCCCCTCCTCTTTGTTCGATCGTTTGAACCAAACAAATCAAATGGTTTGAAAACCCTTTGGCCGATCACCATAAGGATGGAACTTTAAGTTTCCAAAACCCTAAGTCAATCAATTGACTTCTAATTGATTTACTCACGTTCATACTCTCCTAACTTGCATAGGTTTGTAACCCTAGTTTAATCTATGTATTATCGATGGATACCTAATGCAACTTAAATGGTTATTCTTCCCAAAGAAGCCCTAAAGTGTTCGATTGAAGCAAGAAGATCAAGAAGGCAATTTTGTGCTAATCAAGAACATTGTGGAGCTTAAGATTAGCAGGAAAACAAGTAAGTAATCCTAAACACCCTTTATACATGTTAGTAGATTATATCTTTGATTAGGATATTTATTATTATGGGTTTTGGTCTGCGTGGTTTTCATGTGTATATATTTTTATGTGCATGTTTTATATTTACAACATATAATTTCCCCTCGTGGTTATGTATGAAAGAGGATTCTTTCATATACATGTTTTTAATTCCTTATCGTAAATCATCTGCGAAGGACATTGATAATTACTTGAGACCTTTCACAAAAGAACTAAAAAATCTATGGTTCGAATGAGTTCGGATGAGAGACGCTGATGCGGTGGGTTGCAATGCACAAGTTTTACAATCCTCCTAGCCAGAGTACCTAATCATTATAGTGTAGTATAGGCAAGATTCGGAGGATTAATCATTCTCTAGAGGAATAGTGAGGTTGGTTTGAAGTGTATGACGATTTAAGTCTAATGGTGGAAAGAAGATTATTTTTAGCATTTTTATGATTCATAAGAAATCAAGTAAAATTCCGGGGTTTGAGAGGGGTTTTTATTGTAATACTAATTAAACTACTAACTAAACTAAAATGAAATAAAAAAAAAACAAAAAAGTGGTGGTGAACTTCTTATAAGAGGAAAAATGTATTTACCTTGAATCTTATTAATCCATAGTTATTTTCTTGCTATGTTTACCGAATGTCACTTACTTGTCTAATGGAATGTGGAGTATTCCTAATTACTTATTGTGGGTTGGACAGTCCCACGTCTATGAACTAGCCTACGTGAGAGACGCTTGTTTGAAGTCAATCCCACCCAATAACTAATCCATGCAATAAATACCCTTCTCAATTAATTCCAAGGACATAAGCATTAATTGAACATGTTTTAGTGGACGTTCAAACTACCTATATAAGATTGTAGCCAGTTTCTAACTCCTGAAGTACACACCATTTACAAGAGACGATGATCAAGCAATTAATAAATAGGTTTCATGCAAGCTTAAGTAAATACTAATTAGTTTAGCCTAGAATAGTAATAAAAAGACAAGCAAGTAAGAAAATCACATAATTACGCATAAACATTATTGAATGATTGAATAAATAACTTATCTCAATAATACATGAGGTCTTCAAGGGTCTCAAAAGGTTTACAAAAGTGCTAAAAACCGACTTGGATTCGGTGGTGAAAGTTCCTACAAGGTTACACACACCATAATGAAAACAAACCGTTGTATGTATAGATTTTAGGTTGTGACAGTGTCACGTTGTAGTTGTCACGACGTTAGCTCGCCATCATTTAGGGTTTTGTATTGTCCACTGACTTAGTGTGACAGTGTCACGTTGGGATTGTGACGACATCAAACGCCTTCTAACGTCGTCCCAGCAAGCCGTCTCCATTGACTGACCTGTCACAGGGAGGTGACGACGTCATGTAACCTCGTCACATTGCTGGAATTGTCGTTTTTCTTCGTTCTTCGTCCAATCGAGCCCAAGACTTGTACTTTTCCTATAAATGTACTCTCAAGTACTTACAACTCAAAAAAAAGCAATTTAGGGAAATGTATGATCAAATATGTACGAGTTCAAGGGCTAAATGACTCTTAACTATCGTATGAAATTACACCTCATCAGACGCTGCTATAGGCACTGATTTCACAATGAAAGTGATGAATTTATGGACCATCAATGACTTTCTTGCTCGAAGTATTTTATCTGGTTGGAGTGGTCAAGGATACTTAGCATGCCCTACATGTGATGCAGACACTCCATCTACTTATGAGACATGGAAAATTTCTTATGTTGGTCACAAAACATTCTTACGCACGAAAAATAAATGGAGGAAGAACATAAAGCCTTTACTGGTCAGTACGAAGATAGAAGGCATCATATAAAATCCACCAATGCTAAAATCTAATAAAAACTTAGTAAATTTTTGTCTCGTTTCTCGGGATTCTTCTACGTTTTGAGGTGCAGAGAGAACAAATTTTCCTATCATCGATTTGAATCGGAGTAAACGATGTAGATTTTTCAAGCCCCCGGATTGGTCTCTTTTTCAACTAAAAGACAATTTGGATGTCATGCATATCGAACAAAATGTATGTAAGAGTTATTTGGGTTCCTTTTTAATGAATGACAAATCCAAAGAACTATTAAGGCAAGACAAAACTTGAAAATTGGATCATTCGAGTAGAGTTGTGGTTCACCGAGAAAGTACAAAGAAAGTTCTAGAAGCCTCATCCGAAGTACTATTTCACACATTTTGAACTCATTACGGGAGTTATATACAATTTGGATGTCATGCATAGCAACATAATGGGATAAATTCTCATGACTATCATATAATTATGCAATGGTTGCTTGGACCCAAGTATTTGAACACCGATAATCGAGCTTTTCTCATTCATTAAGCAATTTGGTACTTGGACTTTGATGGACCAAGACATGTTGGAATCTCAGGACAATTGATCAATATATTGTGCACTTTGAAGGATATATTTCTTCTGCTTTTTTGACATTATGGTTCACTTGGTTATGCATTTACCGAAAAATGGCTATTAAAGGTGGGCCTGTTTGTATGAGGTACATGTATCTAGTTTATAGATACTTTAACAAGTTAAATTTTATGTCCAAAATAAAGCTAATCATGAAGGTTCTATAGTATAGGGGTATGTTGCAGACGAAGTGTTAACTTTATGTTCACTTTATCTTCAGGGTCATACGAGATTTAATCGTCCTGATTTAAATGGACATTCTATATCCAATACTTCGATTAGGTATTCCGATTAGTATGTAAACAAATTGGAAAACTTGCAGAGACTGAGTTAGATAGGAAAGTTATGAAGAAATTGTATTTCACAACAATCCTGAAATCAATGTGTACATGGACGAGTAAAAGACATAAGTGTTTTTATTATGAACTATCTGTTTTTATTATTTGAATGACTTTCCTGACAATAACGTGCAAGAAGAATATCCTTGCTGGTTTAAGATGCAGGTAAACTCATTGTATATATATACCTTGTAAAAATAACGGTTGTTAATCATCTATATATACTTTTTCCTTGTAGACAAGAATTTAATGGAATCTCATTCATAACATGTGTAGTTAGGTGTAACGTGGTTGGTACACAACCGGGATATATGTCGTATAACTAAAAAGAATGAGTTTCAATACCAGAGCTTAATGGTGTTACATATTATGGTCAACTAAAAATATTAGGGAGCATAGGTATATGAGAAATTCCAATGGTTTTTTGTTCCGATGTAAATGGTTCAACACAAGTAACACTTGTCGCACCTTACCTTGTGTCACTAAAAACAACATAAAAGATATTTTGACTTCTAATGAATGGTTTAAAGATGAGAAAAGAACAATGGACTGCCATCTTGTTATTGTTTAAATCAAAAAAGAGTTCGAAAAGCAAAAGTAAAAGAGTCATTGTTTAGTTAGTATATGTTAAGATTTTTTGACTTAGCAACGAAAAGTAATTGTTTAGAACTTTAGATAATTAGCTTACAACTAGTAAAAAAACCCATATCCCTTATCGCTTACTTTCTTACCCGAAGCCTTATATTACAATCCTTTGTAAAGACCTCTGATAGTAGATTCTAGGTGCTTACGGCCGCCAAGGCGATGAAAGTTTGATCATTTATCAAGCCTATGGTTATTCTATGCATTATGACATGGTATGTCAGTGAATTTTTCGTTTTCAAGTGTTATGTTATCTGTAGACACCTGCTCCAAACGCTTATTGTGTGATGTGTTAGTCTTATAGGTTCGTGATTGAAACTATCAAAAATGTATTGTCAAACAAGTTGTGCCATGATTAATTTTTATATTAATGCCAAATTCCCCCTAAATTGTATTATTGTCTAAGTTAAAGCTTATTTGCTTGAGTACAAGCAAATCTCAAGTGTAAAGATACTTAATGAGGTGCAAAATGGTATGGTTTTTAGAGGTCATTTAGCCCCTATTATAATGCACATTGTATTATTTATAGCTTTATAAATCATTTCTTTTGGAGTTTTAGGTGTTTGAGAATACTTTGGTTGGAAACTTGTGAAACCCAAGCTGAAAAATACCAGTTTCAGTAGAAGTGCCTAAAAAGTAAGATTTTGAAAGTTTTAGTGTTGAGTTGGTGTGTGAAGATGCGCATTTTAATGCTGTCACAAATCCCTCGTGATGTCGTCACACCACGCAACCTGATACCATACACTAGGGGTGCAAACAAGCCAAGCTTTTATCAAGCAACTCGAGCTAGAGCTTGGCTCGATCGAGTCGAGCTTTTATCGAGCTCAAACCGAGATCAAACCCAATATATTGGCTCGAAACATATAATGAGTCGAGCTCAAGCTTTTGATGGCTCGGCTCGAGCTTTTATCGAGCTTTAAGTAAATAAGGGTTAATTTGAATATTAACCTAATTATAAATAAACATGCAAGTTATGGAAATTATTTTGCTCAAGTATTCAAGATCTATGAAGCTTATGACGTCTCGTGAATATATTTTGTTGAACTATTTTAGACATTCGAACCTTAACTAGTATTTACTAATTATGTTTAATTTTAATGTTAGACTTGTTTCATCTTGTTGACTCTTGAATGTGTGGCACCAGGTGACAATTTAGTCACATTTTGTCCAAGTTAGATATGACTCATTGGTTCAGGTGTATGTCCCTTTTGTAGGGTCTTTATATGATTTTATTCATTGGGTATTGTATTGTATTTTTTCTTCTTTTTGAGTCTCAAGTCTCAACTCCTTAATCAACTTGTTCAGGAGTTGGAATAGGGGTGTAAATGTATAATCATGTATTCATATACATATATTCGAGCTTTGCTCGGAACTGAATTAAGCCTAGCTCAATCCTAGATGGTTAAAGCTTGACGAGCTATCGAGCCGAGCTTGAGCCTAGTTTTTGTTTTCGAGCGAGTTTGAGCTTTGTCAAGCTCGGGCTTGGCTCGGCTCGGTTACACCCCTAGGTAAAGTATTATGCAAAATATATTCATATAGCGTATATATTTTGCACAATACTTTTACCCACTCACAAATTAAAAAAATAATAATATAAAGATTCAAGGAGGCCTACTAAAAAAAATAACGAGGACTTCCCTCCGATTTTACGTTGAATCATGCGTCAGGGGTATAGCTAGATAATGGGGTCACGTGTGAAGGTGGGGGTCACAAGTGAGAAAACCTAACGATTACTTCTAGTCATTAGTTTTATGGTCAAACTTGGCGGTTCTATTAAAATCATGTTTGCTCTATAAGTAGTCAAATTGCCTTTTGCATACACGTCGTGATGAATCTATAGCTTTTTTATTTGGACTTTAGTAAATAAAATAATAATTTTGTAAAAAAGAATCAAATTTCTCACACAGTCATAATCGCTCAATTAGGCTATGCACAATCGCGAACTAGTTCGTCGGTGCCACATCAGCTTTCTCTCTCCGACGACCTGACGACGACCTAGTTGCCACAGTGGTTACCTTATAATTTTTTTCATCCTTTCATCACAAAACAAACACACACAACTCGGTTGTGTGCTCAACCGAGTTGAGCTTCCTTCTCTCCCCAACCGATGCCAACCGACGACTCCACAGAGGGACAACCTTACTCGACCGAGTCTTCCAACCGACCCCAACCCCTCCCATTGTGCATAGCCTTATATTCAATAACGTGTTGATCAAGCATGTGACATGTTTGCGTGCAAATGTCATTTCACTAGCTACAAGTAGCCACCAAGGACTCCTTATATAATGTCACACAAAATAGCAAACTATATAGAGACCAAGTGTGCGAGTATTTGTCGTATCAAAACTACTAAAAAAATTCAGATTCTCGGACGCTCAATGGCGTCAGACCTTCATTTCGTCTTATTTCCACTAATGCAACAAGGCCATATGATACCATTGATCGACATTGCTCGAATACTAGCCCATCATCATAAAGCCACCGTTACTATAATCACAACTCCTGTTAACGCAAATCGTTTTAGGCCTACCATCGAGCGAGCAATCAAAGCTAAACTAAAGATCCAAGTTGTTGAACTTCAACTCCCATTAGCTGAAGTTGGTTTGCCCGAAGGATGTGAAAATTTTGACACAATTCCTTCGTTTGATCTTTTTGTCAAGCTCTACGCCGCAATGGACATGCTAGAAAAACCCGCGGAAAATGTTCTTCAGGGACTAAACCCCCCACCAAGTTGCATCATATCCGATAATCAGTTTCCATGGACAACTGATCTAGCTCGAAAGTTTAATATTCCAAGGCTTGTGTTCCATGGTCCGGGATGTTTCACATACTTATGCTTGCACATGGTGATGCATACTAATATTTTAAACGAAATCGAGTCTGATGCAGACTACTTTGTCGTCCCTGGGATTAAAGACAGGATTGAGCTCACAAAAGCACAAGCCAGTGGTTGGGGGAAAGTAGAGACGAAAGAGATGGTGGAATTTTTTAGTCGAATGAAAGTAGCGGAAGAAGGTGCGGATGGGATTGTTGTTAATAGTTTTCGAGAACTAGAGCCTAATTATGTTGAAGAGCTTGCAAAGGCTAAAGATAAAAAAGTTAGGTGTATTGGCCCAGTTTCACTACACAACACAAGCTTCCTAGATTTATCTGAGAGAGGAAACAAGGCTGGAATCAACGAGCATGATTGTATAAAATGGCTCGACAAGAAGGAGATGGGGTCAGTAATCTTTGTTTGTTTAGGAAGTATGGCAAATATTTCTACGGAACAAATATTCGAGCTTGGTTTGGGGTTGGAATTATCGGAGGTTCCATTTATTTGGTGTATAAGAAACACAACAGAAGAATCCGATAAATGGTTATTGGAATATAAAGAAAGGGTAAAAGAAAGAGGTCTAATTGTACGCGGTTGGGCACCACAAGTCTTGATATTGTCTCATAAAGCGGTTGGAGGTTTCGTAACTCATTGTGGATGGAACTCGACTCTCGAAGGAGTTTCTGCTGGGGTCCCAATGGTTACATATCCGTGTTTTGCTGATCAGTTTTTTAATGAAAGATTTATCATAGATGTTCTAAAGATTGGAGTGAGTGTGCGAGAGCATGATAAGATTGGAGTGTTGGTGAAGAATGAAAACATCAAGACGGCGGTTGAAAGTATAATGGATAAAGAAGGGGGAGGAAAAGTAAGAAGAAACAGAGCTAAAGAGATTGGGGAAATGGCGAAGAGAGCAATGGAGGAAGGGGGCTCTTCTCATCTCAACATGACGTTAATGATTCAAGATATTATCGAGCAATTAGCGAAATTCACTAAACCAAATTAAGATATTGTGTAATGTAGATTCAAATGTAATTGTTACATTATATCCTTTGAATCTAAGTTCCCGGATCATTCGTCTCAATCAATATGCATATGTTCTTAATTTATGAGTTAAACTTATGAAACTAGTTACAATCCTCCATTCATCTTTATCTTAATTACTTTTTTTGCTGTTTATATTGCTTTAGAAACTTATAATTTGATACTAATTGTAATGAGTGTACATGACTGTTCCGTAATTTTCAAGTACGTGTGTGATTATCACCCTTGTTAGCAAACCAACGAAACATTAGTCTTGAGAGTATAGCAGGGGTTCTTGATATATAGCTTGAAAATTGTTGAGAGATAGTGTTGAACTAGTTATTCCTTGAAAATTGTTGATACGTTGGCTTCAACTCAATGGTTCTTGGGTTTTAACATCTGCAAATTCCCTTAGATCCTGCATTAGTAATGTCAAGTTGCAAAGAGAAGACCCTCCCTCTTCTATTGCTTTCTTGGCTACCCTCTCGAGTGCTTTTGCTTTCTTTCTTCTCTCATTTCCTTCAATTCCGACATCCATTACTTGTTCTATAGCATCCTTAACATCCTCACTCTTCACAGTAACCCCAAACTTTTCTTCCTCGCCCCAGTAGACTACAACTCGAGCCCCAACACCCACACCCACCCCTAATACCTGGACCACTAATTTCTCATTCAAAAACTGCTCAGCAAACATAGGCCAAGTAATCATAGGGACACCAGCGGAAACACTTTCTAGAACTGAATTCCAGCCACAGTGTGTTAAGAACCCTCCAACTGAAGGGTGTAATAGGATTAGTACTTGTGGTGCCCAATCTCTTATTATTAGTCCTCTATCTTTAACTCTATCCTCAAACTGACATTCAAGTAACCATTTTTCAACCTCTTGAGCTCCTTTACCGGCTCTGATCACCCATATGAACGGGGATTTTGATGCCTCTAAGGCTAACCCGAGCTCAATTAGTTGTGGAGGGATAACTTGACTACCACTACCAAAGCAAGCATAAACCACGGATCCTGGTTCTTTAGAATCGAGCCATGTCAATACACGTTGATCATCAATAGATATACCAGAATCATTATTACTGGAGAGTGATAATGGTCCTATACACCAAACTTTACCCCCTTTTATCTTCTTAAATTCTTTTACATATTCTTGTTCTAACTCCTCGAAACTATTAATCACCATTCCATAAGCTTTTGACTCCGTTTCCTTCACTCGTTTAAGGTGCTCACTTAAAGCAATAGAACTATAATTAAACTCTGGTGGCAGCTGAGCTTTGGTTATCTCAATCCGGTCAGGCAATCCCGGGAGAACAAAAGGTTGTGACTCTGGAACTTCATTGTATACATTTGATGCATATAAATGATGAGTGCACAACTGTTTAAAACAACTCATTCCGTCGAAAACAATCCTTCGTATCTTATACTTAGCCGCGGTATCAGCACTCCATAGCATATATTTATCCGATATGATACAGCTCGGTCGAGGCTTTAAAGTTTCGAACCGTTCTTCCAGTCGCTGTTGCAACATATCAACAGCGACTGAAAAGTTTGGGAGTAAGTGTAAACCTGGTAAAGCCTCCAAGCTTTCACATCCTTCTGGAAGCCCGTTTTCGACCCCTGCAAATGGGAGTTCAAGTAAACGAACCGGGAGTCCGGAGTTGATGTGTTGTTGGAGGGTAGGACCATACCGGATGGCGTTTACAGGTGTGGTGACAATAGTGACTTTCACGTTTTCTCGCTGTGCCAGCAATTTAGCCATTTCGATCATCGGGATGGTGTGGCCAGGTGCTGGAAATGGGATCAAAAGTAAGTGAATTTGGTTGATGGTTACCGAAGCCATTACTCGATTATTGATAATTTAGAACACTGATTAGTACTGCTTGAAGTTTGCTGTTTTTTCTGATGGCATTCACAATTGCTTAGGGAATACATAGTTGATATAGTGTGGTTTTTTGTTAATGTACATGATTATGAAATTTCAAAGATATTTCAGACTTTTGAAAAGTATTAGCATGAGAATGTTGGTCTCATACGGAAGTAATATATTCTGCACAGATTGAGAAATTTGAAAAGTATGCAAAATTACTATTCTTTGTCAAATTAACATATAATTATATGTCAATAACGTTACCTATTTGACACATTAATGATTTAGTAGACATTATCTTGATGGGGTCCAAGTAGAGCATTTTCGGAAACAAAATGCCAAGAAAACAATTTCAAAAAAAGTTCAGCATTGAAATAATGGGTGGATTAGGTGACCAGTCATAATGGGTAAAATTTAAGGCGGGTCAATATGGTTAGGTTAATCTGCTTTTTTATTTTATAACAAACCAGTATCTTTTCTATGAAGGGGATTCAATCCCCCTCATTTTCCCTGCCACGTCAGCTTTCTCTCTCCAGCGACCTTCAGGCGATTAGGTGCCCCAGTATGGGCGACCAAGTTCATTTTTTTTTTTTTAATAAATATTTTTAAAACAAACTATGTGCATTATTTGTTTTACCAATTTTTATGGATAGTAATAAAACACAGCTTAGCTCTATGAAGTTTGACTCTTAATGTTGTGAACTGTTATAAATAAAACACAGCTCAGGTTTGACTACCTCTAAGTTTGAAGATAAACTTTTGACTACCACAAACCTGAGCAAACATAAAACGAAAAAGGAAAAGATTACAAGCATGGATCTACAAAGAACAGAGCAAGGAAAAAGGAAAAAATCAAAGCATGGAAAAATCATCACCTGTGTTTGACAAAGAACAGAGCAAAGAAAAAAAAGGAAGAGAAAGTGAAGAGTTAAACTTTGGAAATGTCGATCGGCTACACGATCTAATTGGGCAAAGTTGGAGGCGATCGATACAATCCACATTAAGCCGATCGACACCCACTCGATCTCCAAATGCCTCGATCGACAGCGATTCTTCATCATTGGGGGTAGCCTGATATGACTTCTTTTTTTTTTAGCTAAGTTGATTTTTAGATAATATATTATTTTCCTCGTCTTTAAATAAATGTCTATTTTGATTTTTTACAGTCTTTTTTGTTCAACTTTAACTTTAAATAATTTTGTTTGTATTATATAATACTTGATGAAAATTATACCAATGAAAATATATTTAAATCTCAATTCATTTATATATTTTTCATCAAGTATTAATACATAAAAACAAAAATATTTAAGGTCAAAGTTGAATAATAAATATCATAAAAAGTCTAAATAGACATTTATTTAAGGACGGATGTAGAGGTGAACAAAAAAACCGGTTAACCGAACCGTAGCCGAAAAGAAACCGGAAAACCCAACCGGTCAAAACCGGTTTTGACCCAAACCGGTCCAGTTTTTATCCAAACTGCCGGTTTGGAACCGGTTTGGGGTTTTAGAAAAACCACCGGTTTGGAGACCGGTTTTTATTAACCGAATAACCAAACCGGTTCGGTTAACCGGTTTGGAACCGGTTTTTTTGGTCTAGGCGGGTTTTTTTGAATTTTTTGAATTTTAAACTTTTGAATTTGAATTTTGAAAGAGGGGGAGCGGGGGGGGGGGGGGGGGGGGGATATTATTTAATATATTTAAAAAATTACCATTTTGCCATACAAATGTTAGTATAAATAGATGTGTTATGTATTTGGTTAATTACCACTTTCAAGCAATCAAAAAACACTCCAAAAAATCAAAACCGAAAGTATTTCACTAAACACTAATGGAAAGTTCAAACACCCACAACACCACCAACACCGAAGCTGGTTCAACAAGTGCAGCGACGGTTCAGAAAGTTTTACCGTGTGACCGTGTAAAAGATCCATGGGAACACTTCGACTACGTCCTAATGTCGGACGGTAAGAAAAAGGCTCGATGCAAATATTGCTTGAGTATATTGTCTGCCGGTTCCAACTCGACGTTGAAGGCTCACATCAAACAAAAGTATTGCAGGGCACTCAAATCGGTTCCGGACGACGGTCAATCGTCCATGGCTCGAGACGGGACTCTTTTTGCATTCGATCAAGATGCACTCCGTGAACAACTGGACGGTTTGGTGATTCAACGTGGTTTGCCGTTCAACCACTATGACCACCAGGGGACGACGGAGGTGTACCAGAATTATATGCAACCGCAGTACCATCATGTAAGTCGTATGACTCTTAAACGCGATGCTCTGAAATTGTGGAAAAATGCTAAGCAAGATTTAAAAAATAAATTTTTAAATATGGATGCGTGTGTTAATTTAACAACCGATGTTTGGGCCGCTCCTCATAATTTGCCATTTTCGTACCTTTGTGTTACCGCACATTGGGTTGATCCCGAAAGTTGGCAAATGATGAAGAGAGTCGTAGCATTTGAAAACTTTCCGGTTCCTCACACCGGAGAAGCTTTATACAATTTGTTGAGAAAAGTGTTTCATAAGTTTAACTTGACAGAAAAAAAAATTTCAATAACGTTGGATAATGCTAGTAACAACACAAATGCAATGGGTCGACTAAAAATGGAATACGAGCCACCTTGTAATGGCGATTTTTTTCATAGTCGATGTGTTGCACACATCATTAACTTGGCTGTGCAAGCGGGATTAAAAGATCCGCATTTGAGTGAAGTGAAACAAGATTTTAAAACAATGTTAGTCGATGTTTTTAAAAAGGGTAATAAAAGATATAATGCATACATTCGGATGTGTGAAACTGCGGGGAAACATTGGTTACAACCTTGTTGGGAAATTGAAACACGATGGAACTCCACTTATCTTATGTTCATAAGTGGTTTAAGACAAAAGGTGACATTGCAATATTTTCATGATGAGAAGTTGTCGGGGAGGGGTAGGTGTGCTCCATTTAGTCAAGATAATTGGGATACTATTGAAAAAATAACCCGACTACTTGAAGTTTTTTACAACGCAACAAAAAAATTGTCGGGGGTTTATTATCCAACGGCTCATTTGGTGCTCGAGCAACTATTCTTGATGTCTTCACAAATCGCCGCATTTGAATTTAATGGTGGTGTTTATACTAGCATGGTTTCCGGAATGAAAGAAAAGTTGTTGAAATATTTTGAAACTTTGCCACCGTTAATTACTTGTGCGGCCGCATTAAATCCATGTTATAATGTAAACGGGGTGGAGGTTCTTATTGACTCGATTGTGACTGATTTGGGTTGTTTCGCGTCAAACCCGAACTATGCTAATGATGCAAAAGAGTCATTTGGCCATTCTTTTAAAAGTTTGTGGCAATATTATTTTGAAAAATATGGCAACCCACTTCCTACTGTGACGGAGTCTTCTTCATCATCATCAAGGGCTTTTAGAGGGAATCCGATACTTGCTTTGCATAAAAAGATAAGAGAAAATCCCAACAAACGGATAAGAAATGATGGTTTAGCGAACAGTGAATATGAAAGATATGTCACAACCGATTTTATCTCACATATTCCGGCTGAACAAGTTGAAAACTTTGATGTGTTGGCGTTTTGGAAAGCAAAGGAAACAATGTTTCCCGTTTTATCCCGAATGGCTCGTGATGTACTAAGTGTACAAGCTACTTCGGTAGCTTCTGAATCCGCTTTTTCAACAAGTGGAAGGGTTTTATCAAATCGGAGAAACAGACTCACACCGGCTTCTTTGGAGATGTGTATGGGTTTGAAAGATCACTTGGACGCAATGAAGCGAGTGCAACATAAAAGTAGTCTTGATGATGCCGGAGAATTCGAAGAGGAGGTCTACGTGGAAGAGGCACAAGCGGGTGAAATCGAGATGCTTTCCGATGAAGAACTAAGACAAGATGCAGCTGCTCAAGAAGCTAGGGGATCCGATGACGACTATTAGGACTTTTATGCTTACGTATTACGGAGTATGTTTTAAGTTTATGTATTTCATTTGATGTATTTCCTTTCAGTTTATGTATTTCCGAAGTTATAAATAAAAGTTGAAGTTTATTGAATGTAAGTTTGTTTAAATTTTGAAAAACGAAAAAAAAAAAAAAAAAAAAAAAAAAAAAAAAAAAAAAACGGTTAACCGGTTAAAAACCGGCTACAAACCGGTTAACTATTTTAAAATTTTGAATTTTGGACTTGGCGGCAAAAAAAATTTCAAAATAAAACCGGTTAACCGGTTAAAAAACCGGTTAACCGGTTAAAAAACCGGTTAACCGGTTAAAAAACCGGTTAAACCGGTTACAAATTTTTAAAAATTCAAAATTTTGAAATCGGCGGCAAATTTTTTTTGAATTCAAAACCGGTTAACCGGTCCTAAACCGGTTAAAACCGGTCAAACCGGTCCAAAAATTAAAAATTTCAAATTTCAAATTTTGAATTTTTTTGAGCGGGATGGCGGGTAAACTTTCAAAATTTGAATTCTTTTTTTATATTCACAAGTTTGACATTGTAAGACTAGTATAAATAGATAAATTGTGTTTTTATTTCTTTGCAACTTTTATACAATTAAAATACAAACTAAAAAATAAAAATCGGAAGCATTTCACTAATGGCTGATGCTGATCCTGCACCACCTCCGCCACCCCCGCCACCGGTGGTTGTTCGTATTTTACCGGTAAACCGTGCACCAAATGTTTGGGCTCACTACAACTACGTCGAAATGTCGGATGGCACGCGAAAGGCTCAATGTAAGCATTGTTTTTGTTTATTCAAGCCCACTTCCAACCTGCCGTTGAGGGCTCACACACAGAAGTATTGCCGCCAAGCACTTGCAGTTGATGTCTGATTCGAGACCTCGAGTTGACGTTGAGTAATGTGTGATGTTTTATGTTTATGTTATTATGTGTTATGTTTTAAGTTTATGTGTAATGTGTGATGTGTCATGTATTCTCCGTTCTATTAAATAAAAGTTCTAGTTTATTAATACACGAAACAAGAAAACGATGACGGAAAACGAAAAAAAAAAAAAAAAAAAAAAAAGAAAACTAGAACCGGTCAAAACCGGTTAACCGGTCTAGACCGGTCCCAAACCGTACCCAAACCGGTTTGGACCGGTTGGGTTTTTCTCTCCTCACATGCGGTTCGGTTCCAAACCGGTTAACCACCCGAACCGGGCTTTTTTTTCGTTGACCCAAACCGGTTCGGTTTTGACCGGCCGTCAAACCGAACCGGTTAACCGGAATGTGCACCACTAGACGGATGGTGTATCCAAAAATGACCCATATTCACATTAATGGGTTGATATTGTCTCGTCTCTTATCTTCTAGGTTTATAAGTAGTCAAATTTCCTTTTACATACATAACGAGATGAGCTTTTTATTTGGACTTTAGTAAATAAAATAATAATAATTTTGTAAAAAATAATCAAATCCTCGCATAGTTATAATAATCGCTCAATTATATTCAAGAACGTGTTGATCAAGTATGTGACATGTTTGCAAATGTCATTTCACTAGCTACGTACAAGTAGCCACCAAGGACTCCTTATATAATGTCACACAAAATAGCAAACTATATAGAGACCGAGTGTGCGAGTATTTGTCGTATCAAAACTACAAAAAAAATCCTGATTCTCGGACGCTCAATGGCGTCAGACCTTCATTTCGTCTTATTTCCACTAATGCAACAAGGCCATATGATACCAATGATCAACATTGCTCGAATACTATCCCATCATCATAAAGCCACCGTTACTATAGTCACAACTCCTGTTAACGCAAATCGTTTTAGGCCTACCATCGAGCGAGCAATGCTAAACTAAAGATCCAAGTAGTTGAACTTCAACTCCCATTAGCTGAAGTTAATTTGCCCGAAAGATGTGAAAATTTTGACACAATTCCTTCGTTTAATCTTTTTGTCAAGCTCTACGCCGCAATGGACATGCTAGAAAAACCCGCGGAAAACGTTCTGCAGGGACTAAACCCCCCATCCGATAATCAGTTTCCTTGGACAACTGATCTAGCTCGAAAGTTTAATAATCCAAGGCTTGTGTTCCATGGTCCGGGATGTTTCACATACTTATGCTTGCACATGGTGATGCATACTAATATTTAAAACAAAATCGTGTCTGATGCAGACTACTTTGTGGTCCCTGGGATTAAGGACAGGATTGAGATGGTCGAATTTTTTAGTCGAATGAAAGTAGCGGAAGAAGGTGCGGATGGGATTATCGTTAATAGTTTTCAAGATGATAGCAGCCAAGGAAGTAATGACTTTGAAGTCATCACTTGAAGTTACAGCAAGCAGGATTCAAGAAGATTTGATGCTAAAACATTAGGGGGGAAAATTGTTAGCCCTTGTAATGTTGTTAGATCAAATAATAGTCAAACTTTATTATGTTAAGACTTTAGTTAATATGTATTTAAGTATTTAGTAAGTTCTGTATACATATGGGTCGAATTAAGTATGCTTATGGGTCAAGAACACTTTTAACCCAAACAGGCCCATATGATGAATGACAGTTATTTAGAAACGGTTACATCTCAAACATCACAACGTTTGGATGAAACCTTGGTGTCGTTTAGGTTGCTATATAATGTGAATTTTCAACCTGTGAAAATCACAACAATTCTTTATATCTACAAAGTCAACCTTTTTAGTATTATTGCATATTTTACCCATTTTACTGTTCCATTACCAAACAAAGATTACAGTCAAAATCCAAACATGAAACACTTATTAAAGCAACGAATGATTGGCAAATCTCCTGTGAACAGTCTTGAGAGTATAGCAGGGGTTCTTGATATATAGCTTGAAAATTGTTGAGATATAGTGCCGAACCAGTTATTCCTTGAAAATTGTTGATACGTTGGCTTCAACTCAATGGTTATTGGGTTTTAACATCTGCAAATTCCCTTAGATCCTGTATTAGTAGTGTCAAGTTGCAATGAGAAGACCCTCCCTCTTCTATTGCTTTCTTTGCTACCCTCCCAAGTACTTTTGCTTTCTTTCTTCTCTCATTTCCTTCAATTCCGACATCCATTACTTTTTCTATAGCATCCTTAACATCCTCACTCTTGACAGTAACCCCAAACTTTTCTTCCTCGCCCCAGTGGACCACAACTCGAGCCCCTACACCTACACCCACCCCTAATACCTGGACCACTAATTTCTCGTTCAAAAACTGCTCAGCAAACATAGGCCAAGTAATCATAGGGACACCAGCAGAAACGCTTTCTAGAACTGAATTCCAGCCACAGTGTGTTAAGAACCCTCCAACTGAAGGGTGTGATAAGATTAGTACTTGTGGTGCCCAATCTCTTATTATTAGTCCTCTATCTTTAACTCTATCCTCGAACTGACTTTCAAGTAACCATTTTTCAACCTCTTGAGCTTTTTCACCGGCTCTGATCACCCATATGAATGGGGATTTTGATGCCTCTAAGGCTAACCCGAGCTCGATTAGTTGTGGAGGGATAACTTGACTGCTACTACCAAAGGAAGCATAAACCACGGATCCTGGTTCTTTAGAATCGAGCCATGTTAATGCACGTTGATCATCAATAGATATACTCGAATCATTATTACTGGAGAGTGATAATGGTCCTATACACCAAACTTTACCCCCTTTTATCTTCTTAAATTCTTTTACATATTCTTGTTCTAACTCCTCGAAACTATTAATCACCATTCCGTAAGCTTTTGACTCGGTTTCCCTCACTCGTTTAAGTTGATCACTCAAAGCAATAGGACTATGATTAAACTCAGGTGGCAGCTGAGTTTTGGTTATCTCAATCCGGTCAGGCAATCCCGGGAGAACAAAAGGTTGTGACTCCGGAACTTCATTGTATACATTTGATGCATATAAATGATGAGTGCACAACTGTTTAAAACAACTCATTCCGTCGAAAACAATCCTTGGTATGTTATACTTAGCCGCGGTATCAGCACTCCATAGCATGTATTTATCCGATAAGATACAGCTCGGTCGAGGCTTTAGAGTTTCGAAACGTTCTTCCAGTCGCTGTTGCAACATATCAACAGCCACTGAAAAGTTTGGAAGTAAATGTAAACCAGGTAAAGCATCCGTGCTTTCACAACCTTCTGGAAGCCCATTCTCGACCCCTGCAAATGGGAGTTCAAGGAAACAAACCAGGAGTCCGGAGTTGATGTGTTGTTGGAGGGTAGGACCATATCGGATGGCGTTTACAGGTGTGGTGACAATAGTGACTTTCATGTTTTCTCGCTGAGCGAGAAATTTAGCCATTTCTATCATCGGGATGGTGTGGCCAGGTGCTAGTAAAGGGATCAAAAGTAAGTGCAGTTGGTTGATGGTTTCCGAAGCCATTACTAGATTACAGATAATTTAGAACACTAATTAGTACCGCTTGAAGTATGTTGTTTCTGTGATGGAATTCACAATTGCTTAGGGAATACATAGGTTATATAGTGTGGATTTTTGTTGATGTATCATGATTGAGAAATTTCAAAGATATTTCAAACTTTTGAAATGTATTAGCATGAGAATGTTGGTCTCATACGGCAGTAATATATTCTGGACAGATAGAGAAATTTGAAAAGTATGCAAAATTACTATTCTTTGTCAAAATTAACATACTAGTATAATATATGTCAATAACATTACCTATTTGACAAATTAATGATTTACTAGACATTATCGTATACTAGTTGGATACCCGCGCACAGCAGCGGCGATAAATATAGTTATATAATAAATATAGTAAATGAATTGCTAACCCAACTCTTTTCGCAATTTCGTACCCGCTTAGTGAATTCATTTCACAACACTCCAAATGTATATGTGTTAGTTGTATGTGTTTGTTTGGGTTTTCCGTATCTTTCCCGTGACATCATTATTCCCGCATATAAAAATACCTTCACAATCTCTTACCCGTCAAACACTTTCCCAAAAGTAAATGGTTTTGATAAATAAAGTTTGTATTGATTGAAATATAGGTTAAAGTTATAAAAATTTGAATCAAAATAAAATAAACCTACTAAAAATGTAAAAACTAAAAACTCATAAAAATATATCAAAATGGATGTTGAATTAAAGAGCACAAAATTTTAAAAAATATGGTGAAATTAGATCATAAAAAAATTAAACGAATTAAAAGATATTTAAATTTAAAAATAAAAGTGATTAATTAGTTAAGAAGTGACATGTGTCACGCCATTATTGGAGCTCCTTATTTTAGTTTGTTAGAGCCATCCCTTTTTGTTATTTTTTAGTTAGAGAAGTGACACATGTCACTCAATGGAGCTCCTTATCTTAATTTTTTGTGGAGCCCACAACTTAAATGCTTTATATATTATCATATATGAGTTTACATTTTACGTCACAGGTGCATATCTGATGAGTGTGTAAATACTCATCATTTTTGGTTAAATTTGGACTGCAAAACGTTTAAAAATGCTCAGAAATGCATCA
Source organism: Chrysanthemum seticuspe (assembly GCA_019973895.1). Lineage (NCBI taxonomy): Eukaryota > Viridiplantae > Streptophyta > Magnoliopsida > Asterales > Asteraceae > Chrysanthemum > Chrysanthemum seticuspe. The sequence goes on along the minus strand of BPTQ01000001.1, from coordinate 239,317,691 downwards.
AAATACTGAAAATATTCCAAAATTGCATTTTATATGTTTCAGATGCAAAATGTTCAAAATCAGATGAAAAATGAGCTAAGTTTGCATAATTGGCAGTTTCAGTCCCCCAAGTTTCAAAAGTTGTCAGAAATAGTCCCTGAGCACTTATTCTAAAAGAAAAAATCACCAAAGGTCCTTTTAAAATCATAAGTTGTCAAAATTAGTCATTTGGTGAAAAATATCAAAAGTTTTGAGAAATTACAAGTTCAGTCCCCCAAGTTTCAGAATTTGTCAGAAAATACCCTTAAAGTTTCAAAAATTGGCAATTGTGATCCTTGGATTATTTGAGATGGCAAGATAGGCCCTTGGATCATAAATTCAGAAAGTACATGTTTAGTCCCTGGAGTTTCGGATTTTTCAGCTTTGGTCCTTGGAATACTAATTGGATCACAATATTAGTCCTTAAACCATATCCAATCCAAGTCCAATATCACTTAAGCCCATTATCCAGTCCAACCATCCAACCCGGTCAAAAACCCATCCAACCCGGTTTAAAAACCCAAACCCGCCACGTTTTAAATATAAAAAACCCGCTCACGGGTTACCCTCTTCCTTCACCCACTTTCACTGCCACTCCCTGCAACTCTGCCCCTCACCTCCATCATCATCACCTACCCTCCTAACACTCCAAAGAACATTAAATGATTCCTCATCTACAAGTTATCAGATATAGAAGATTTTCCCACTATCTTCAATTTTGGCGCCAAAATAGGAAATCAAATGTGGAGATCAAATGAACCAAATCAATGGCCAGGATTGAGTGGAGAAACCCTAATGAAGCATATAAATGAAGAGAGAAGACAGAGAAAAGGGTTGTCACTATTTTTAGACCAAGTCTTTAATTTCATGTTTAATCGTTTTAATTTTTAATGTAATCTTTTAGCTGGGTTCCAATTTCTTATGTAATAAACAAGTTATTCATGTATGAATTCATCAGTTTTAGCAACTAAATTACAGTTTTAAGCTTGTTCTAATTTTCCCGCCAAAAACCTTTCTTATCAAGTTACAGTATTAGTTTGATGAGAGTGCTTGAGATTGCTTGTTTAAACTTGTTTTTGGTTGATGAAATGAATTGGTGAAGTCTTATGGTTAGTAATTCAAAATTCCAAAATGGTCAACGAAAGTCAAACTGAGCTAGGAATGGGAATGGTGATGATATTTGGTTGATGCAGAGGTTGCTATGGGGTGAAATAGACTAGGTTAGAGTAGGATTAGCTCTGGTTTAGCCTGAGAAATCAGCTGGTCATCTGTAAGTGAGTATTTCATTTTCAATTTTCAATCCATTTGCATTTTTTGTTTGTACTTATATCTGTGTTTATAAATAGTTCAAATGTGTTTATTTAGTTGTATTTAGGAGAGTTAAGCTCAGTTTGATCAATAACTCAAGCTAGTTCAGTAGATTGTGTAGTGTAACTTGCAAACCTGTGTGAACAGGTGTGTTTGGGTCAGTAGTGGTATTGGAGTTTGAGTTGTAGTTTGTACTTAGATCTTGTCTACTCAGTCTCAACTAGGTTAACCTGAACCATTTGGGTCATTAAATCTCAGTTGCAAACCTTAAAAGTCCAAATTATCTTTTATCTGTCTAATATACTTAACTGTTGGATTTTTATTAAAGCAAAAACTTGTTTTGTGTCTCAAATTCATAGATTTAGCTTGCACTAAGTTTATTTCTTCAATTAACATCAACATCTGTCCAAAAATTGGTTTCAAATTTCATTTTGGTCAAATTTTCATAACTGTCTCAAAAAGTCAAAAACTTGAAAAATCAGTTCTGAGCCTAACTAGAGAGATTTTTCATGAGTTCATTTCTGAGCCAATTCAAGTGAAATTTGGTGTTCATAAACTTCACTTGGTCTAATTCCTTATTACCATTTTTCTAGATTTTAACAAATTTTTTATAAGCTCCATATCAGCTTATCAATATGGGTACAAATACCCTGTGCACTGACTCAGCATTCACTGAGTCTGCACAGGGATTATGCAGTTCTTGCAGAGCTTGCACTGGGCTCATAAGAGCTTATCTAAGTCTGCTTTTTGGTTTACAAGCTCTTGGCCAGGTCTAGTGTAGGTTCCCATTTCTGGTTTTTGAGTTCTAGCTTATTTGGTGGCTTATTCTTGGGCTGCAAGTAGGTAGCACAAATCTGTTTTTAGTACTTTTGCTCAAATCATCATATATGTGCATTTTGTGTTTTAGAGGTTAAAAGCAGTTGAGAATTGTTACATTTGGTCACTTTTAGCATATTGTAGCTTCTGAATCATTTTGGTGCTCATTTGGTCCTTTTAGCTTATCTTAAGTGCTTATCTATAAGCACTTTGCACATCAGTTTCATATTCCTTCACACAACACCCTGTTTTTCTATTTTTTCTAGTTTCATAATAATTTTTTAAGCTTATCTTGAATTTTTCAGATTTTTCTAAGTTAGTTTGCTATTTTTCTTGATTTAAATCAATTTTTAGTACTTTTTAATTAGCATTTAATACAAATAATTCAGGAAAGTTTCAAAAAAATAATTTTTCATTTTTCTTAAGTTAAGATAAATATAAAACGCCAAAAAAATATTTTTCTAGATTTTTCTTAGTTAAATTTATATTTTTAAGTAATTTAAGTAGTTTTAAATAGTTTTTAATTCATAAAAAATAGAAAAATAATCAGAAAAATACAAAAATAGTTTTGAAAATTCTCATTTGTTATTTTAGATTTTTCCAAGTCGTAATTTTATTTTTCTAGCTTTATTTCATATTTTCTTGTATTTTAGGTTATTATTAAATAGTTAAAAATAGTTTTTAATTAATAATAATTAATTAAATAGTTATAAAAATATTTTTCTTTTTCTAAAAATTTTATTTTATCATTAGGTTTGTAAAAATATCATTTTCATATTTTTAGGACTAATACTGCTTCAGTTTCACATTTTCATTTGTACGTCGCGTAGTTTTAAATTCCAGTTTTATAAAAACATAAAATCAAAAACATCATTTTGCAAATAGTGATAGCGTTTATTTAATATTTTTTATCTTTTTAATTTCCTTTAATTTGCATTTAAGCATTTGTAATTATAGGCTATTTCTGTAGTTATAATAATTCAAATCCCTTTTTCTGTTCAAATTTCTCGATCACTATACGTTTGGTGATCCATTGCATAGCTCGCTGGGACATAACGACCCGGGGAAACACTATACTCCCCAGATCTTCATTGAGTTTGTTTCTGAACCGTTTTAAGTTTCTTACGGTCGGCCATTCACAAGTGGTCGGCTTGAGTGAGAAAACTTGACTGTTTGGGAGCGAATCAAATTTTTGGCGCCGCTGCCGGGGAGCTGTGCTGATTATCTTCCGTCTAGCAGATTAGTGATTTGAATATTCACTCTTTGTTCATACCATCTGTATGTGTTTATATTTTCTTTTAAAAAATCAAAAACCCAAAAAGATTTTCATTCTTTGTTGTTACATCATGTTTTTCAAAAATACCAAAAATATTCATCTTTACCCTCTTACCCTTTTTGATTCTTTATCTCTTTACCCTCTATCCATTTGATTCTAACTTCTTCTATTCTCATGGAATCTCTCGACTGCGACGAATTCTGGGACGAAGTTGAAAAACTTCAGACTTTATCACAAATGTCAAGAATTCGTGTTGTTCGTGATGATCCATTAATTCTGCGAAGGGAAATGGAACGAGAAACCGGGGTGACAAAGGACCAGGTACTTCCCTCTGATAATGGAAGTGCTAAAAACGTCCAACCTACGGTTATCCAAAGATCTAAACCCTCAATTGCTCCCAAGCCGTCTAAAATTGATCCTAAACTTTCACGATTTACGGTTAAAAGCAAACATGCAGAATTTAGACCGGTGACTAGCAAAAATGACTTACCTAATCTTCACGTTTCTCAAGAACCAGAACCAGAGACCATAACGGAAGTGGTGGAAATTGCTAGCTCTCAGAGCACACCACTTGTCCCACCTCCGGATTTTTCAAAATATTCTTCGAGACTTAATAGTCATTCAGATCACCATGTTGGTTTTGTTGATTCTTTGAATAAACTGATTCCTTCTCATAACTCTCAAATGAAATCGTTTATTCCTTGTGTCGGTTGTGGTGAGCCTCTTTTTGGTTCACCCTGTCGTTGGTGTACGTGTGTACAATGTGGTAATGATATTCATAACGGGAGTTGTTTGTTTTGTGGTTCGAGGAATTCATTTGATTATGATCCTAATCCGAACTCATTTAACGACCCCTCAAACTTTTCCAATTACCCACCACAGCCCGACTTATCTTCATATAATCAACACTACTGTTGTGAATTTTGTGGAGGTCCTCACCAAGGATTTGAGTGTCAATCCGGAAACACGTTTGTCTATGAACAGTTTTCCAGTGATGCTCAGAACTTTGGTTATAACCAAAATCCATATGATTCACCAGTCCAGACTCAACAGTTTTACTGTTGTGAGTACTGTGGAGGTCCCCATTTCAGCTCTGATTGTCAAATAGGGAATCCATTTCCTTGTAACAATCATGACTCTTATAGGTTTGACAATTTCCAACCTCCACAGCACCATACGGTTCAAACTCCACCTGAGCCGTTGTCTCAAGAAATCTCCCAAGATTTTGAAACCGCAATGAAAACACTTGATGATATGATTAGTAACTTTAAGAATCAAGTTAGTGGTGAAAAGACCATGGGAGAATTGCTAGCCGAAGAAAGAGAGGCCCGCCAATCTAGGGAAGAATTATTAGTCCTAGAGCATGCAGCTCTAAGACGTTCCCAATTTCTTAAGGCAGCTCTATATGATGATGACGAGGAGAGTTTTTATCCTTTTAAAGATAATATTTCTCAACTCCCTCAGTCAGTTGATATCCCAGCAGTTGAGATTCCATCTCAAACAACTGCTATCACACCCGAAGCTCCCACTCACTCTCTGAACATGGGGGACGAGCATCTTGACACTGTTCCTGAAAAGGAATCGGACGAATTCATAAAGTCTAGTGTTGAGAACCTTGTCCCAATCCCGAGAGAGTCACAGGGAACTTTTGACCATATGTGTGATATCCTTTCCCCTCTTGAGTGTTCAAAAGATCATTTTGAAACTTTCTCCGATGTTAGCAACGATTGTACTTCTTATGGAAACATCGAGTATGTTGAGGCATCACTCCCACAGTCTGATGCTGATCATCTTCTTGAGGAGTTCACCGATGAACTCACTCACATCAATCCACTTTCATCGGGAAGTGATGATGGTCTCCTTGATTTCGAAGCCGATCTGGGAGAGACTGAAAGTCTCCTTGATAATGATCGTTCACTCACTTCTTATCCTAACAGTCCAATAGAGAATGTTGATCACTTTGTTCCCGAAACATTCAAAGCTACTTTCACCAATCCTCTATTTGAATTCAACTCTGAATTCACTTTAATTTCTGAGAATCCACTCTTTGATACTCAGATTGAGGATAGTGATGAGCCCACAATGGAACAAGAGTTCACAATTTCACTTCATGTGAATGATTCTCTTCATGAAGAGTTCTCCGGTGAACTCTCTAATGACATATCTCCTCCGGAACATGATCATTTCTATTTTGATCTTGAGGATGATATTAGCTCGGAGGAAGGTGTACTCTATCATACGAGTTTGCATATTAATGATACTACCCTCACCCTTCCTCCCGATATGTCTACATTTGAGGATGAAGAATGGATCTTGATTGTTATCAAAATCTTTCTTCCTTTCCTCAAATATCTTGTGATTACTCTTCATCTTCACTCCTTCGGGAATGAAGACACTATCTTTGACCCCGGCATTTTCATTTATCATTTTTGAGCCGGTTCTATGTATATCTCATCGGTGTGGAACTTTCACGTGCTTCAAATGTTTGTCCAAACATCTTGAATGAAAGTCCGATGGAGATTGTTTCTTCCACTTTACTTCCCCATGAACCAATGAATTCGGGGTCGAGTCAAGCTAGCGACTCAGTAATCAAAAACAGTAGCTAAACATGGGTTTTCACCCGTGTGTACCACCCTAGTGTGGGGGAGTTGCCCCACATGTTGTATATAAGTTTTCTCAAAAAAAAAAAAAAAAAAAAAAAAAAATTCTTTCTAAATAATGGCCGTAGTATTTCCCTTTTATATTCTATGTTTCGGCATAACCGCCGGTACTTTGAATATTGAGGGCAATATTCATTTCTAAGTGTGGGGGGGAATTCTCACGAATTTTATCATATGTATTACCACCCAATTCCCCCGTTTTAGGCCAAAATTATTTTTTGGAGTAAGTGTTTTGCACTTACTCAGCTTATGGTTATCAGTCCGCCATGTCTAATAAACAAAAGGATTGGCTAATCCAGGAGCAAACGGCTCTTGGTAAAGATATATCAAATCCGTTTACGGCTTGCAATTTGCCCAAAATTGTATGGTATTCAGCTCACCATATCCTTAAAAGTGAAGAGTTGGCTAGCCCGCAAGTTTATGGCTTGTGGTAAAGGAAGTGGAAAAACCATAATTGGTAATCAGCTCACCAAAGATAATATTGATAATTTATCTAAGAGTTGGCTAGTCCAGAGCAAACGGCTTCTGGTAAAGACAAATCAAATCCGTTGAAAGCTGGTGGTTTGCTCAAAATCACATGGTTATCGGTGTACCATGGTTCTTACTTGAACTGAAACATTTGGCTACTCCAGAAGTAATGGCTTTTGGTAAAGAGATTCAAATCCATTTAGTTTTTCTCAAAAGATTGCTAGGGACTAGCAATATTTTAGTGTGGGGGATTGATGAGTGTGTAAATACTCATCATTTTTTGTTAAATCTGGACTGCAAAACGTTTAAAAATGCTCAGAAATGCATCAAAATACTGAAAATATTCCAAAATTGCATTTTATATGTTTCAGATGCAAAATGTTCAAAATCAGATGAAAAATGAGCTAAGTTTTCATAATTGGCAGTTTCAGTCCCCCAAGTTTCAAAAGTTGTCAGAAATAGTCCCTGAGCACTTATTCTAAAAGAAAAAATCACCAAAGGTCCTTTTAAAATCATAAGTTGTCAAAATTAGTCCTTTGGTGAAAAATATCAAAAGTTTTGAGAAATTACAAGTTCAGTCCCCCAAGTTTCAGAATTTGTCAGAAAATACCCTTAAAGTTTCAAAAATTGGCAATTGTGATCCTTGAATTATTTGAGATGGCAAGATAGGCCCTTGGATCATAAATTCAGAAAGTACATGTTTAGTCCCTGGAGTTTCGGATTTTTCAGCTTTGGTCCTTGGAATACTAATTGGATCACAATATTAGTCCTTAAACCATATCCAATCCAAGTCCAATATCACTTAAGCCCATTATCCAGTCCAACCATCCAACCCGGTCAAAAACCCATCCAACCCGGTTTAAAAACCCAAACCCGCCACGTTTTAAATATAAAAAACCCGCTCACGGGTTACCCTCTTCCTTCACCCACTTTCACTGCCACTCCCTGCAACTCTGCCCCTCACCTCCATCATCATCACCTACCCTCCTAACACTCCAAAGAACATTAAATGATTCCTCATCTACAAGTTATCAGATATAGAAGATTTTCCCACTATCTTCAATTTTGGCGCCAAAATAGGAAATCAAATGTGGAGATCAAATGAACCAAATCAATGGCCAGGATTGAGTGGAGAAACCCTAATGAAGCATATAAATGAAGAGAGAAGACAGAGAAAAGGGTTGTCACTATTTTTAGACCAAGTCTTTAATTTCATGTTTAATCGTTTTAATTTTTAATGTAATCTTTTAGCTGGGTTCCAATTTCTTATGTAATAAACAAGTTATTCATGTATGAATTCATCAGTTTTAGCAACTAAATTACAGTTTTAAGCTTGTTCTAATTTTCCCGCCAAAAACCTTTCTTATCAAGTTACAGTATTAGTTTGATGAGAGTGCTTGAGATTGCTTGTTTAAACTTGTTTTTGGTTGATGAAATGAATTGGTGAAGTCTTATGGTTAGTAATTCAAAATTCCAAAATGGTCAACGAAAGTCAAACTGAGCTAGGAATGGGAATGGTGATGATATTTGGTTGATGCAGAGGTTGCTATGGGGTGAAATAGACTAGGTTAGAGTAGGATTAGCTCTGGTTTAGCCTGAGAAATCAGCTGGTCATCTGTAAGTGAGTATTTCATTTTCAATTTTCAATCCATTTGCATTTTTTGTTTGTACTTATATCTGTGTTTATAAATAGTTCAAATGTGTTTATTTAGTTGTATTTAGGAGAGTTAAGCTCAGTTTGATCAATAACTCAAGCTAGTTCAGTAGATTGTGTAGTGTAACTTGCAAACCTGTGTGAACAGGTGTGTTTGGGTCAGTAGTGGTATTGGAGTTTGAGTTGTAGTTTGTACTTAGATCTTGTCTACTCAGTCTCAACTAGGTTAACCTAAACCATTTGGGTCATTAAATCTCAGTTGCAAACCTTAAAAGTCCAAATTATCTTTTATCTGTCTAATATACTTAACTGTTGGATTTTTATTAAAGCAAAAACTTGTTTTGTGTCTCAAATTCATAGATTTAGCTTGCACTAAGTTTATTTCTTCAATTAACATCAACATCTGTCCAAAAATTGGTTTCAAATTTCATTTTGGTCAAATTTTCATAACTGTCTCAAAAAGTCAAAAACTTGAAAAATCAGTTCTGAGCCTAACTAGAGAGATTTTTCATGAGTTCATTTCTGAGCCAATTCAAGTGAAATTTGGTGTTCATAAACTTCACTTGGTCTAATTCCTTATTACCATTTTTCTAGATTTTTACAAATTTTTTATAAGCTCCATATCAGCTTATCAATATGGGTACAAATACCCTGTGCACTGACTCAGCATTCACCGAGTCTGCACATGGATTATGCAGTTCTTGCAGAGCTTGCACTGGGCTCATAAGAGCTTATCTAAGTCTGCTTTTTGGTTTACAAGCTCTTGGCCAGGTCTAGTGTAGGTTCCCATTTCTGGTTTTTGAGTTCTAGCTTATTTGGTGGCTTATTCTTGGGCTGCAAGTAGGTAGCACAAATCTGTTTTTAGTACTTTTGCTCAAATCATCATATATGTGCATTTTGTGTTTTAGAGGTTAAAAGCAGTTGAGAATTGTTACATTTGGTCACTTTTAACATATTGTAGCTTCTGAATCATTTTGGTGCTCATTTGGTCCTTTTAGCTTATCTTAAGTGCTTATCTATAAGCACTTTGCACATCAGTTTCATATTCCTTCACACAACACCCTGTTTTTCTATTTTTCCTAGTTTCATAATAATTTTTTAAGCTTATCTTGAATTTTTCAGATTTTTCTAAGTTAGTTTGCTATTTTTCTTGATTTAAATCAATTTTTAGTACTTTTTAATTAGCATTTAATACAAATAATTCAGAAAAGTTTCAAAAAAATAATTTTTCATTTTTCTTAAGTTAAAATAAATATAAAACGCCAAAAAAATATTTTTCTAGATTTTTCTTAGTTAAATTTGTATTTTTAAGTAATTTAAGTAGTTTTAAATAGTTTTTAATTCATAAAAAATAGAAAAATAATCAGAAAAATACAAAAGTAGTTTTGAAAATTCTCTTTTGTTATTTTAGATTTTTCCAAGTCGTAATTTTATTTTTCTAGCTTTATTTCATATTTTCTTGTATTTTAGGTTATTATTAAATAGTTAAAAATAGTTTTTAATTAATAATAATTAATTAAATAGTTATAAAAATATTTTTCTTTTTCTAAAAATTTTATTTTATCATTAGGTTTGTAAAAATATCATTTTCATATTTTTAGGACTAATACTGCTTCAGTTTCACATTTTCATTTGTACGTCGCGTAGTTTTAAATTCCAGTTTTATAAAAACATAAAATCAAAAACATCATTTTGCAAATAGTGATAGCGTTTATTTAATATTTTTTATCTTTTTAATTTCCTTTAATTTGCATTTAAGCCTTTGTAATTATAGGCTATTTCTGTAGTTATAATAATTCAAATCCCTTTTTCTGTTCAAATTTCTCGATCACTATACGTTTGGTGATCCATTGCATAGCTCGCTGGGACATAACGACCCGGGGAAACACTATACTCCCCAGATCTTCATTGAGTTTGTTTCTGAACCGTTTTAAGTTTCTTACGGTCGGCCATTCACAAGTGGTCGGCTTGAGTGAGAAAACTTGACTGTTTGGGAGCGAATCAATATCCCCCATAAAATTTCACTTGGTAGATTGAAAGAAATACAAGTTATAAACGTACAACACAAAGAAATGAGGACATGTAAAACTGTAAAAGAGGCGCACCAAAAGTACTATTAATATATGTCCTAATCTATACTACTATATTATAGATTATTTGGGACATTCTTAAAAAAGAATGCTTAAAAAATTAAGATTCAACACTTGTTAATAATGACAAATTTTAATAAGTACATTCATAATAGCATTTGTTACAACACTTTAAAACACTTGTTTTAGACATGTTTTTAAAAAAAATAATAAAAAAATATAAAGTAATTTAATATAAGAAAAAAAACGTCCGTAACAATAAATACCTAATAAATGTTATTTTTAAAACATCCCTAATATGAAAAATACTTGTTACTATACATATTGTACAAACTAATAAAACACACAAATCTTCAAGCAATTTATATGTAAACAAGTTCATGGTACATATGGTTTTAAAAAACGGATCGGGCCAACGGGTTCAACCAGGAACCGGAGTCACCACCGGTTCGGCTAGCCCATAAAAGTCGTCCGAAAACGATATTGTTAAATCAATAGAGTTTAAAAATGCATACTAAAATACAATATTAAAAAAATATTATTAAATCGCAAGAGTACCTCGAGAATCAACATATGCGCCTTTTGGAATTTTTTTAATAAAACTTACCGTAAAAACTAAAAACTTTGTTTTATAAAAATCGGACGATTTTTTCAAAGCAAATTATGCAAAGTGCTAAGTGCTAATTATATATATTATATATATATTTGAATAGTAATAGTTATCTATACTACATTATAAAGCAGTAGTTAGATACCCGCGCACAGCGGCGGCGATAAATATAGTAAATGAATTGCTAACCCAACTCTCCTCGCAATTCCCTACCCGTTTAGTGAATTCATTTCACAACACTCCAAATGTATATGTGTTAGTTGTATGTGTTTGTTTGGGTTTTCCGTATCTTTCCCGTGACATCATTATTCCCGCATATAAAAAGACCTTCACAATCTCTTTCCCGTCAAACACTTTCCCAAAGTAAATGATTTTGATAAATAAAGTTTGTATTGATTGAAATAAAGGTTAAAGTTATAAAATTTTGAATCAAAATAAAATAAACCTACTAAAAATGTAAAAACTAAAAACTCATAAAAATATATCAAAATGGATGTTGAATTAAAGAGCACAAAATTTTAAAAAATATGATGAAATTAGATCATAAAAAAACTAAACGGATTAAAAGATATTTAAAGTTAAAAATAATGGTGATTAATTAGTTAAGAAGTGACATGTGTCACCTCATTATTGGAGCTCTTTATTTTAGTTTGTTAGAGTTCCTCCCTTTTTGTTATTTTTTAGTTAGAGAAGTGACATATGTCACTCAATGATTGGAGCTCCTTATCTTAATTTTTTGTGGAGCCCACAACTTAAATGCTTTATATAGTAGTATAGATTTGAGACTTTCTATTAAAGGAAGTCTTAAAATTTTAAGACCAAAAACATTACTATAAAAGGAAAAGTAGAAAATGAATGTAAAATCTAAAAATTTAAGTCTCATTAAAACCATATGTAACCGCCCTCCAATAATGATACATTTTAATGGAATTGTTTATAAGAAAAGCTCATTATAGTTAAACCAACAATTTAATGCTAAAATTAAAAAAAAAAAAAAAAAAAAAAAATGTTTACCATTTACACTATTAATAATTTAGATTATCTACTTTTGAAAAACATTTATCTACTACTTTATAATAAGGAAGTTTAAAATAAAAAACATTTGCTCGTCACAAAAATAGTTATCGGGTACCCATCGCTTGCGCGGGTACCCTTCTATACTCTTTAAAGTAACCACATGATTTATTGAATATTTATTTTTACTTTATCTTTATAAGTAATCTTTTACTTGTATTATCCATCTATATGGGACAAATTTAACAAACATTATTTTTTAGAACTAAATTTTCTTAGTATAATATAAATGATTTTTTAAAGTCGCTATGGTGTTATTATTTAATAATAACTTATGACTACGGGCTATTGTCAACTACTTTTATCTCATACTTTTACAATATACCTACTATCAACTCATTATTGTCACCTCATCACGTGGATAATCTACAATTTTTATGTGAAAATTTTTGTTATTGCATAACAGTATTCAAAACTAAAATTATCGTCGTCCGTATATCTATTGTATCGTAAAATATAGATCTAAAAAAAATTCACTGAATATTTTAATTGTATGGCGCCCGCCGCTGCAACGCTCGGGTACCATGCTAGGTAATACTTAAGAGTTAAGAGTATATAGTGTAGAAAACCAAGATTAAGAAGATTCAAATGATTCTACACAGACCTTTTACGTCTTTTACCTGTTATCCCAAAAGTGAGATGAACTAGGATTAAGTACTAGATCACCTAATAATCAAACATCAGTGCCAGGAGTTGTGAATTATGGCACAGGCCCCATATCCTTGAAGTACTCATGCTCTAGTGCAGCCTCCGCTGAAATTATCTTGATCGGGTCCAAGTAGAGAATTTTCTGAAACAAAATGCCAAGAATACAATTCAAAAAAAGTTTCGGCATAGAAATAATGGGTGGATTGGGTGACCATTCATGGGTAAAATTTAAGGCGGGTCAATATGGGTTAGGTTAATCTGCTTTTTTTATAACAAACGAGTATTTTTTCTTTGACATGACTTCTTTTTCTTAGCTAAGTTGGATTTTACATAATATTACACAGAAATGACCTACATTCACATTAATTGGTTGATATCCCTGTTGGAAAATGTGATCAAAAGAGTTGAATGGCAATTGATTTTTGTTATCATGTGTACTAATGTGAATTGAAAATAAAATTAATTTGGGGTTTTATTATTCATGAGACATTAGTATTTAGTAAAAGTAATTTGTTAATTAATTATGACAGTTTTCTTTTAATTTCATTTCCTATAAGTTGAGAGTTGTCCTCTTATTTCCATACACCAAGAAAAACTATTCATATCCTCTCATTTCGTGTATCTTATTTCTTTGTGTAATCGTTAGTAATAGAGGGAAGACACATTTTGGTTCGCCTTGATAACTCGTTTGTGCTAACGGGGTTATCCGTTGTTGTTGTATCCTGGGAGATAGACGTTAATGATTCTCAAGCACCGTGGAGAGGACGAATATGTCTTAAGGAAACTGTGAGCATCACAGGTCTCAACATTTTCCTTACTTGTGTTTTTGTGTCTCAACAATTGAAAGATTTACGGTATCATTTCTCTACACTTTTATGTTTTATGTTATGGTTTGTTTGTCTCTAATAGCAATACTCGTGATATACGTAACAATCTTAAGACATACTTTTTTTTATTGTTATTAGAGGCAATTACGAGAAGAGAAAAATACAAAAATAAGCCAAAATCTTTTTTGAAGTCCCCTTTGTGGTCACTTTTTAACTCAATGTCCAAAATGGTCATACGCAACCACTCGACTCCGCAGCTCCACTTAAAATTCGCCACTGCGCAACCACTCGACTCCGCAGCTCCACCCAAATTTCGCTACGTGTCCAAATGAAAGTACAAAAAGTACAAAAAGTGTACTTTCATTTGGACACGTGGCGAATTTTGGGTGGAGCTGCGGAGTCGAGTGGTTGCGCATGACCATTTTGGACATTGGTTTAAAACTTGACCACAAAAAGGACTTCAAAAAAGATTTTGGCTTATTTTTGTACTTTTCTCTTACAAGAATACTATTTGAAACAATAATTTGAAAACAGTATAAGTGGAGACATAATTTCCTAAACTGGGTATGCGTCATATGGTGACTGGAGTTGAGATCCATGTAGAACTCAAATTTGTCATAGAACCAATTAACCAATCATATTCATCCATTTTTTTATTTTCACATTTTTTTTAAAACAACATATCTTGCAAACGGTAAATCTTCAAGCTACAAAAAATACACTATCGTGACGAGAATTAAATTACCTTTCTATAGATATGCATTGTTATATACTTTCGACGAACTTTTTTTTTAAAAAGTTCGTCCAGAAAAATCACATGTGATTTTTAAAAATCACATGTGATTCGTAAAAATCAAATCATATATGATTTTAAGAAATCACATGTGATTCTTACAAATCACATGTGATTTTTCTGGACGAAATTTTTTTAAAAAAAAGTTCGTCGAAATTTTGTAAGAATCACATGTGATTTTTAAAAATCACATGTGATTCGTAAAAATCAAATCACATATGATTTTAAGAAATCACATGTGATTCTTACAAATCACATGTGATTTTTACAAATCACATGTGATTTTTCTGGACGAAATTTTTTTAAAAAAAATTTCGTCGAAAGTATATAACAATGCATATCTATAGAAAGATAATTTAATTCTCGTCGAGATGGTATAATTTTTTTGACGTAACGATTAACGGTTTGTGAGATATTTAATTTTCAAAAAAAGGGTGAATATATTTTTAATAAAAGAAATGAGTTGCTATGATTGGTTGATTGGTTCTATGGCAAATATGGGTTCTATAATGAACTTTTCTCATGGTGACTTATGGTGGAAAAAGATCATAAACAATATGATTCGAAACTTGTTTATATTTTATGACCATAACTTTCGTTGTCTATTCGTATGGCTTCTGGTTGCTATAAAATTTTGATATTGGTGTGATCATGTGACTAAATAATAATATATACAAATCTTATTATATTAAAAGATATTTTGATGTGGTTTTATTGAAGAGAACTTAGATCGTATTTGCTTTCTTAGTTAAATCACCAAATGAATATTGTATTGTATTGTTAATGATAATAGCTATCAATAAATGGTATACAATTAATTAGGTGTTGAATGTGATAAATTAGGTGTTGAATGTTTAAATGATTTTGGTTTTGCTATTTTGATTGCTAATAACTAATTTTGATAAGAGGTGAGATCAATAGAAAACACATTTAATCTAAATAACAAATTATAAGATCTCAAACATTCATCTTTTTTTCATCTAATGGATGAGATGAAAGCAAAAGTTAACAAAGGAATGGTATAAATGTAATTCTATAAAAACCCACATTCCACCCTTTTTTTAAAAACAACATATTTTGCAAACGGTAAATCTTCAAGCTACAAAAAATACACCATCGCGACGAAAAAAAAATTATCTTTCTATAGATATGCACTTTTATATACTTTCGACGAACTTTTTATTCAAAATTTCCGTCAAGACAAATCACACGTGATCCGTAAAAAATCACATGTGATTTGTTATTTTTTAAAAATCACAAGTGATCCACCAAAAAAATCACAAGTGATCCAAAAAGAATCACATGTGATCCACCAATGAATCACATGTGATTTTACAAGTCACATTCGATCTTTAAAGTAATAAATCAGATGTGATCTTTAATTTCAAATCAACTTATTCCTTCATTTTATAAAATAAATTTCTGAAATCACGTGTGATTCTGTTATTTTTTATTTTTTTTTGCTCTATTATGAAAAAATGTAAATTACGTGTGATTCAATTTTAATTTAAAAATGAGTAAATCAGATGGGATTCACTTTCAAAAACAATTTAATGTAAAATCACATGTGATTTGCGGTAAATCACATGTGATTTGTGGTAAACCACATGTGATTTGAGGTAAATCACATGTGATTTGAGGTAAAATTACATGTGATTCGTACAAAATCCTATATGATTCTTTGGTAGATCACATTGAAAAATTTTAAAAATCTTACAAAAATAAACTATTGTGTCTTTTATTTTATTTATTTTATTTTTTTTTAAATTAAAAGAACAAAATATCAAATGAATTCATTTTTATTTCCATTAGAAAATTAGCTAATATCACTTATATCAAAGTAAAAACAATGATGTTAAAAAAAGTTTAAAGAATGAAGAGTAGAAATTGGACTTTCTCGTTTTACTAAAAATATTCTTTTCTCCCTGAGCATTCACGTGATGAAGTTAGTTTCACAAAAACATATTTTCTACCTCCTTTCTCTTGATTTCAGTTGGTTCGCATTTTGTACATCAAGTCAATTGATATTGATATTTTAATAGGCTAGATGCTCGTTTTGAAAGCTTTTTGCTAGTAGAACATCAACCAAGTTCTGATAAATTAAGGCCTTTTTCTAAAACGCAATACATTTCTAGAACACCAAACCAAGCAGCAAACCTTCACCATAAATTACTAATTATCACAAATGCTACAACGACGGCAGTTACAACGGCGATGGTTATAATGGCGGTTACAACAACCACCGCCGCAACAAACACATCTCCGGTTGTCGAAAAATGAACAGCACGACATCACTATACAATTCACCTTTAGAGTGTGCTACTTCTTCCTGTAAATCCATTATTTACAAAATATTTGATTAATATTGCATTTGATTTTGATAGAAAAAAGTTAGAGTTTGATTTGGGGAATGGGGAAGGAGGTTGGTGTGAGAGAGAAATAGATGAAATGAGGTTGTTTTGAAATGTGAAAAGTAAATGAGATGTAACTGACACCTACGGGTGTATTATTTTTGAGAGTGTAATTACAAATATGCCCTTTAGTAATTAATTAAATTAAAATATGAATTAATCTTCACCATTGGATGTTAAAATAATGGGAGGCTGAGATTAAAGGGTTTGTTATTTATCTAAAGTATGTTCTGTAAAGAACTTTCGTCATTTTGATAATAGTATCATAAAAGGATGTATATGAAACTTTAATATTTGATGGACCGTTATCTCTATATACATATTTGCATTTCTTCAAAGTTTTAATATTCATGATTATCTCTCGATGACTAAATGTGAAGGGTTGAGTATAGAAATGGTTCGATTTTGAATATTAATATGTAACTTAAACGAAAGTTATGGGTAATGAATGTATAAATATTATATGGCGGTGAGACATTGAAACAAGAAAATAGAATTAACAAGATGTATAATTGTGTCATTTATCATTTTGGTAAAAGAAGTTGTTATCTTGAATTGTTTGATATGATTTGCCAACTTATCTTAACAAGTTTTGGTATGGTGTTTAAGGAAATAAAAGAAATAATTATATTAACAATTTTGTTTGTCAATATTTGTCTGAATATTGCACCTCATAACTTTGCCTTTAATATGATGTACATGTGCTAAGCAGGAACTTCCATTGTTAAAATATATAACATGTAGACAATATTGAACAAAAAGAAATAACGTAATAATGAGAGTTGGTTCTAGTTGTTTCTGAAATTTCATTATTTGTTATACCGATTCATCACATTCATATTTCACTTTATTATAATTAAATTGTATTGATATTGATGATCGGTATTTAGTCGTTACTACTTAATGATTTGGTGAAACATTGATCACATATTTTAATTTGGAAGATTAATATTTTTGTAGACAGTACATATATAGTTTGGGGTAAGTTTTATCTGAACTAATTTAACTCTTTGATAAAAGATTTTGGTAGTTGCATTTAGTGAATAAAGATTAAAACTTAAAAGATTTTGGTTGCAACATATTTTTAGTGATGGTATAGTAAAAGATGATATGTGATATATGAGAATCATATTTGGTTGCTAAAATAAATATGTGACCCATGTAACTGAAAGACCGAACGAGTATAAGTGATTGCATACTTGTTCTGATTTGTGAAAAAAAAGGTGTTGAAGTTGCTAAGTTGCATGGTATTGATTTTACGGTTGTAATGTTTGGATTGAAACTTTTTCTAATCTTCTTGAAACATAAACCACAAGTTGGTTGTAATGTTTGGGTCTAAATTTTTTTGAAATATTATATTATGACAGAACAAGAGAGTGTCCAAAGCATGTTGGTTGAAATCTTGTCACGACACTAGTTTGTGTAACTAGTATTGGTTTCATGACTAAATATTGAGATTAAACTCACTCTTGCGGAATGCTATTTTTGGTGTTATTTGGACTCTGAACATGTGTTGTGAACATGTGTTGGTCTCATACTAAACGGAGGAGTTTTGTATCCAGATTTTCTTCAAGTGTGTAGCTAAGACATTAAAAGTGATTTTTGAAAATTCAGTTTTAATGGATGGGATTACACTTTTATTTTGGTACAAGAGTGGTTTTTGGACATACTACCTTAATCAAACGGGTCTTTGCTTTCATTGAAAATGGTAAGTGTGATTAAAACACTTGTGGTTAAAAACACTTGTGGTTAAAACACTTGTGGTTCATGGTTAGAACAAAGTTTCTTATTACTTTGTGTTGATTGCATATGTTGCTTAATCATAGGTTGATGTGTTTAAAGACAAAATGTCGATAATGAAGAATCATACACTTGTTTACTTGATTGATACACATTGTGGTATATATAGTGTCATGAGCGATGATATTTTTGCAAATTGGTACCTTTTTAAGGTTGTTTGGTGTGGTGTTGTTTAACACTGTGCAACTAATTTTGAAACATGAGAAGAAACAAGTCGCTCGATTTTGTATCGAGTACTAGAAGGTTTGATGTTGCAAATATTTTGTTGTGAATAGTGTTGCAAATAATCAATCTACTTGTTATTCTAGAAAGATGAACAATCGTCAAGACTTGTTATAACTCATATTGCTAATAATCGAACGGTTTGTCATATGTAAGGAATGACTATTTGTTGAATGTAACCGTGTAGGACATTGTGAAATGTCAAGAAAGAACACATATATAGATGACAACGAATTACGTTGGTTTATGTAACTAACTTGAATTGTGTGATTGGCATCCAATGTGAGCTATTGTCCATTCGCTAAGTTGGACATATTTTAATTGTGTAAAATGATTACACATTGATTTTTATGTGATTATAATCACATAATAAATTGTGATAATCATATAATGATAAGAGATTGAATGTGATTATAAATATAATCACAAGTGAATTTGAATGACATGTTGTAAGTGTAGGACTTACACATATAACTTATGGGATCCTCCTGAAACATGTGTGGTTTACGGTGGTGATTTGTTTAAAAGAAGAATGTTAGTAGATGAAGCTACGATTAATCAGAATGATGCATCTTCTGTCATACGCTTGATTCCTTGGTCTATAGCATGCTAGATTTGGAATCTGTTAATTATGATACGGAAAATAATTAACATAAGACATTCAAAAAGTATGCATACACTAGTATGAAACTTGTGAAGTGACAAATTACTAATGATCTTGATGTCATATACATGTGAGAAAAATCTTATAAACAAGATTAATCATTGAAAGAGAGAACCTTTCTACAAAATTCTTGAGATAAATTCCATGTGGGGGATTCCGGCCTAGCTAGAGTTCAAAAGGACATCAACAAACATGAAGTTCTTGCCTAGTTGGAATTCTCAAGAATTACCTGGAGCCTAATGTATTTAAAGAGTTTAACTACACTTGAATTTGTACAGACATATTATTTCGATACGACAACTACTCTCAGCATGAGTTATCCCTATTGACAATGTGAAGTCATAGAATAACATTGTGGATCCGATTGTGAAATGCTAAATGTTAGATTTAGTTAGCAAGTCGTGAAGAGGAATGTGACTAAAGCCCTTGAAAATTTTATATGAAGGAAAACCTAACCCAGCTGACTGGAGATCCCAAGATCTGGGTTCAATAGGACAACCTACTTGTATAAACTGAGGTCACTGTGGGGGAGTAATAAACTCCACATTTATTTAAGGAAGTTAGCAAACTTCCTAGTCCATTCCTATAACAGTGACAATATGAGGTTAAGCATATGGCTTTTAATGATTAATCGAGAATCACCTATGTGAGAGAGAAGTGGGGTCGCTTCTAAGGGAATTGTGAGGGCACAATTCTCAATAGCTCTCACAGAACCAGACTAATGTTCATGACCATAACAAACATAAACATAACTATGAGAACCAAAATGTATCAAGGAGATATTTGTGTGAATATATATTGTCGTCTCCACAAACAGCGGACAGTTCAAAGAATTCAAGTTCTACTGGCTACTAGGAGGCTAAGTATATTTCACGAGGGAAGGTTCAAAGGGTAACATCTACCTATCCTATGCAAATATCAACTGTAAAACTCTATTACATCATCGAGTCTTGAATTTTGTTTTTTTTTATCAATTGCATTCATGTGGGGGATTGTTGAAAAATGTGGTCAAAAGAGTTGAATGACAATTGATGTTTGTGATCATGTGTACTAATGTGAATTGAAAATAAAATTAATTTGTGGTTTTATTCTAATTCTTGAGACATTAATAAAATTAATTTTGTTAATTAATAATTACCGTTTTCTTTCAATTCCATTTCCTATAAGTTGAGAGCTCTCCTCTCATTTCCATACACCAAGAAAAACTATTCATATTCTCTCATTTCGTGTATCTTGTTTCTTTGTGTAATCGTTAGTAATAGAGGGAAGACACATTTTGGTTCGCCTTGATAACTCGTTTGTGCTAACGAGGTTATCCGTTGTTGTTGTATCCTAGGAGATAGACGTTCATGATTCTCAAGCACCCTGGAGAAGACGAATTTGTCTAAAGGAAACTGTGAGCATCACAGGCCTCAACATTTTCCTTACTTGTGTTTTTGTGTCTCAACAATTGAAAGATTTACGGTATCATTTCTCTACACTATTATGTTTTATGTTATGGTTTGTTTGACTCTAATAGCAATACTCGTAATATATGTAACAATTGCCTCGTCTCTTATTTTCTAGGTTTACACTACGTCAATGTAGATGATAATGCATCACTTTGTTCAGTGCAGATGATAATGAATCAGAGAAGCAGGTGGATGGGTGTGTTATTCTCTTCTTTTTTTTCCTCTTAGAAGTTGCAAAGTCAAAATTACCCCTAGTTTTCTTCTATGAACATGGCATAGAGTTTTTCAGAGAAAATCCTCAAATAAGTCAAAATGGCAAATGGTAATATTGATGTGAGTATCTTTAAGATAGCATGAAGTTCCACTCGTCGCTTCTAGCCTAGATTCAAGATGGTATAAATGAACTAAATGACGTGCAACGTGCCTCTAACTGAATTGTCCGTAACCTATCATGATAACAATAAAATTTAATTTGTCACATGTGCCTGACGCAAATAGGAAATTACGATGAATTCTTGTTGTTTAATGGTGCATCAAATGCTTTGTGCATATGGTCTTTATAGATTTAAGATGGAAGAATCTGTGGGGATATATCTGTATCTCGTGCCTTTGGTGACACAAGTTTTAAGACGAAGAAGAATGAGTAATCTCTCGTATCTTTTCTTTAACTTTGTATACCACTAGTAAATATGTACAAATAGTGTGTTCAAGCTATATTGACATCATCTTTACCTAATGAAAGGATGATGGAAAAAGGAGTTGCAGAAGGAAGATGGTCTGAAAATTTTGTCTCTCGGTAGACTCTCTAGTGCTTTCACCTGCTTCATTGGATTTAGTTCGGAATACTAGTAACATTACAATGTTCTTATAAGAGTAGCCCTGATGATACTGAGAGCACTAAGGAAGTTTAAATAAGATAATGCATGTGAAGGCCAATCAAGTATTTGATCATTTTATGAACGCCAATCAGTTAGTGTATTAAAACTACTTTATACCTCCCAAGTATGTATATGGTTTCATCTATACCTATTTCGTCTAATCAGCCAACACGGTTTCAGATGAATAGATGATGAAAATGCTTTTGAATTGTTAGAAAATACAATAAGCTTAACGGATAAGGATCCTCTAATGTTTACCCTCTCATGTTGGTCATGTTGAACCAATCAACAATAAGAAAATGATAAAATGGGACCACAACTAATTGAAACAAGGGACCCATTATTTTGCTTTCTCTCACAATATAACAAACATGATAGAACATGAGAGAGTTAAACTTTAGAGGATCTCAATCCAAGGTTAACATACAACATGTTAACAGTTGACACTTCGTCAAATATATTACTTTAGTAATAAACGTTAAGGGCATTTTTGTCACTCAACCTTGATTTTGATTGAAATTTGTGTAATGAAATGGCTTACATACGCGGGTGACCAATAAAATAGATTCAATATTTGGGTGATCTCCAGATATATCATCTCTTAAGTAATGATCTAATGACGTCAGATTACCTTTCTAAAAGTGAGAGAAAGGATCAAAAGGAAGGGAAAGCTAAGTTAATATGTAATATTTACACTGCATAAGATGTTTGATTACCATGTATGGTTTATGTCAAATACTTATGTTATAACTTGAAATTATCTGCTACAGCATAAAGTTGGTTGGAGACTTGGTTATTGCTAGTTTGCTACTCCTGATATTTATCACGTTACTCTCGGTCTGATGCCGAGTTTGTATTATTAGCAACCGATGGATTATGGGATTACATTAAAAGGTTCAGTCCTACTTGAGCTACAGTTTCTTCTTCTTATGATTTTTTATGTTCCAACTCCGGGAATAACATGAGCAAAAATCTACCACTTTCAGCTCAGAAGCAGTCAAATTTTTTAGAAACCAGCTTAGGGAACATGGAGATGTTCAGGTAATTAACTAGTTTCCTTGTAAACATTGATTAATTTTCACTAATATAAATATTTATCATAATTAATATTGTGTTCTTGGTACAGGTTGCATCGGAAGCTCTAACTCAAATGGCCTGGGTAATGACCTACATAACGCATTTCCCCCATATTAACTTTGTTATAAGGTTATATATTCACTTTCATTAACCTCCACTTTCTTTATTGCAGGACCAGTATTCTCAAGATAATGTAACCATTGTAATTGCTGATTTGGGGTATATTGCATTTTTATTTTGCGGACTAGTATTATTCAAGTCCTATTCTACTGTGATCTTTTCTCTGGAATGATTTGTGTACGAAAGTATAGGCAACACTAGATGAATGATAGAACCTTTATTCAGATCTAAGCTGCAATAGTCAGCTTAGATTAATATTATCCAAATGTTACAAGATTAGATTAATGTCAATGAGACAATAATCATATGAATGTAAAGACAAGACAAGATCAGTGAAATGATCTGAGAGAAGAGAAGAGAGTGATACAAAAGACTGCACACTCAAGTGTATCTAACCCTAGATAAGGGGACTTATTAAATAGGAGATTAAGTTACACTAAGACCCCTCTAACGGCTAGTAGTGACTCATCAGCAGAAACGAAGAAAGGCTTCAGCAGAAATGAGATTCTTGGAACTTTAAATCTTTAATCTTTTGTCCAGGTTAAACCCCTGTAATTAATCCTGCAATAAGCCACAACTTGAAAGCCATTAGCAATTGATAGAATGATATGTTTGCCACAGATTACCAACCCAAAATTTAACATTCCCCCTTAATCTGATGAGCAAACATATCAAACAATATCAATTTTTCACACAAAAATTTATGCTGATAGACAGGGAGGTTCTTTGTGAGTATGTCTGCAGTTTGGTTTGAAGAGCCAATCTTTTTAGCATTTATAATACCTCTAGCAATTTTTCCCCTGATGAAGTGAACATCAATTTCAAAGTGTTTTGATCTTTCATGGAAAACAGGGTTGACAGCAAGTTGTAAAGCAGATTTGTTATCACAAAAAAGATCAACAGGAAGATTGATATCAACTTTTAGGTCTTTTAGGATTTTTTGAATCCAAATGATTTCACAGGCAGCAGTAGACATAGATCTATATTCTGCTTCTGTGGAAGATTTTGAAAGAGTGTTTTGTTTTTTACTTTTCCATGAGATTAAACAATTATTAAAGAAAACACAATAACCTGTGACAGATTTTCTGGTTTTCTTGCATTTGGCCCAATCAGCATCACTATATCCTTCAAGATGATTTTCAGAGTTGCTGAAATTGTACCTTAGACCTTTTCCTGG
The DNA here is from genome assembly GCA_019973895.1 of Chrysanthemum seticuspe. NCBI lineage: Eukaryota > Viridiplantae > Streptophyta > Magnoliopsida > Asterales > Asteraceae > Chrysanthemum > Chrysanthemum seticuspe. The sequence goes on along the minus strand of BPTQ01000001.1, from coordinate 239,293,649 downwards.
AGCTCCATTTAGATATCTCAGAACATTGAGGGCACATTCCAGATGAGACTTTAAAGGGGAATGCATATATTGTGCCAGACAATGAACTGAGTATGAGATGTCAGGTCTAGTATGGGTGAGATAGATAAGTTTCCCAAGTAACTTCTGATAACCAGTGATGTTGACAAGCAAGGGGTCATCAGCAGTGGGAATGTATGGAAGGACTGAGTTGGGTTCCATAGGAGTGGACACAGGTTTGCACCCAAGGAGACCAAATTCTTTGAGGAGTTCAAGACAATATTTTCTTTGGGAGAGACAAATGTCATTCCCAGTTTTTAGAACCTCAATGCCAAGAAAGTATTTTAGATTTCCCAAGTCTTTAATATGAAACTTTGTTTTTAGGAACTCTTTGAATCGGTTTATCTCATTAGTGCAATTTCCAGTAAGGACAATATCATCCACATAAACAAGTAGAGCAATAAACTTGTTATTCTCTGTTTTGGTGAACAAAGAGTGATCATTAGCAGATTGAACAAAGTTATTTTCTTTTAAAACACTGACAAGTTTTTCATTCCATTTCCTGGGAGCTTGTTTTAAGCCATATAGGGATTTGACAAGTTTAAAGACTTTATTCTTATTGTTCTCATTACAGAACCCCTTGGGGATGTTCATATAGATATCCTCATCAAGATCTCCATACAAGAAAGCATTATTAACATCAAGTTGAAAAAGAGGCCATTTGTTTTTTACGGCTAAAGCAATAAGGCATCTGACAGTAGACATTTTTACAACAGGAGAAAAGGTTTCATCATAGTCTATTCCTTCCCTTTGGTTATAGCCTTTAACAACTAGTCTAGCCTTGTATCTATCAACTTCACCATTGGCTTTATATTTGATTTTAAATATCCATTTGTAGCCAATAGGAATTCTATTAGGAGGTAGATCAGTTATATCCCAAGCATGGTTTTCATTTAAGGCCTCAATTTCAGAATTCATAGCATCAACCCAATTACTATCATGGACAGCTTCTTCATAACAGGTAGGTTCAATACTTTTATTAAGACTAGATGTAAAGCAGTAATTATCTTTGTTGAGATTGGAGTAATTAACAACCTTTTCAACACCATATTTGACTTTTCCTTCTATAATAAAGTCATTAAGATTACTGGGCAACTTGAAAACTCTGGTTGACCTTCTAGCAGTAATGGCTGGCAAGCCTCTTTCTTGTTCAGCAGAATCAGGTGTTGTATCAGCAGGATCAGAAACTGCATCAGCAGAATGTGAATCATGTGATATGTTGCCCTCAGGGCGTGTATTATCATCTATAGATGTTGCAACTGGTTCGTCAATCCTAGTAGGATGACTTACCACTGTGCCATCATCATAGGATGTCACTCTCCCTTCATCATTGGGACTTATTTGTGAGTCAAAGAAATTTTTGTGATTTAAATCTTTTGGTACAAAGGTTTCAACAAAAGGTTTTGACACAGAATTTTTCATTTTGAGGGGAAAAACAGTTTCATAAAATTTGACATCTCTGGAGTAAAAGATATTTTTTGTTTCAAGGCTCAAGAGTTTATAGCCTTTCTTCTCATTTGAGTAACCAATAAAGACACTTTTTTAAGACCTACTACCAAATTTATCAGAGATGTTGAGAATGGTGGCATAGCATAAGCAGCCAAAGACTCTAAGGAGAGAGAGTGAAGGGTCATGCCCACACACAAGGAAGAACGGGGACTTGCCAGACAGAACTGAAGAGGGCAACCTGTTTATGACATAGGCAGCAGTTAGAACACATTCAGACCAAAGATTTAGAGGTAATTCCCCCTGAAACATGAGGGATCTAGCTACATTAAGAAGATGCCTATGTTTCCTTTCTGCAATACCATTTTGTTGTGGTGTATAAACACAAGAGGTTTGATGTAAAATTCCGTTTTCATGGAAAAAACGTTGAAGTTTATTATTGACAAATTCTGTCCCATTATCACTTCTAAAGATCTTGACATTGTGTTCAAATTGATTTGATAGCACGTGAGTAAAGTTAACAATGGAAACATAAACATCATCCTTCCCCTTAAGCATATAAACCCACACTGCCCTGGAATAGTCATCAACAAAAGTTAAAAAATATTTGTAACCATCTCTGCTAGTGACTTTATATGGTCCCCATACATCAAGATGGACAAGTTGACCAATTTTAGTTGATTTATGTTCACTTAGAGGGAATGGTTCCCTGGTTTGTTTAGCTTTATTACAGGTATCACAGAGATGATCAGTTTCAGATGTACTATCAAATTTAAGAGTGGGTTTAAGTATGTGTAGGACTTGGTCAGAGGGATGACCAAGTCTTTGATGCCAAAGATTTTTTAAAACATGACAAACAGATATGCAGTTATTAGAAATAATCTTACATGAAGAATCAATATCAAACATATATAACCCATTGTGTTGTTTACCAATCCCCACAATCCTTTTTTGATGTAAATCCTGTATATAGCAATTAGATTCATTAAACCCGACAAACATCTTATTGTCTCTAGCAATTTTATGAACAGATAGCAAACTAACATTGTACTCAGGAACAACAAGTACATCAAAAAGAGTTAGATCATTATTGATCTTTAAATCACCAATTTTTGTAATTAAGGCCTGAGTACCGTTGGGATGTCCAACAGTTAAACCAAGATTTGAAATGTTAACAACATTGATTAAAAAATTTTCAGTCACAGTCATGTGCTGATTTGCACCAGAATCAACAATCCAACCAAGACTAATGTTTCCAGATAATGTCTTAGTGTTGTTATAAAACTTGTTGAAGTTTATATTAAACTTGACACTGCCATTAAAGAAGGTTCCTGAAAAATTTTTACCTGCCAAGTTGGCATTAGCAGATGACACATTGTTGTCATTGAGAAGACTCATAAGTCTTGAGAGCTGTTCATTAGACAAGGAGACAGGAGAGTTGCTGGCACTATTATCAGTGACAAGATTGGTTTCAGCAGAAACATTGTTACTGCTGAAAGGTTTACCATTAAATTTTCTCTTAGCATATCCAGCAGGATAGCCAACAAGATCATAACATCTATCAATGGTGTGACCAGGTTTTTTGCAATTGGTACATTTGAGGTTCATGTTTGGTCCTCTACTATTAGAGCTGTTACCAGTATTAAGACCATAAACTTTGTTGTTAAAACTTCTTTTGTTATCAAAAAATTTTCCACCATCAGAAGTTTTTGCAGCAAAAGCTGTAGCATTGGGTTTAGCAGAGCTGTTCCCAGATGATACATTTCTGTGAGACTCTTCTCCAGAGACAACAGAGAAAGCAGTTTTGAAATTAGGTAAAGGATCTCTGGTTAAAATATTGCTTCTGATGGGAACATAGGAGTCATCAAGACCCATAAGAAATTGCATTAACTTGATTAGCTGATTATGTTTTTCAAAATGTTTTGCAGCCTCACAAGTGCAAGGAGGCAAGCTAATCATACAATCAAATTGTTTCCATAAAGAGTTAAGATTGTTGTAGTAATCAGCAAGAGAGGACCCACTTTGACTAAGGGAGTTTATATTTTTATGCAAATTAAAAATAGCTGAACCATCAACCTTATCATAAGTATCTTTAAGATCATTCCACATTTCATAAGCAGTTTTGGCATAGATAGCCCCAGCAAATAATTCAGGGCTGAGAGAATTAAGAATCCAAGTAACCACAACAGAGTTACAAGTGTCCCATTGATTAGCAAGATTAGGGTTTGAATCGTTTCTTATGCAAGTACCATCAATAAACCCTAACTTATTATGGTTCCTTAAGGCAAAGGTCATGGCCATATTCCATATTTTATAATTTTCAGTTCCTGTGAGTTTGATAGAAATAATGGGAGTCCCATTAGTGTTATTAGGGTGTAAGTACAAAGCATCCCCAAAGGATAAGCTTTTCTCAGTGGAACCACCACCACCAGCAGTATCATCACCAATAACCATAATACAAATAATAAGACAGAGATAAAAGAATCACAGACAGATATAATAATAAGAGTAAATAGACAAGTAAATAAGACTTTGCAATAAGAAACAACAAGCACCAAGCCTGTGGACTAGGGTAAACCAGAGCAGGTATTCGTACCACTCAAAGGTGGCCGATCAAGATTTTAGTCTACCCGTTTGCACCCACAGAGACTTAAGTACTGTATGTTTAAAGAGAAGATAAGACTTAGACTTACAGAGAAATATGCAGCGGAAGAACAAATCACAATCACCCTAGATTCACTTAGTCTAGGGTAAATTGTAAACAGAAGATAACCAGTGATTACGCCAATAGCAATAACCCCAAACCACACCTTTGTTGCCAAAGAGAATCAATGAGCCTGAAGCTCTGATACCATGTACGAAAGTATAGGCAACACTAGATGAATGATAGAACCTTTATTCAGATCTAAGCTGCAATAGTCAGCTTAGATTAATAGTATCCAAATGTTACAAGATTAGATTAATGTCAATGAGACAATAATCATATGAATGTAAAGACAAGACAAGATCAGTGAAATGATCTGAGAGAAGAGAAGAGAGTGATACAAAAGACTGCACACTCAAGTGTATCTAACCCTAGATAAGGGGACTTATTAAATAGGAGATTAAGTTACACTAAGACCCCTCTAACGGCTAGTAGTGACTCATCAGCAGAAACGAAGAAAGGCTTCAGCAGAAATGAGATTCTTGGAACTTTAAATCTTTAATCTTTTGTCCAGGTTAAACCCCTGTAATTAATCCTGCAATAAGCTACAACTTGAAAGCCATTAGCAATTGATAGAATGATATGTTTGCCACAGATTACCAACCCAAAATTTAACAATTTGGGATATATTAGTATTTAAATTCTGAAAATTTTACTGTGTTAATTATAGGCGGACAGATTGGCGACATTTACCTATACAACAACAAAACTTTGTCTTTGAACTCATCCAAGCCTTTGCAACCATCGGCATTGTGACAATTGGAATATGGATGTCATCTACTCCTTTATTTTGAAAATGGACCTTGCTATCTCTGTATATATATAGTCTATAGATATTCTATTACTGTAAGTGTATAACGGCTTACTTCCATGGCTTATCTATGTGGTTGCATTAATTAGCATAAAAGAAATAAAATCTTGTTTTTAAAATATATCAGATGATACAAAGCTGTATTTATTCTTATGTATCATTAAAGGACGATGCCAAGTATATTCTGATTCATATTTATAACCAGAGCTCTATCTATGACACCATCTATTATATTGTTAATACACGATTAGTGGCTCATCGGCCATGTGCACCTCCCTTCCATGGATCATGTTTGGGATTGGATCCTGGATCTTGGTAGTCTGTCCCCAGGAAAAGCGGCCTGAACTTCTTTGGGCCGTGTCCACCTCCTTTCTGTGGATCCTGGTAGTCTGCCACCGCTTTAAAACGCGTTACCTTCCCTGCCCTGACATTGGTGATGCCAATCGCTATACACAAAGAAGAAAGAGTGAGTTAAAGTTGATAAAAGTAATCTAGCATTATAGAAGTTATGAAATGAAGAATTTAAGTAATACATGAAGAAAAGCAAACGAGTGTCAGTATGCACATAAAATGCATCCACTTGGTGCGAAGATTAGCCATGAACCTCAAGTTATTAAGTTCTGCTGAATGAGAAGGGAGGGATGGTGAGGTTGCTTATATAGTGCTTTGAGAGTACTTGAGAAGGATGAGGATGATTTCTTCTCAGATATTAATATCAAAGAGTGAGCTCACTTTCATTAATTCTAATTTATTACAGATTATTAAATTTTCTCACTGAAATAATAACAGTCTCTTCTTATATAGTAACATCTAACATGCAACTGCAACATTTACTTCGAGTGTGTTTGCATTTTGAAATAAAGAATGGGAATGGACAAATAATGGGCATTTTTATTTGTATTTCAAAATGAGATTCATGGTTATATTAAATCACTATATAATTTTAGATGCAATGGGCAGATCCTCTAAAGTTTGATGGCATAATGTCATTTTATATATATCCGATTCTAAACTTGTTAGAATCGGCACAAACGAGACAAAATGTATTGTTGGGTGGCCTCCAAAGTAGTTTTTTGCGATGTATACAATATCCCTTTTTTTGCGATGTCTTATTTGGAATTATATTTGGTGGTGGTAGGTTACTTGACATTGTGGATGACAAAAAATTGTATCTGGTTTTTGAGTACTTAGACTTAGACTTGCAGAAACACTTGGATTCTTGCCAACAGGATCCTCCTCATCTTGTAAAATTGAGTAATTCTAAGACTCTCAAACCTTGCGTTTATAAGTTTTCAAATTTTATATGCGTTTTTCATTTTTATTTCAACTTTCATAGGTTCCTATACCAAACGTTATGTGCTAGTGCTTATTGTCATTCTTGTCAAGTGCTGCATAGAGACCTAAAGCCTGTGAATCTGTTGATAGATGCTACTAACCATGTTATTAAGCTTGCGGATTTTGGGCTGACCCGCGCCTTAACTTGTCCTGTCAAGATGTTATCCCAAGAGGTAGTTTATTCAAATTATTATATAATTAGATTATCGTTGTTATTTTACATGTTATGTAATTATGTTTAACTGAATTTTATAAGTTTTACAAAATTATATATAATGTGCCTGGGTCAAAAACTACTCGTGATGACCCAAATGGGACCCATTTCCCCATTCTAGTTAATATAAATAATTATGTGTTTTGTAGGTGATGACAATGTGGTATAGGCCACCAGAAATTCTTCTTGGATCACGTCTATATTCCACTCCTGTTGATATATGGTCGATTGGTTGTATATTTGCTGAGATAGTGAATCGACAAGGACTCTTTCCAGAAGACTCTCAGATCAACCAGTTGAACCACATTTTCAAGTATATGTTACTTCATTTAACACACTCACACACATAGACATATGTTATGCACATGGAACATTTCACCAAAATTCATATCTGATTGTTCTTGTAGAATAATGGGAACTCCTGATGAAGATACGTGGCCTGGAGTGACTTCTCTACCTGACTATAAATCCACTTTTCCAAAGTATCCTGCGCAGGTGATAAATCTGCACTCTTTGATTAGGATTATGTGCTCTTTGATAGTTAACGGATCATCCTTGAACTTTCAGGACCTTGCAACTGTGGTCCCAACACGTGATCAAGCGGGCCTCGATCTCCTGACTGTAAGTTCATTTCTTTACAAGTTCTGTAAATGTTAATTACTTCTCAAATATCATTAGAGTTGACCATTATTCAAATATGAATTTCGTTTATAAAATCCATGAATCCATCTGTTGAAAAAGGAAAATCGATATGTCACGGTTTTCAAACGAAATGATGCAATATCATCTGCTTGAAAGTATTCTAAATCTATAATATATAACATATGAGGCAATATCAACCCATTAAAGTGGAAATGGGTCAATTAGGATAATATTAATAGCTGTCGGGTCAATCGGGCAATATTGAAAAACCTTAAGTATACCCGTTTTATCATGTTACTTAATCCACCCAATTTGCCAACACCTAAAACTTGTTTGACAAGCCATGTAAGGTGACTGTACTTGGTTTTTTTGCTTTACATCAGATGAAAGTCTTGGTATTAGGTGGTTTATTGTCATTTTGTTTCAGAAAATGCTCTTCTTGGACCCCATCAAGAGAATTTCAGCGGAGGCTGCACTAGAGCATGAGTACTTCAAGGATGTAGGGCCTGTGCCATAATTCACTGCTCTAATACTGGCGTATGGTTATTTGGTGGTGTGGATAAATGGATAGTCCCAATCTTCAACACTTATAGGGCACAGTCAAAAGACGTATAGGTCTTCTGTGCAGAATCATTTGAATTTTCTTGTTTCTGCTCTTCTGAGAATATAATAACTTCATAATATTTATGTTGCAAGTCTTAGGACATATAATTTGTATTTCTTTTGGAGGTGCCTCTTTTACATGTCCTCAAGTTGTTTATAAGTCGATATACTAATTAATATAAGCATTGTTTTCTATACCTTCTTTCATGTATTCTTGCAGCCTAATTCATAAATGGTACCTTTTACTCTAATGGTCCAAATGGATTAGCTAATGAAAAAATTAAGAACACAATGGGTCAACTTTTGTTATGTCGCGGTTCTTGTGGGTATTTACTGTACTTATGAATCATTGTCTTTCACCTTGAGAATGTTTACTAAAGTATCATTTTAATGCACCTGCTTGTATAAATCGCAAAATACATTTACTGTATATACACATCCAACAATGGACCAATTTATTTATTGTTGATCACGTTACTAGTGGCGCCGTTACATAAAGGCCCGTTTCACACTGTTTCACATTTATAACAAGATAAAACTACAAATAGACCAAATCAAAATTTCTGGATGATGGAATTTGGGCCTAAAAGTTCTGGATAATATTATGTGTTCCTCATTGATATTATGCAAAGACGAGGTTAGAAAATGTTACTAATAGTGTTTGTAAACGGTGTGGACAGGTTTAAGGGAACTATATGTTATTTTGTACAAAAGATTAAGTTCATGCGGTTAGTGTTTTACTTTCATGTCGGGAATGAGAAGATTACAAGAAAACTGAGCATTCTTTCTCTATCGAAGAACAAGTGCACACGTTAAATGTGACAAGAATGAAAGGAAAGTTTACGTTGTTTATCCAACTTACTATAAGTGCATGCGTTAAGTATGTTAATACCTTTCATACCCGGAATTTAATAGAGGTTGTGAGTCCACTTGTTATTCGTATCATATGTTTGAGCCTCTTATGCAACAACTCAGGTCGTTTAGTCAATAGTTTTTTACTCTTAACTTATGTTATCATAAAAGTGTTTAACACTTCTAATTCAGTTATAACACCTGTAGTTAAACAAGCACGGTTTATTTGGTATTAGTTCTACTTCTAGTGCTTCTAATGTTCTAACTCTTGTACGTTATTTTTATCAAAGAAAAGACACGAGATATGAGCAATAGTATGATACAGAAAGAACTTAATTGCATAAATCCAAATTTGTGTTACTATTATATGTTATCGATGTCATGAGGAACCCATTGTTGTCCATCAATGTATGAGATATCCATGTAAGGAGTTGCCTCTGCTACACTTAGTTGTTTCCCATATTTCACCCTAGATTTGGAATTTGCTCCGGGACCTGTACACGCATGTTCTCCAAAGAAAACTTTCCTGAAATGTTAATAACATCAGAAATAAACCATGCTTGGAAATTTTAAACTCCTATGATTTCAGTAGAGCGTAAAAATACTATAATAGCAATAACATACTGATCTCTGGAGGGATCTTTCCAATCATTCCATCCTTCAGGAGCAACAATTTCTGTCATGGAAGTTTTTATGAACACGATAGTTGAATATACACCCCAAGCCCTCCCAAGCCACACTAAACCCTTCCCTTGAATCCTACAATTCACAAACGAAAATCCCGTTTTTTCTGCCAACGATTCCCTCTGTTGTGCGGCTATTGCTCCATTGATGCTGGGACCGCTTGCTACCGTGTTCAGCGTACAATTCTGAAGAAAAAAAAATGCATAGAATATCTGTATTTATGTATTTATGTGTATCTATGTATTCTTTGAAAAAACTTTTTTTTTACACATTTTACAAACATGTAAAAGGTGTTTTCATTTATAAGTGCAAAGAATATAAGTCATAAGATTGTTCATGCTTTATAATAGTAGTAGCAAAAACGGTACAAATAATTTTGGTAAAACATAAATGTAAGCATATTTTTCATGTTATCAAAAATATAATTTGCTGATCCTTCGACGGAACAATTATTCAAATGTCTTCCTAATCTGTGTTAGAAAAGGTGTGCAACTCTCATATCTGTTATAGTGATAGACTGAAGATTAAGCAATTACCTCAAAGAGTGATCTACCATTTCCAAATATAAAATCTACTGATCCTTCAATGAAACAATTTTTGAAATAATGTCTTCCCACGTCAGAATGAAGAGTGTCTTGATATCCATAAAATCCACAATCTACAAAAGCCGACTGATCACCTTTGATTCTAAGTGCAACTGCCTGTGTTCCGGCAACATGTTTGGGTGGTACAGGATTTGTGTTCTTTGCCACCGAAGAACAACACAAGTTATTAATATGAAAGAAGCAAAGATGGTTTATTATAAATTTTAGAAAGATTTTTTTCTTTTCTTTTTTGCTTAGCATATATAATCTCGCTTTTTTTACCACTGTATGCAATTAACCTTCTATATAAGATGGAAAAAAGCTATAAATGCATACCGTACTTTACAAAAAAACTCATTATGCTCTATCTACTTCACTTATTGTCATAATACATAACCGATTTCATTTTATTCGGTTATTTTCTGTCCGTTTTTATCCGTTTTCGTAAATCGTCCATTTTTATCCGTTTTCATTTTAATCAGTCCGGATAAAAACAGATAAAAACGGATAAAAACCGTTTTTATTATCCACGTCAAAACGGTTTTTATCTGTTTGTAGCTGTTTTTATCCGGACAGATTAAAATGAAAACGGATAAAAATGGACGATTTACGAAAACGGATAAAAACGGACAGAAAATAACCGAATAAAATGAAAACGGTTATGTATTATGACAATAAGTGAAGTAGATAGAGCATAATGAGTTTTTTTGTAAAGTACGTTATAAATTTATAGCTTTTTTCCATATAAGATACAGGAATGATGTCAGACAGTCTCAGGTCATTAAAGAATAAGTCCCGTGTCACATTTCTATTTTACGTGCTAGAGGAGGTGACTTGGATGCAACAGTAAAAGACTGAAAGTGTGTTACATACAATGAGCAAAAAACTTATTTTTTACATATAGTGACAAATATTTAAAGTAAGTTACATATTAGTGTAATCAATGCTTTTATGATTCACTTGTATTACCTTAAAGCTGATGCTGTAAGCAAAGAACTTTGGAGCAAAAACGCCAACGGAATAGCTGTAGACAGTGCCATTACTCGAAGCAGCAGTATCATTCCAAGTGAGAAATGTATTTTGGTAACCTTGGCCTTGAACTATCAAATTAGACTTAGTTTTTTTTATCTCTATCTTCTCCCTGCCACAATAATAACATGATCTCGGATTTTATATACAGCTTATTGAGCACGAATATTGCATGATCAGGATATGTATTTTTTATATATACCTATATGTTCCCGAATCAACTATTATAAGTGTTGGTTTTGCGGCATTTTCAGGAACAGCGTCCACTGCCTTTTGAAAAGTGGTGAACTTTCCACAACCCTTTTGATCAACGGTTAAAACAAGCGTCACCCCATATTTTGCTATGAGTGGAGACTTCCACTTGTTGGCATCACAAGTGACCCAATGACCCGTACGAAGATAGTTAAAGATCTTTCTGATAAAAGATAAGAACTCGTAGATTCGACTTTTCTCAATAACTTTTTTGATGCAAGTGATTTTGAAGCAGGGTAAAGAGATGGAAGAACTTATTGTGAAGTTTTTGGTGTAGATGGAAAGGAGAGCAATGGCAGTGACAGAAAGCCAAAACAATATGCTTCTTTTGGTGTTCATGTTTTTGCATTACAGATTTTGATTAAGAAGTATTACGGGATGTATTGTTATGTATACATAGAGAGAAAAAAGCACTAGCTAGCTGACATATAATTGCCACAAATAAAATTATATAAGACTCAAAAAGGTTCATTTGTATGGGATACGTAAGAGGATACTGAAGGTGTAAGCACTAAACTATTACCATTTGGGACATATCAAATATGATCAACTGAACCATTAGATGATCCAAATCATAAATTTTGACAGATCACATTAAAATGTTACCTATATGGTAAGTTTTTAATCATTAGTGAAACTTATTAAAAGTGAGTATTCCATTTTTTTTTTACTAATCCAACCTGCTTATCTGATTGACATAAACTTCATGCATTTACACTTGTATATGTGACATTTAAATCACTATCTGAATGATTTAATTTGTGACTATATCAATGGTGTAGCTTTTTGGTGAACAAAAAACAGAACATCTGAATTCACATTCATGTTCAGTCTTAACCGTTGAGATCATGGAAGATACTTGAATCTTGAAATCTTTTGGATGAAAGTGCCTTTACCATTCTTTTTCTTCATGAGTGTTATCAGTAATTTTTGTTGTCAGGATTGACATAACACATTCATTAACAATTCGAGACTTTCTATTCTTTTTACAAACAGTAACAAGTTATGAAATATGGAAAATGCTTGTTAATATTAGTGAATTATAACCAAAAATATGGAAGTTCACACATATAAACTTGTACAGGTAAAACAAGCAAGATACCATAGTAGAGATCAACTTGTGTCAAGTTATTTACACATTATAAGCGTGTCGAATTATTTGTCCACAGTTTAGAGATCAGTTCATAATAACCAATTTTATTCACACCAAAGAAAGCATGGATTTTACAATTCAATGATATTAATATGTCAATATAAATGTATACATTTAAATGCTATAGTATCATTTGTATTACTCGATTACTTATTACTCGATGTTGTTTAAAACCAAGTTAACATTTTACGACCTTTGACCCAACATAATTAACAAAAATGCCATAAATCTTGATATAAGTCCTAAATGTTGCTAATGTCGCGAGAAAGCCATTCATGTCCATCAATAAAAGAGATATCCATGAATGGAGTTGCTTCTTCCACGCTAAGTTGTTTTGCATACGGAACCCTGTATGTGTTATTTGCTCCCGGACCCGAGCACCCATACTCTCCAAAGAAAATTGTCCTGAAAATAACATTTTAGCATTAGAAAACATATCAACATACGTTAATAGTGTTGAACTAACTTTACAAACAAAACGCATACACAAAGCAGATTAGCATGAGCAAACATGTTAATATAAGAAAGTGTGAAAAGACGAAAATGGCCTAACTGATCTCGTGAGGAGTCACTCCAATCATTCCATCCATCAGAAGAAACAACTTCAGACATATAAGTTTTTAAGAAGACAACAGTTGCATATGCACCCCAAGACCTCCCAAGCCACACCCTACCACTTCCTCCAATGCGACAATGCACAAACGCGAATCCCGTTTTTTCATCCACTGAGCTCCTTCCGTGTGCTGTTATCGCTCCACTGATCCCACCACCATCCGGGACATCATTTGCTATTGAGTGGAGTGTAGAATCCTGAAAGAAATAGTAGTTATAAATTTAACCAAAATTTTGGATTAGTCCGAGCGGTAGTGGGCGTACAATACTAGTTCTATACTGTCCATAAATATCAGTTTTCCCCTAACGAAGACTAAGCTTGATTAGCCCAAGAGATCCTAACGAATCGGCCCGGGCCCTTTCTACTTTTTTTTGCTATTAATTTATAAAATAATAGCTTGGCCTTATTAACAAAAATGAACCAGAGGATTTCAGGTGTTTTTTTTCTTAACCCGGCCTAAGAGTTGGGTTGGGATTTTTAGTTCTAGACCTAGAGAACCGGGGTTTGAGTTTTCAGGACTGAGCCCGAAGGTCCAGGCTTTAAGCCATTTCCGGATAAATCGGGCATCAGGCGTAAGACAAGGCCCAACCAGGCTATCCCCGTCCTAGGACTGGTCTTAACCATGCATTTTCCAGGCCAAGGATCAGTCTCGACCCCACCTCTACTTCTGCTGATCATTTTGTATCTTTCCAGATATAAGTGATTACTTACCTCATAGAGTGATCTACCATTTCCAAAGACAAAATCAATTGATCCTTCGATAAAACATTCTTTAAAATAATGTCTTCCTCGATCATCATTAAGAGTGTCTTGAGCTCCATAGAATCCACAACCATAGAAAGCCGCTTGATCACCTGCAATTCTTATTGCCAGTGCTTGTGCTCCAACTTCACCTTGGTTCGGGGGAGGAGCTGAGTTCTTTGCAACCAAAGAACAATGCAAGCACAAAAATCGTTAATAAAGTGAACCAAAAAACTATCTTTAGCGCTTTGAATCTATTATTTACTTATATTACCCTGAAGCTGATGTTGTAAGCAATAAACTTCTGAGCAAATACAGAAACAGTAGAACTATAGATGGTTCCTCCAGTTGAGTTTGCAGTGTCATTCCAAGTGATCTCTGTGTTAAGATAACCCTGGCCTTGAATGATCAAATTAGTCTTATTCTGGTTCACCGACACCTTCTCCCTGCCACAACATAAACTTTTCTCGTGACAAGCATTGGGCATAACTTATAAACACTAAAAGAAATTTGCAATCTACACATACTTATATACATATATAAGTGTGTAAAAGACGATGTTTACATTTATAAGCATGGAAAATAACAAAAGTTAAAAGAGTTTTGAAAGGAAGCAGAAAAATTTATAGTTCTCCCCACGATAAATGCAATGTGTGCAAACTGACTATTCTTGTATGTAGTAGAGGGTGGAAGAGTGCATGATCAAGAAACATTACTTGTATGTGCCTGAGTCAAGTATGATAAGAGTTGCGCTAAGGCTAGAATCAGGAACAGCATCAACTGCCTGTTGCAAACTACTAAAGTTGCCACAACCCTTTTGATCAACGGTTAAAACAAGCAACACCCCATATTCTGATATGAGTGGAGACTTCCACTTGTTAGCATCACAAGTGAGCTTATGCGGCCTATGGTGGTGGTGATGATGATGGTGGTGGTGGCGATGGTGGTGACAGCCAGAAATTTGGTTTAGAAGAGAAATGAACTCATAAAATCCGCTTTTCTCGACAATCCTTGTGATAAAAGTGACATCAAAGAAAGGTAAAGAGATATTAGTAGAAATGGTTGAATTAGTGGTGTAGAAAGAGAGTATGATGGAAGAGATGGCAATGGCAATGGCAGAAAGCCAAAAAAATATGGTTCTTTTGGTGTTCATAGCTTTGGATTAAATTATCAAAGAATTGTGACTTAAGGATTGTTATGGGGTGTAATGTAATATGCTACTGTATTTATACATATATGGAAAATCACTATTTAAACTACTTTACTTGACAATGTATAGTGGTAATATATCTCCAACACTCAAGTACTCAGGCATCATAATGCTACCTTTCTTTGTATGCTTGAGAGCATGTCTTTCTAAATACTATTCCTCATTTAACAACCAAATGTAGTAACATATAAGAGTCCACAGAAAAGCTTTTCTATGGATCCCAGATTAAAAATATTCATTATTTTTTGACATAGTGTTTTGTTAGAAATTACCCGACTATTGCATTTTCAAGGAATCCCTTTCTAAGTGGAGTACACTGAGATTGTAATTGATTTTTTAATTAGATTAAGGAGTCGAAGAAACAGCAAATACGTCGATGCTTTAAACATTAATTAACATAACCAACAACAATTTAGCCAATAATAGCAGGGTATTCGTGCGATGCGGCGACGGATATTTTGTGATTATATTTTCTAGCAATGTGATGTTTTTTAGTGGAGTGAGTTATTGGTCGAGAGGATGAACTCTTCGTCAATTTTAGAGCCGACCGACCCAGTTCGGCCCTCATGTTGCAGTGGCTACGACTCGGTCGGTGCAGCGGCGACCGAGCCGATCGACCGATGCGGGCAGCCTAATAGCTTTATTTTTAAGTGATTGACTTAGTAGCTTGATTAAATTGTTGGTTAAATATATTTTGGTGAAGAGGTGATTTAAATAGTGTATTAATTGTATGTGTTAAATAGAGTTTTATTTGTTATTTGCGTTTTAAATACTGTAAATTATGTTTTTTTACTTGTATTTACTTAAAAATCTATATTAGGAAGTCTTAAAAAATTAATAAGATGAAAGGTACAACATGCGTTATAAGGTAGTATAGATTAAGAAAATGCTATTTACTCCTATAAATTGTTTCTACTTATCCTCCTACTCACATGATTTTGACAAGTGTCAGAACTAACGATTTGAATACAGAAAGAGAGTGAGTGGAAAAAATTATATAATATTATTGTGTGTAAGAAAATTGGTAAGATGATATTATAGGAGGGTTATAGTAATGCTTTATAAATTATGGTTTTCAAACAAGACCAATTTCATTACTTTTTTTTTAAATTAAAGTAGGATTTGAAGATTGATAATTGGCTTGGGAGTTAAGGGAAGTGAGTGTCAATCAGAAAGACTAAAACTAAGGTCGGCTATTATTTAATTGGAGAAAGAATGATCTTTACGCCAAGTTATAACACCGCATGATTAAAGGTGAGTGGGTGAAGTTTAGGTTCATGAGAGCTTTGTCATAGATTGTCTACTGAAGATTCAAAAACAATCTATTCGCTGAGATTCAGAAGGTAATTGGTTTTTTGTGAGATGTGAATCCCATAAAAAACCACCAATCACCCGCTGACACCTCAGCGAGTGGATTGTTCTTGTTGATAATTTTATGTGAGTCTAACAAATTTCTATAAGGATATCACATTCCAATATAATGGGTTTTGACAAAACAGACTTTTAACTAAAAAAAAATACTGCGTATCGAATGAGTAAGGCTCGTAAGAAAAACTTATAGGACATCATACTATCATAGACATCATATAACTAATACTTTGGAAAAAAAATAGAATAAAAATTGACACACAGAAACAAGGATCAGATAAACAAACCAAATATAACACAAAATATAGAACAGCGCAAAATGTGAATCTATGATCAGAGAAACAAACCAACAAAATAAGATAGAAGAAACTTTAAAAAAATTAACCATTTCATATTTTCATCCATTATAACCAGCCAATCGGGTTAATAATTATACCATATGAAACAACTATCCACCAAAGAAGCCAACAAAAAACAAAAGAAAAACTTTGCTAAGGCTAGTTTATATATAGTCTACCAACAACTGTACCTAAATTCCATTCACAAGCTGCTCCAACCAAAAAAATAAAGTAAAACTGTCTTCATCGCACCACTATTATTCTACCAAAGGGTTAATATTGCCAATGTCCTCCCCTGTTGTATCCGCAACACCATTTTGAGTTTCGGGAACCGAAGAGTTGATATTGCCAATGTCCTCCCCTGCTGTATCTGCAACACCTTTTTGAGTTTCGGAAACTAAAGAGGTAATATTGCCAATGTCCTCCCCTGCTGTATCTGCAACACCGTTTTGAGTTTCGGAAACTAAAGAGGTAATATTACCATTGTCCTCCCCTGCTGTATCTGAAACACCGTTTTGAACATCGGGAACCGAAAGGTTGATATTGCCATTGTCTTCCTCTGATGTGTCTGCAACACCGTTTTGAGCTTCAGGAACCGAAAAGTTGATATTGCCATTGTCCTCCCCTGATGTGTCTGCAACACCGTTTTGAGCTTCAGGAACCGAAGGGTTGATATTGCCATTGTCCTCCCCTGCTGTATCTGAAACACTGTTTTGAACATCGGGAACCAAAAGGTTGATATTGCCATTGTCCTCCCCTGATGTATCTGCAACACTGTTTTGAGCTTCAGGAACCGAAGGATTGATATTGCCATTGTCCTCCCCTGCTGTATCTGCAGAAACGTTTTGAGCTTCAGGAACCGAAGGATTGATATTGCCATTGTCCTCCCCTGCTGTATCTGCAGAAACGTTTTGAGCTTCAGGAACCGAAGGATTGATATTGCCATTGTCCTCCCCTGCTGTATCTGCAGAAATGTTTTGAGCTGCGGGAATCAAGAGGTTGATTTTGCCATTGTCGCTCTCTGCTGTATCCGCAACACCGTTTTGAGCTTCAGAAACTGAAAGGTTGATATTGCTATTGTCCTCACCTACTGTATCTGCGACACCGTTTTGAGCTTCCGGTACCGAAGGCTTGATATTATCCTCTGCTGTATCTACGACAATGGTTTGAGCTTCGGGAACCGAAAGGTTGATATGGCCATTGTCCTCCCCTGCTGTATCTGCAACACCGTTTTGAACTTCCGGAATTTCCTTTTGTAGCATTGATGTTCCTTTAAATGTCATCATAGCTGCGCATGTCTGCTGGAGGTCTTTAAGCTGAAACCCAAACATACGACATATAAGTCATTAGGTAGAAATGTATTAAGTGACAAACATAAGGAGTGTTCTAAATGCTTTATGTAACGAGTCAGACTGAGTTGAACAGCAAACACTTTTTAGTCCCATTTAGATTTTGTAAGGAATTAATATGTTAAATAAGTTTTACAAAAGCTAAATTTTTTAATTAAAATATCTTCTTCTATTCTAAGGGTAGTAAATGCTCAAATATTTACCAGCAAGTTAGAAAAATGTATAAGACAAAAATAGGAGACAAAAACTAAGCAGAAAAATAAAAAGTAACCTTGCCGATAAAAGTTTGCTTACACATCACAAAATGGATAGAAGTATGAGGATTAAATAATCATTAACCCTGATTTGAAATAAAGTGGTTTATAAAGTTATACTAACGCAATTACACCTACGGCCAACGTTCAGCTTGCTCAACCCATTTTAACTTGAAAAGATTTAAGTAACCAATTGACCCATTATAGAAGAGGTATAACTAAAATCGACCCGTTTACCAATAAAGGGGTCATCAACTGCCAGCCCTGCAATGATAGATGAGATTTACCTGGGGTGGTTCTATAGATTCGAAACCAAATTTGTTGGTCCAAATAGATTTAGCTTCCTCAGCAGCTGGCAGCACAAGCTTCTTTATTTTCATAGACGAAAGCAGTCTCTCAATGCAGGTAAACAGCAATTGAAAGTAGCCCTGCCAATGTACAGCCAAAAACATTACTAAAGATTAATGGTCCCAAATATGAACCACTTGAAACAAGTATATACGAATGATATCATTCACACACAGATTTCTTGGTTGCCGTTTTTGCACTAAGAAATGACTATCGGTAAGGGTTTGAGAAGAAAGGGGAACGCATATGAATTTCTAAACCAACCCTTTATGTAGGTATGAAGTATACCTAACTTAACGGTATCAAACACATACCATTAAAACAAAAACAATATCAACCTCGTACCCTGTAACAGAAAACTTTTTGGAAGAGAATAATATCCTCACCTTCCCCTGGTTACATTTACTTGTAGCGACTATTGGGAGTTCAGCTATATCCTCACCAAAAACACGAAGAGTTCCAACTGACACTACATTTGAGCTGCACAAAATAATAAGGGTTGTTGAAATCACTATCCACTATCCAGTGGCTATTCTGGGAGATTTAACAACTGATATGTAAATAACAAAGGGAAAATCCATTAAATAGCAATGTGCCAAAAAAGAATGGTCCAACTCGATAATTACAAGACAATGGGCTAGTTTGAAAATTAAACTTTTTGATGCTATTTGATAATTACTGTTTTAGACTATAACCAAATAGCCCATTTAACAAATATTAAGTACCACATTGAAGCATAAAATAACATAATCACCAGATTTGATCATCTTGAAAGGTAAGTTGCTATTTAATTGACATTTTCCATAAAAACAAGCACAAATGATGCGCAAAATGAGAATAATGTCCTTACTCAATTGTCAATATAGCACAAAGCATTCCCGCAAAGTCTTGGCTCCATATTTTACGTCTGTTAAGGAAAAAGGTGGGGAAAATATTGTATAAGATAATAACAAGCAAAATGAAATTAACTACTTAATATATATAATTAATTCATGCTTAAGATCACTAAATAAGTAAATATAATACTATTCAAAGATTGTATCAGCTTACCCATACACCATTGATGGAATAAAGTCTCGTCCGGTAGTTGCATCAACAATTGGGTCAAAACATTCCTATTTACCATAAACAAAGTCAAAATAAAATCATCATAAATCAATTACACAGTGCCAAAAGTAGTCCTCACATGAAAGATGTCAACAGTTTGTGCCAGCATCTTTCTGGTTTCACGAGTAGCATTCTTTCCACTTAAAAGCACGAATCTCATTTCAGAATTAGCAACAACGTCCAACTCGCCATCCTTTTGTTTCTCCCTCACTAAAGCCAGTATATCATCAGGGATAATCTTGGGTTCAAGAGTTACAAGATCTTTCAACACGGAATGAATTCTCTCACAATCCTTGGAGCAAAACCAATTCCCTTTTGGCAATGCCTGTAAGATGTTGATATTAATACTATATCAAAGGTATGCAAAAAACAAATAAAGCTAATATGTTCAACCAAAAAGAAAGGAATAAAGTTAATGATTAATATATACCTGCAAATCAGCCATACTATGTTCCCTCAGACAGCCGATATGATATTCCTTTTCACATTGATCACAAACTATAACCGTCCGGTCGTTGAAGACATTTTTGCTGAAATCATGACATCTACAAACAGCAAAGTTTCTCAGACATATTGTATAACTGGATGATATGAACCAACATCTATATAGAGGTGACAAGGGTGGGTCGAGCAAGTTGGATAATGTGTTGAGTTGACCCACATAGAATTTATTGTCCATTTTTTCATTATTAACCATCCAATAATTATGATTGCTAAAACAATATTATCACATTTATACTTGAATTTTTAAATGGAAAAAATTTAAGAGGTTGTAATGTTGTATGTATTATTAATAGGATTTAAAAGATTTTTAACCTGCTAGACTTAATTAGACATGTTCCCCTTTAGGCTATTTAATTTAACTCAATCTGTTGAGATAAAGCACAAGACAAATCAACCCATTTATTTGTATATGGGTCGAAACTGCCACCCTAATCAAACATTGTGAATAGAGTTCCAAACAAAGAAGAAGAAAAAAGACTTGTAATCTTAACATTATTACCTGCACAAATAACACGCAACGAGATCATTGTTTACTGGGGTTTTTGCTATACGGATGCAACGCGTCATTATCTGTTGTATAAGATCAACCCCTTCAACCCTTCCAGCTGCTAAAGCATTCTTACTATCTGACAAAAGCTTCATTGACTGTTGGCAAAATCTGCAATACCATTTTCCATGAGGGATGCTTGGTAAATCTGCACATTCTGTGTGGACCAATAGAAATCGTATTAGACCAAAATTGCTTTAACAAATAAAAATCTAAACTCAAATATCTAAATTTACCTTGATGAAAGGACCTAGGGCATCCATCACAAAGAAGCAGATCACCACCATCCCAACAAACTCTACACACATCATCATTGGAGCTCGCAGGACATTTTCGGTTTTCACTTTTCTTTAAAGAGACTGCATATTCGTGGAGAGACACTCCATTTGAGATGTATATGTTCTCATATCTGTGATGATTTGAAAGTATAATATCAGTAAAAATAAAATATTAAATATTAAAATATATATATGTATATATACATATAAACAAAAATGAAACATTCAACTCACGGCTTCTTTCGTGACGCCCAACCAGCATGAGCTTCGAACAAGGAGGCGCTGATCTAATCGTATATATAAATCAAGAAAATTATTACAACTTCTATAACAGAAATTTACAGGGATTAAAATGGGAAGTGCTCAAATACCTCAGTGTTGCAGCAGAAACAAAAAATTCCATGGCCAGACTTATAGCCATGTAGTAGTTTCTGTTAATAGAAAAATGTCAGATTTCATTTCAAGAAAATGATGTGATACTAGCAATGTAGAATAAAATATCACAAGGGTTAATGTCATTATATAACAACATACATACTTTCACTTCAGTTCCATTTCGGTCATTATTAACATTACAAAGTGTTTCACTTTTGGTCATTTTTCAAAGAATGACCATAATTGTTTTCACTAATCATCATTTTTTGCCAAATATAACCAAAATAAAATATTTTTTATAGCTTCAATTACTATTGAGAAACCGGTCAAACTATAATGATTAACATGAAACGAAAGCAAGAGTCCGTTACTAGTTTACAATATTGACCATATTATAACATAAGTTACCTGTCCATGACTAACATAAGTCAACTCGGTTCCATCTGGTAATCCTCCTTTCTGAAAAACTGACCAATGAAGCCCCTGATTCCTGAAAACATCAAATGACCAACATCAAGTTATTGTTCTGGAAGCTAAGATATGAATTTTATGAAAATTAGAGACCAACTTTATTGTTAGCTTTACTCCACTCTTCTGTGAGGTAGTCTTTGGTGCAGAAGCGACCCTTGGTGCAGAAGTGGCCCTTGGTGACCTGAACCACCAAAAAAGAAATTAGTAATTTAAGGAAAGAGAAACAAGCTAACTGAATCTTTATGTATTTGCACATGTTCACTAACCTTTTTAGAATCTTCTCTTGTATCTTATTTTGGGACAATTTATTCTTTTTAGCACTGCTGGGAGACTTCACAGTCGGCTTTGATGACCTGCAAAGACACATGATATAATCTAACATGGTTAGATAAAACTACAAGTATGAAAATATGGTGACTTCGAAATATGTAAGAGTTAATTACTTAATTGTATACATTAAGAAAGTAAACAGAGAAGTAGTTAGCCAAAAGTAGTTAGCCAAAACAGATACTTACTTTCTTTTCCTCCCTAGTTTACTCTTTTTATCTGGCGTAACTGGCAAGCTGTTTTCTTTGGCCTCCGGGTCCGGACTTGATGGCCTTAAGGAAAATAAAATCAGACATGGATATTTTTATTTAAGAGCTAAAAAGCATGAAAACCTGATTTCAAATGTCCAAATACATCAACAACAAAAAATCCCAGAACTGATGATAAATAACAAAGGCAAGAGTGCACGACATATTTAGGATCGGCATACAGCTACAGTGTAATCAAATATAGAGTTGTTATTTATAGTATGGGATTGAATATCAAAATTTTATGACATCCTCAGTTAATTTTTTTTCCTTTTATTATTACTATTATCAAGGCTGCAGACCTGCATCCCCAATCAAAGAATATCGAGCCAACTATTTCATGTCAGTTTCAACACAGTTGCCTCAACAATGAATGAATAAAGGATAGATATAAATTTTGTTTTTGGATACATCAAGTGAATCGTAAAAAAAAAGAATGGCAAGTATTCAGGAACCGACCAAAACAAAAACTTAAAAATAGTTATGTTGCATCATCGTCTTTTCATCATGTCTTTTTACATAAATGCAAAAACTAAGGACATGGCAAATTCGGCCAGGTGACTCGGGGAACGTCGAATGGGTGTAATCCTTTAGAATACACTTCACTTAGTTAGATTCAAATACTTTGCAATTTATTCGAAATCTGTAACTTTATAACAAGAACCATCGACGGCAGGTAAAGCCTTATCACGCAAAACTACAAATCAGTACATATGTATTGAGATCATCTATATATTTAATCTCGATAACCAATTGATGATGACCTTGACTAGGGAACCACTGAAGACGGAGCCAAAATCAGGGTTAAGATTGTGATACAAAACATAAAGGTCATGAAAAGAAAGTATGCCTTTTCTTTTCTATATTTTGTTTGAGAGTGATGTAAGAGAAGGGTTCGATTTTCTAAAACTTCCCCTTTAAGATGGATTTTGGCAGACACTCCTGTCAAGGGTGTAGTCAAACCTATATCTAGATAACAAACAGCATGTATAGGTTACACATCCATTCCCTCCATCAAAAACCTTCAAACCGAACACATCCTAGGTTTTTTAGAAAACCAGGATCTCTGAGGTTTAACAACTTGCATCTCAAAGACCTAAAATAGTTCTTGTTGCAGAGCCTATATAATAGGACATGTTACCACTAAAGTTCATTTATGGGCCAAAAACTGTTCCCATTATATCATTGTACAATCTGTTACCCTTAAATCAAGTTCTTTATTCTGGCTTGCAATATATAACATATTCTACTGAGAATTACCAATATACTGAAAAAAATAATAATAAATAAATAAATAAATAAATAAAATTAAAGATTTAAACAATTAGTGTTATTAACTCAACTAAAACCCACACTAGCCGTTTTATATATTTTTAAACGCATTGACAACAACTTTATTAGGATCCTGATGTGGAAGATTGACGATTAGAGTTAATAAGATAGATCAAATAATACTAAAAGTAACAAAAATGTACAATGCAAAATACACACGTCAAACAGTTCGTACCTAACTTCCTCACAAATTGCAACACTTGGTCCAGCTTGCCCTTGTTTCTGATTCATGCAAGAATCACATACTAACAATTTTTCAGCGGTTGGTTCGATTGAGCCTGAAATCATAAAAACAAACACCAATAATTAATAAGAATAATGGTCAAAAATGGAAACAGTAAGACAAGTTATCTGATTAGATATTTTGCTCACTATTGCAGTTTGTACACAAGAAAGGTCCCTTCACAGGCAATGAACTAATTACAGTCTGAAGAGCTACTTCTTGTGTTTCCATTGCCGATGTTTTACATATTTCAATCACATCAAGAAGACTTTTTCCATTTTCAAGAAAGATATGCTTTATCGCATGTGCGTATTTGTTGATTGCATGCACCTCAAATTGAGATGGTGAAATAACCTACCATTGAACAAGTGAAGAAAGTCAAATCAGTACAAGGAATAAATGCTATATATGATCACATTACATTAGCAGTAACATGACTCACTTTGTTACCCTCACACGCGTTGCAAGAGCACAGTATCCCGGCACCTTTAATAAGTCCCTGTAGCTTTTTACCCTGTAATGAGAAAATAATCTCAGTCACATCCAAACCCTGAAAACTTGACACTTGTCATCAAATCGTATACCTTATTAAATTTAACATGGTTCAACAGACCACAAAATGTTTCACATTGAGGAGTCATTGCCACTAGAGCACCATCATACAAACAAAGAGGAACATCTTAATATATAGATTACTTCTGTTTATGGAGACACCCTATGGGATGCTAATCTAAACATTCGAAACTAACTCAAAACCTATTGGGAAACGAGATGCCTGATTCTAGCTGGCTCTGTAATTTATGACCTACTCATGGATAGAGTTATCTTAAAACTTATAACAATACAAATAAAAAAGTATATTTCATTCCCTAAAAACAACTCTAGCACAGTGAATGCATTGCATGAACAAATAACCATAAACATTTGTAACAATACCAAAGGAATGCACTATACCGTAAATCATCCAGCTATCAATCTCTTACGCTTTTCACAATGATTAAACCGGATTCTAACTAACTGATCATTAACCATCAAATGGCCTAGTGGTAAGGCACTTGACTTCTTCACAAAAGGTCAAAGGTTCAAACCTCACTAGATACACATATGGGGGTGGCCAAGAAAGGGTCGGAAACGATCATAGGGATACCCTGAGAAGGGAATAACCTAATTCATTTTTTCTAACTAGCTGATCACTAAGCGTTATTGTTTCTTGTATACCTTACTCGGCAAAACATATACATTAAGACGAACACAATTTTGCTTAATTACGGATTACCATACAAAAAATGCAAAACAAACACAGCTTAAGTAACATAAAACAATACAAAAATCAATAAGCAAACATACTACCTCCGCGTCCGCCTTATAATAAACACGAAAACCGTCAAGCAATCCAGTCTCGAGAAGCTCCTTTAAATTAGTCGGCATTTTACCTAACCCAATCTTCTTCGACATTTTCAACTCCAACTTCTTCCTAGTTGGAGTCCCCCCTAACTCCTCCTCCTCCTCCTCCTTCAACGCCGACCGCGTAAACCTCTTCGGCGTCCCGCTCTCCACTCGCTTTTTCCTCTTGTTTCCTTTCACATTCTCCTTCTCCACTACCGCATCCGCTTTTTCGCCTTCCGCAACCACTTCCGCCACTGCCGCCGCTGTTTTTTCGTCTTCCGCCGCCGGAGACACGTCAACACCGCCGGAAACATCAAACTTCACCGAATCGCCACCATTAACCGCCGTTTTAACGCGTTTATTGCGGCGATTACCACTAACATCATTCGATCGATCAGTAACAGATCGATCAGCGTCACTTCTGGAAGATCGAGTTCTTCCAATCGAACAATCAATCCTCGACCTAGCTTCCAATGCAAAAGCTAATTCACGCTTCATGTTGTATCAAACAATTAGGGTTTTAAAAAATTATTAGTGGAAAGTGAAACATGAATCGAATTATATAAACCCTAATAAGTTTATTTATAGCATCAGTTTTGAATTGGAATGTGAAAAGATGGAATTAAGGGGGGGTTGGGTTGGGTGGGTTTATTTATATGTGTTTTGTGTGAAGTGAATCTGAAAAGATGTGTTTTGGGATTTTTTTTGAATAAAAACATTGTGTTTTGGGATTTTGAATGGAGTCAACCAATAAGGTGTAAAGGTTGACTTTTCAAGGTGTGTAACATAGAGACATACTTATCAATTTCTCTCTTTCTATTTTTGTTCCTTTTGTGTTCTAAGCTATAAAAAAACATAAATTCGGTATTAATTAGCTTTTTTTCTAAGGCATATGTTTTTTTTAAGCTTTATAGCACCTATCTATACTATTTATAATACAAAAATGATCAATCTTAAAAAGTGAAAAATTTTAATTTAATCAAACTTAAAATATTTTAGAAGTCCTTACATTATTTTCAAAAAGCATATGTAAAGCTAGAAACTATTAACACACTATGAATACACATCAAAAACCGGGTTGACCCGGGTCGCTTCAAACCCGACGAGCTGACCCGGTTTAATTTGACCTGTTTTTTCGACCCAACCCGACGGGTTGACTGGATTAATTTGAGCCGTCTTTTCGACTCAGGCGTTTCAAAACCGGTTGAACCGCTCGGGTCGAAACGGTTTTAAAACATTATGTTTAATCCCTAAATCCTCAAACTTAGACTTTTTTTATCATTACAAATATATGCCGCTATAAATCCCTTTGCTATGCACGGGTACTCGTCTAGTTTCATAATATATCTTACAAATATCTTCAGTGAAGCTTGAAACCATTAAAAGTTAGTTAGTAGTAACTCACGTACCACTAGACCAAAAGCAAATGTTTCTAACGAAACTTGAACCGACAACATCTTAGTTGGTAGGCAAGTCGCATACCACTAGACTAAAGGTCATACATTCGATACTAGTTAGCTTGTTGACCAGGGTCATCCCATTGATTTGGATGGCCTGGTACGAAACTACGAATGAGGCCCCGTAAATCACGAAAAGCTTAACTATTATGGAAAATTCAAAACATAATATTCTTATACATGTATAAATACTAATGGATATATACTAAATTGAAGGCCCCCTCACATAATATTTAAAAGGGCAATAAAAATTCAAGTTAGACATGTATGATTATACTTAGATATGTATAAATACTAATGGACATATATTAAATTGGAGACTTCTCACAAATGGTGGTCATGTACAATTGCCTCACTTGCACATGCTAATTGCCACCACTGTTGTTGATAAAAATTAGACTACATGTATCTAATGTAATCCTCACGTGTGGATTCGATGTCATGCTTTTGGTTACGCATGAGTCGTTTTACAACACCCATAAGTTAAGATGGCATATATACTCATGTTTGTACAAAACAAATTGAGTTTTATGCATGAAAGTTGATGTTAAAGTTGTTGAATGTTAGATTTTTAGCTTCGGTTGGAGAATCTTAAATCACTGTCTTTAATTGCGTTTAGTTGAAGAAAAAAATCTTAATTTTTCACTATTAGTTTCTTAAGGGGAAAAAAATGATTTAATTCTCCGCAAAACATAGAAAATGAGTTCAAATGATATTTGTTTTCTATTTTTTAGAAAAAAAAAAAGTGTAAGATTGGTAAATTATCTTATTCACTTGATTCACAATATTACAATATATAGTTGCCGAATAATATAGAATCATGCAATATAGGCTTGGACTACAAAACATAACTAATAGTCCATTAGCTAATAATAAACATCGACTAACACCCCCCCCCCCCCCCGGCCGCAGTTTCATCGGGAGGAACGAAACACTCAAATTAGTGCGAAATTCTTCAAATAAAGTCGAAGAAAGAACTTTGGTTAAGATATCCGCATACTGGTAACAAGATGGAACATAATTTAACGTTCTTCCTCATTACTCCATAAATAATAATACTACCATAAGTCCCCATCATCCCAAAATTATATATACAAGATATACCTCGACTTAACAACCATGCAATTAAATAGACAATTAAATAAGGGTTAATATTTTATATGGGTACGTACACTTAAAATGAGTGCACAAGATTGGGGTGTATTATTTTTGGGTGGAGTGTAACAAGAAACGATAAGATAAGCTTAGATGGGTTCACTAGGGGTGTCTTGCATTAAAGATGAGTGCAACAAGGGGTAGGGGTACTTATTTGACCTATGAAGTCAACATGATTATAACAAGAGAAGGCTAAAAATGGGGTTAATCTGAATGTTTCTGATCACTTAGTAAACCTAATCACACGAATGTGATCTTACTAGCGGTCTCGAAAGGCATCACTAAAGCAAGTTCTAGAACCTAATACACTACCGGTATACTCAAGCACTAAAGATAAATGCTATTAAAGGCGTCCTTATATTTTTGGGGTGGTATTTGAGTGGAAGGTTTTTTGCCTTATAAGTTCTATCTAATGAGATACTTGAAACCAGTGTCACTAGTAAATGGCATAAAAAAATTTTAATTTGGTGTCAAAATTACCTTTACAAGTTTTTCTTTCTGAATCTTAAACATCTTTTTAAAGACAAGGCAAACAACAAATGCATAGATAGTTTCTAAGGTGCCCTTTTTACCCTTCCTACACTTAAATTTAACACTCTCTCCAATATTTTAAAAGTACCTAAAACGGTAAAAGAAGAAAATAAAATGAGACAAAAGAAACTAGTACTCCCCTGGTTTGCTCGGTATGATCGAAAAACATAAGTACGGTTAAATACTCATCCAAGAAGACATAACATTAGTCCAAGAGTACTCCTTGTCCAATGTAACCTATAATCTAATAAAAACACAAATATACCTCTCGTAAAATCGGTGGGACATTTCTCTCTCTAGGAATTTTTCTCTCTAACATTATAACAAATTTTATTAAGTATTTCATCATCTATTTCAAATCAAACCTTTGGATTTTTGTTTTAATTTTAGATATGTAATCTATTGTCCACGATCTACAGTTACATATTAATTTTAGTATGTTTTTTCATTTGAATCTACTCATTTATTGCAATTTATATTACCGTTTGTACTGTTATTTCATCATCTATTTCTAATCAAACATTTGGATTTTTGTTTTAATTTTAGATATGTAATCTATTGTCGACGATCTACAGTTACATATTAATTTTAGTATGTTTTTTCATTTGAATCTACTCATTTATTGCAATTTATATTACCGTTTGTACTGTTACACACACTAAACACACAATGTCCGTCTCTCTAAATTTCACCAATCCTTAGCTGTCTAATCAAACCCCAATTATGTAGCTTTCATTTCTTGTTTTGTTTCCACCTAAATTTCACTTCCATCATGTCAAACCCAAAAAAAAACCCTAATTTGATTCCACATCTAGTGGGATCAAATGATGTCATACGCCCTAAACGGTCTAGTAGAATTTCAAGTAAGACGGTAAAAAGAGGATAACACAAGCTGATTACACTTTCGATCAAATGGTTGAATACTTGAATGGGCGGAACAACATCACTTTGAGAACGAGGATGTTAAAGAAGTTCAACATTGTATAGCTAGATAGCAGACTCATAACTATTAAAAATGATATATCTCAAGATGTTTAATGTATGTTTAACATTGTGTTCTTTACATAATAAAGATAAAATATTATTTGAATGAACACTAAACAATAAAACTTAAACCCTAAACCAAACAATAAACTATAACCCCTGAATTAAAATATAAACCCTAACTCCTAAATCTAAATAAATACGGGTTATATTTCATAGGGCACTAACTATCCTACTTTTTTCTTAAACCATCCACATTTTTTCTTACAGATGATGACATTATGGGCCCCATTCCATCTTAAACTATTAAAGGGGACACATGTGGGACCGACTCATCCTTTTGGTCGGATAGCAAAAACAGAATTAGACACGTGTACACAATTTGGTAATGACAAGTGTATTGCGTGACCCACTTATCTTAGGTTACAAAATGGGTGGGTAATATGAAAAAATTAAAAAAGGTGGTCATTTGTTTATCAAACTAATACCTTATTGGGGCATCTAAGTATTCACTATATTAATTATGTGATTTGACTTATATCTAATCCTTTTTATTATATCTAATAAATAATTAAGTATAATTCACAGCTCAAACCAATCACAATCAAATAGCTTATTACAAACACTGTAAAACTTAGAAAATTCACCAAGTTTAAAAAAGTTGCGGAGTTAACTTCGGGCAAAAAACGTGTTTCAAAATACTTACAAAATATATTGGTTTTGACTAAATATTTTCAGTCTAAAGAATGTTGCACACATCTTCGTTTTGCATTTAACAGGTAACCTATATATACTCTACAATAAATTTCTTGTACTTTACCTATTATGTCAATTTATATTATGCATTTTAAAATAAGACGTATTGTTATTTTGTAAAGGCTCAGATTTTATAGACACACTAGCTGCAATTTCGAAAGTTGCAAAGCATAAAAAAATCACACTTCACCATTATTCAATTTTGCCAAGCCAATCAACAAGTTTATATAACTTTAAAATTTTCATCATCGCCCTTTTATAACTTGATTTATAAATAACCAAACAGTGAATAATTAAAAAGTAAAAACCTAACATCAGCTTAATAACAAAACTAAAATTGACTAAAAATTGAGCAACAACTTTAAGCAAACAAAAAAACGTGTTGTTAGGGGCTAAAAACCGAGTCACGGCAAGAAACCAACATAATAAAACGGCTAAAACCAAGTCTAATCTAGAAACCACCATAATAAAATGGCTAAAACCAAGTCTCATCCAAAACCACTAACAACCATAAAACCGAACCAAAACCATCATAAAACCACTAACCACCGTAAAACCGAACAATAACCACCGTAAAACCACTAACCACCATAAAACCTAACCACTCAATGAATGTAACGATGTTACCGTCAAGTACGACGACAATATCAACCATTTCACCAACCTAGGGTAAGACGCCAACACATACTTTTGCTATTTGTAATCTATCAGAGATAAAAGTTTTGATATTAACTATCTTTGAATAAACAAACTGTTGGAAAAATGGTTTTTGCAAAATGAGTTTTTGCAAATTTTGGACACTATTTAATATATGTGTATATTATATATTTATATTTCTTGTTAGCTTTGCGTATTCCTTAACGAGAGCTTCGCAACGAGCTAAATTTTGTCAAAAATGGAGTTGATATGAATGAGATATCGTGTCTCAAAGTGATGCACTTGAAACACAAAAAATGAAAAAAAAAATATAGAGTATCCCACATTGCCCAAAACAACAAGTGAAAGCTTGTTTATATAGAAATATTGGTGTTGACCTTCAATATGATTTGTTGGTTTTACTCCAACACCTACGTGAGCGCGGGCAGGGGGTGCAGATTTCAGGATTTTTGAGCGAAATGGGTTCGAAGCTTCTGAACTCATGCAAGCCCGCGCGACCTGCGAACACGAATTCAGCTCTGAAAATACACCTGTGCGTGTATCTTTTTGTTGTAGATTCGGGATCTTAGTTTCCAATACACCATTTTCCAGCATCTTCGATCAGAAATACGCAAAGCTTCTGTAATCTTTCGGGCAAGTGTGTCTAGTCTGGCTGTACATCAGCTTTGGCCGTTGTACCATGGAAAACAGACGACGAATTTGTTTTAAGGGAATCATGTTAAACACGAGCCTCGACCTTTACTGCTTTCTTTTACTTATTGTTATATAGTGTTTGTCTTCTACTTCTACCTCTTTCTGTATATATTTAGTTTTCTGTTACTTACTTTCTGTTATTTATTTATTGTAATCTGATTTTATAAATAAAAGTGTATATGTTTCCTACAGTGTTAAAACAGATTCTTTGTGACGGAATTAAAACACTTTGTCAAAATTGGATTAATATTATTAACAGATCTTTATATATAAACTGTTTTCTGTAAAACCAAGGTTGAGTTTCTTTGAAAAATCAGTTTTAAGTAAACAAAATTTTAATTAACAGATTTGGTGTCACAGATCTGAAATGATTTTTAAAGCAGTTATTCTTATTAGTTTATATTGAAACCAAGATTAAGTTTCTATTAATTTGATCTATTTAATTTGGTCTTTTATTTGGTTTATTTAAAATTAGATTCATTGAAACCAAGATTGAGTTTATTTGAAGCAGATTCGGTACAAGCTTATGGAAATCACGATTGAATTTATATATACTGATTTATAGCAGATTGTTAGCAGGGTTCGGGGTCGAGAAAACCTCCTTTTCTACGAGCAAGCTTTTCAACCCTCTAGACAGTGAACCTAATCGTTCTAGTGTAGTATGAGGTAAGCCTCAGGGATTGATATCGTTCTCTAGGGGAATAGGAATGCTAGAAATAAATTTATAATGATAAGGTGGGGTTGAGGATGATTCTTTTTTTTTATCCTTTTTTATGTTTTTTAGAAAGAAAATGTAAATATCTCGGGGTATATGATTGGGGGTGGTACATCTACCGATTTCTCTACTTCTACTAATTATCTAATTATCTAATTACTACGGATAGTTTATGCTAATTGAGGTGTGCTCATATGGTGATTAAAGATGTGTTCACTTAGACACTATTACTCCCTAGTTATCTTTTATTGGTCGGTTGAATTGCCACGTCCTTTATCTTAACGCGTTGTATTCCTATTAGTTTGAGGGGGTGCGTATTCCCTAGTTCTATGAATGTATCTCTCCTATAGGATTCACGGGATCGACAAGTATAATACTATCTCCTCCGAGCACCCTATCGTCGTAAAGCACACTCACGCAATAAATACAACGAAAGCCTAGTTACACTCCTAGGCTTCTATCAATTAAGACAAGTGACAACCTAACAACAATCAATAACTAGGTTTCATAGATCTAAGCAAACACACAAGTAATTTAGCTAGACATGTTAGACAAGCAAGCATACACACAATCAATTGAACATGGGGTAGACATAATGATAAATTGGAATAACAAACTTATCTTAATGTGTAAAATAGGGTATGAGACCCTAAAATACTATCCAAGTCGGATTACAACTGAGTTAGGGTTTCCTCTCCAAAATTCTACCTCTTAAAATACAGAAAAATCGAATTCTATATATAGATTTACAATCGCGACGGCGTCGCCGTTTGCTAGTGACGCCGTCAGGTCGCCGTCATTAGGGTTTCGTCTGTGCTAAGTCATCGATGGGACGACGTCACTTGAGAAGTGTGACGCCGTCAGTCTTCATGCAGGACGTCGTATGAACTATGGATCTTTGTAACATATTGGTTTTCATTAACACACAATCAACCACACATATGGGACGTATGAAATAGAGTTTAGAGAGAGAAAGTGGAAGAGAGTTGGGAACTTTAGTGAGACAAAGAAAAATGAATTATGAAAGCTTCAACCCTTTGACTTTCTAAGCAAAGGGTATTTATAGGTTCTTACAAGACACACCACCTACGGGCTGTGGATCAGGCATACAGTGGGTAAAGACCCGTCCGTCCTCCACGGTTTTACTTAACGAACTACTTACTAACACTAAATGACTACGACTACGAGCTTTCTAAAGAATACATATACTTGAGGTGACCGACTCTTTAACTACCGGATTTTATAAATCCTAACAATCTCCCCCTAAGGGAGGTCACCTCAATTACATCAATTACAAACAGATATTACATTTCGGTGTTCTTGGATTATTGATTAAGTTCTTTGCTCTGTAGCCCGTAGTCTTTGATTCTTCATTTTCTGCATGTTTTGATCATAATGTGGAGGTCTTTAACTGATCCACGTGATGATGAGTTTTGAGCCAACATTGAGATCATCAGCCATAGTAAATCTCTGACTCATCCTTTATAGTATCGCCAATATGTGATGTTGTGACATTGGGACCGACATGCTCACATTTTAGATCATGATATCTTCTTATCGGAGTTGCGGAAGCTTTTGTTGATTCATGATATTTGCAGCAGCGTAGCAGAAGCATGGAGTGAAAATATCAGAGCCATTTGATGAAGACATGCACTTATCATGTTTTCTTTGAAAATGAACGTGTTGTGTGAGCACGCGGCTATGGATTGACTCCTCAATTCTGATCAGCTGCAACCGTCGGGTGTCCCTGCAAACAACAGTTAGCAATAAAGCGCACGAAAATTATCTTTGATCACCTTCGTTGAATAGGTCGCAAGAACCACGGTTCCCCGTTGATAAGTACAAGTACTTCCTGTGATCAGGTATAATTCCGAAGAATATCCTTTATAGGGTTTCGCAGCTGCTCTAGCCGTTCTCAAACCGGAACGTCTCAAAGAAGACAACGCGGAGTGAGTGAACCAGCAAATTGAGATTTACTGATTGATTAAAAATGATTTGAAAACAATCGCGTATTGTTTGCAGAAAGAATTTTTGCAATATGACGAAGGTTTTACAAGAAAAATCAATTTTCAATCATAAATACCCTTTTAATTTTGAAAACTTAATACACATTCGATGTGCAAGAGAAAAGACTTTGAGCACAACGACCGGTTTTCAAAGGTATCCGTCAATCCATTTCCTGAACCAGGATTGATTCAATAGTGAATCGCCCCATTGTTTCTGTCTAGTTGTCACATGATTGATCTATTGGATAGATCTCACATGCCACCCACCAAGAGCTTGCTTGATGTTTGCTCTAGAGGGCTTTCCATCTTCATTGTGAATATGTTTATATATCACTCGGATGTTCTGGCAATACCACAAGGATAATGCGTAGGACTCTTAAAATTTATTCTCACATTCCACATTGTGTGAAACTGTGAGTCTTCATTAATTGTGTCCTAATGAGATTTATTGATGATCTCTTGGCTCTAGACTCAATCGTGCATACTTGGTTTCCTATGCCGGAGACTAGGGAGAGGGTCTCCTTCTTCAATATCAACAATCTCTAAGAGAAAGTGATAGCTTATGTAGGTTCCCCGTGACAATGAAGCAAGCCCTTTTAAGAGGAACTTGAGTGGCTTGGAAAGTTTTAGTGCAATGCGTCACTGGGTCCATGACGTTTTGTCCTCAATACCGGTGTTACCTTGGTAACAACCAGTAGCATATGAATTGAACCCGGTTTCTGCCCTAAGGTTGAATTAATGGAGGGCTGTTTCTTTTCACCCTTTTCTCATTCAATTCTTTTTCATTCTTCAACCCCTTCAGTGCTTACCGAGACATCATTACTAGAACCTTGTTAGGTTTGTTCCAACTCTAGCTCTATCTCAGTCCGCACTCTTCCCATATTCTCATTTTCTCCTTTTTTTTATAATAACTAAGGACTCTACACTATCTAGTGGATTGTCCCTGGGTAGATCCCTCAGGCTCTGGTGGGATCGTGGGAACGAATACCTAACCTAACCATCCTTATATCTCCGTGCATAAAGTAAATTTGGTCAGTCTTTTGGTATTGTTCATTTCGCCTCGAAACCAATTGAAAACCATTTGAAAATCAATCAAGGTACTTATGATATAAAATCAAAGCATTTTGTACCTTAATTGTTTTTTATATTTTAGAACTACTCCCCCTCAACATGTGCTTCAAGTATTAGAAATTGTTTTAGCACATGGAGGCAATAGGACTTTGAAATTTTAGATTTAGAATGAAAGATCCAATCTTTGATTAACATTTTCTAAAATGATCATCATCACTTCCCGATCATATATTGTATTTTTTTTTTGGTACTTTGGATGAAATATTTTGGGAAGGATGAGGTTTTTATTTGATTGCTCCCCCTCAATATGTGCATCGAGATTCGAAAGAGTTTTGCACATATTAGAGGGAACCTGCACATAGGGACAAATCAATCACGTTTCAATCCTTTTTGGTTTAAGATAAATGCTCCCCCTTTAACATGTGCATATAAAATTTGAAATCGTTTGGCACATGTAGGGAGGAGTGCTTGATATTATATTTCTAAAACCACTTATTGAATTATCAGTTTAAATCCAATTTAAATCACAAATTCTCCCCCGATCACAATTTTCAAACCCTATTGATATTTGTGATCTCAATTGATTTAAATTAGTTTTTGAAAGCTTTTTGAGGAGAAGTGTGATCTGCTTTTGAAAACATTTAACTGATAAGGATCAGATTTGGAGACTTTAAACTCCAATGATCAAACATGCATAGATATCTTATGAAAACACAACATTAGCCTTGGTCTGGATCAAATTGTACAAAAATATTCCTTTTGATTATCCAAATGTAGACCTTGCTCGATTACGTGCCAATTGTTTGAAAATAACCTTTTTGTTTTGATTAAAATCATTCTCCCCCTTAATCAATGACCAAAGTTGTTGATTGAGTTATAGAGATTTTGACAAATGATAAGTCCAGATGATTTTCAAAATTAATTCCGAGTTATTTTCAAAACGATCTAGTTTTCATTAGATGACATATATTTTTCAGAAGAATATTTAGTGGGAAAAATATTTGTAAGGAAGCATTTGTCTTTTTGGCGACAAATTTTCCTTATGAACATTTTTTTTTAGAATCAGAGCATGATGTTTCTTTTAAATCAAATTAAGCATGGCTCTGTTCTTTCTTTTAAAAGCGAGTTACTGCCTGTAATGACAATAAACCTTCATTTTTCTCCATCTCAATTTTTTTTAAGAGATAAAATATCTTACAGCTGATCGAACTTCATCTAAAGACCCGTGCTATTCTTTGAATGACAAATCTAAGTCCGTAGATGTTATCGAAACAAGATAACATGAAATAAGAAAAACAATATTTTTGGACTTTTTCAAATTTTTCTGATTTTTATGGGTTTTGAAATTTTATATTTTTCTATTTTCCTTTTGATGGTTTTATAATTTTGTATTTTGCTTTTTGATAAAAATATTTACAAAGAATAGATGAAGAGATACCTTTACTCCTCTTCTTCTTCTTGAAGACGTTTGAGTGTTTCAGGTTGTAGACTCTGTAGCCCGAGTCGTGGAAGAATAAACTCAAAACGTTCTCTAGGAAGAGCTTTAGTGAAGATGTCTGCCAGCTGATATTCAGTCCTTACAAAGTATAATTCAACCACACCTTTCTCCACTTGTTCCCAGATGAAGTGATGTCGAATATCAATGTGCTTTGCTCTTGAATGTTGAACATTGTTGCAGCAGAGAGCAATGGCACTTTTGTTATTACAGTACAGAGGAACTTTGTTGAATACAAAGCCATAGTCAGATAATTGGGATCTCATCCATAGGATTTGAGCACAACAAGATGACATGGCTATGTATTCTGCCTCTGTAGAGGATATAGATGTACTCATTTGTTTCTTTGAAGACCAGCTTACTAACTTATCTCCTAAGAATTGAGCACCACCTGACGTACTTCGACGCGTATCTTGACACCGTGCATGGTCTGCATCTGCATATGCTGTTAGTGACATATCGGTGTCCTTCGGATACCAAAGTCCCATATTAATGGTTCCTTGAAGATACCAAAAGACCCGTTTAACCGCTTCAAGGTGCTTTTTGGTTGGCTTTGCTTGATATCTAGCACACATGCATAGAGTGAACAGAATATCTGGTCTACTGGCTGTGAGGTACATCAAGGACCCAATCATACTTCGATATTTTGTTTGATCAATCGGGGTTCCTGAGTGGTCCTCATCCAGTTTAGTACGCTCCACCATGGGAGTGTCAACAGGGTCACAAGAATCAAATCCAAATTTCTTTAAAATCTCATTTGCATATTTAGATTGGTTAATAAAAATGCCTCCGGGACTTTGTGAAATTTGTAATCCCAAGAAAAATGACATTTGTCCCATCATAGACATTTGAAATTTAGAGCCCATATCCTTTGAAAATCGGTCACATTCATTAGGGTCGGTCGAGGCAAAAATAATATCATCAACATAAATTTGAACATGAATTAAGTATTTGCCTGACTTTCTTGTGAACAGTGTGGGATCAACTGCTCCTTTGCTGAATCCATTAGTCAATAGAAACTTTGACAGTGTATCATACCATGCCCTTGGAGCTTGCTTCAAACCGTAGAGGGCCTTCTTCAAGCGGTAGACATGGGTAGGATGTTCTGGATTCACAAAACCTTCGGGTTGGCTGACGTAGACTACTTCTTTGAGATCTCCATTAAGAAACGCAATATTTACATCCATCTGATAAACCACCATGTTCTTGCTAGCAGCATTAGCCAGGAAGATTCTGATAGCCTCAATTCGTGCAACAGGAGCAAATGATTCCTCAAAGTCAATACCCTCCTCTTGTCGGTATCCTTTAGCCACTAGTCTTGCCTTGTTCTTCATAACATCACCGTGCTCATCAAGCTTTACTTTAAAGATCCACTTGAGAGCAATGATCATAGCACAATCTGGAGCTGGTACTAATTCCCATAAATCAAGACGATCAAACTCATGGATTTCTTCTTGCATAGCATTAAACCAGCTATCCTCAGACATTGCTGTTTTGACATCTTCAGGTTCGATCTTTGATAATACAGAATTGAAGAAGCACCATAAGGCATCTGTAGCAAGTTGTTTACGAGTGGATACCGGGCGAGATGGGTTCCCAATAATGTTGTCCAATGGATGATCATGTGTCCATTTTCTGAGATGTTCATGTGGTTGGTGACGAGGAACTGATGTAGCAGAATTTGGGTCCCCTGATGAAGATGGTTCAGGTGTTGGTTCAGGGGCAAATATATTTTCAAACGGTGCATCTTCGTGAGTGGCAAAAGGGTTATCTCTATCAAAATATGCAGTAACATTTCCATGATGTACATTCGAGGATTGAGGATTTGAGGATGATGATGAGTGATCTGCAACGGACGCTTCTTGAGATAGAGACACAAAAACATATGGATTATCTGTGTTGATTGGATTAGGATCCACCACTGTTGATGGTGTAGAATGATCATTATCAAGAGGTTCATAGTATTCATCAAACATTGGATCAAACAATTTCTTCAAATCTTTTCCAGAAGGAGGTACATATGGAACTGCAGGTGAGGGATTCTGTACAAGAGAAGAACTAATGGGACTACTTGATAGATGTCGAGATACGGGTCCAGAACTAGATTGTCCAGGAGCCATTTGCTCAGACAGCTCATCGAACGTGATGTGAATAGTTTCCATGATATGCCGGGTTCTTTTATT
Organism: Chrysanthemum seticuspe; assembly: GCA_019973895.1. Lineage (NCBI taxonomy): Eukaryota > Viridiplantae > Streptophyta > Magnoliopsida > Asterales > Asteraceae > Chrysanthemum > Chrysanthemum seticuspe. Next base: position 239,254,561 of record BPTQ01000001.1, on the reverse strand, counting down.
GTAGATTCGATAACCCTTCCGGTTTGGTGCATAACCAACGAAAACTCCAATGTCCGCCTTAGCTCTCAACTTTCCTAAATCTTGACCATCATTCGTTGGATATCATAATGCACCGAATACACGTAGGAAAGAGAGATCTGGTTTTCTGTTGTGGACAAGTTCATAAGGAGTTTTTCCATGTGTGGTGTGAATAAGGGAACGGTTTTGGGTGTAGCATGCAGTGGCAATGGCTTCCGCCCAGAGAAACATTGGAACCTTTGAGTAGACCAGCATAGTCCTTGCGGCTTCGACGAGAGTCCGATTTCGTCTGTCAACTACACCGTTTTGTTGAGGAGTGCGTGGAACACTTCTTTGATGGCTGATTCCAATGCTTTCGTAAAACTGGCTTAGTTCTTTGTTTACAAACTCAGTTCCATTGTTTGTTCGGATAATCCTGACCGTTTTATTAAGTCGAACCTGCAGCTGTTTAATAAGTTTGATGATGACATCTGGAGTTTCATCCTTTGACCTTAAAAACTTAACCCAAGTAAACCGAGAATAGTCATCAACCACGACTAGCACATATTTCTTCCCGTTTATGGTTTGCACTCTCATGTGTCCGCACAGATCAATATGAAGAGTATGAAGAACTTTCATAATTGAGTTTGCAGGTTTGGGTTTATGGGCATATTTCTTGCTTTTTCCCAATTGTCATGCTGAACAAAGATGATCTTTTTCATACTTTAATCTGGGCAAGCCTCTAACGAGGTCCTTTCTAGAAAGATCATTTATGGTCCCGAAGTTCAAGTGATTGAGACGACGATGCCATAACCATGACTTTGTTTTTGAGGCCTTTGACAGCAAGCAGATTGGAGAAGACTTCATCATATCTTCGATAGAGATGGTGTAAAGATTAGTTCCACGTGTTCCCTTTAAACGTTCAACACCATCTAATTCTCTAACGAAGCAAGTATGTTTTCTAAAGGCCACTTCTAGATCAGAGTCATAGAATTGACCAACAGAGAACAAATTATGACCAAGACCTTCAACATAATAAACCTTGGAAATTACACTGTCACCAATAACATAATCTCCATAACCTATAATTGCTCCAAAGTGGTCGTTCCCGAATCTAACAGTCCCGATGAATTTACTCACGAAGTTCATGAGCCGCGAACGATCACCAGTCATATGCTTGGAACAGCCTGAGTCCAAATACCACAGAACGATTTGTACGACCTGCAGTTGAACACAGACAAGTATGGATGACTAGACAATTTGGATCCCTATGCGAGAATGGGTTCCATTTGGTTAGAAACGATATTGGAACACCCACATCAGAAGCAGAATCAATGATCTTATTAGAGGTAGATGCAGGACTAGTAGTGACAGTAGATCTATTCAAAGTGTGTTCACTTCTTAAAGGTATGATTCTACCAGTTGGCATCCATTTCCTAATGGAAATTGATCTAGATAATTTAGGGCACAATTCATTTAGATTTAATTTACGACCAGTAGGTATCCATTGATAACCTACATTACTAAATTTTCTTCTTGTTGGTTTCCAATGGTTTTTAACCTTTTTCCACCTTGGTTTTCTGACATCCTTAACATGTTTAGCCATTCTTATGGTTTTGATTGGAGATTTAGCAACATATTTCAATTCATTCACAGCACATTCATGATAAATACCAGAAACCAAGCATTCATTACATGTTTTGCAAATAGTAGCAAAATTCGAATTAATTACAGTACGCTTATAGCTAATACTAGAATCAACACGATTCATCTTATTCAACACAAACTTATTGTTCCTAGGGTGGTCTTCTACTTTCTTCCATTGATCACTCTTAGCTTGCGAGGTCCTATCTTGCTTTGTATTGCCTGGAGGCTTTGACCCGCTTGCCTTGGTGATACTGATTACTCCTGTAGATGGAATGATGGGAACATTAGTTGGTTTCACTACTTTCTGCATTCCTGGTCTAGAAGTGTTGTGGTCTGAAATACTAGTAGGCACATCAAAGGTCACATGCTTGACTTTTGGCATAGAACAAGGCATAACGACATTATCTTTCCTACTAAAGGATTTAAGGCATATTGCTCTCAAGCATTCTAAAAGTTCTTGAGATCGTTTGGTGTATAAGCATGCATACCCAATCTCACTATCAAGTGGTTTATTTAGGCTATCCTCTTCAAAAATCTCACGGAGACATTCTAGACTATCCTTAAGGTATGAAAAATATTCTTGACATACAAGTTCATTGTTTCTAAGATGAGGGGGAATATACTTTACAGTGACAACATATTTAGAACAAGCAGATACCTTTGGTGCAGAAATCTCATCACAGATGATTGGCATTTTCCCTTTTACCTTACTCTTCAGATTCTCAATTTCCTTTTGCAAAGAAGTTAATTTTTCATTGTTCTTGTCACGAGTAACCTTAATTGAATCATATAACTCTTTGAAATGTTGTTTAACTTCTTCATTTTCTGCTTGAAAACACTCATTTTCTTGTTGTAAAGCATTAATGATGTTTTGAAGATGGAAGTTTTGAGAATTCTGAGAATCTAAAGGAGGAGGCATTTGGGAGCTAGTCACATCATTCTTATCACCCTTTAATTGTGAAATTTGGGTTTTCAATCTTTTGATCGTGTTGCAATGAGCTCGAATTTGTTCATCACGTTTGCTAATTTCAAAAAGTGCATCAAACTCAAGAGCATCCGAGGATGTCTTGATATCTGAGGTTTTAACATTTTCTTTGAGATGTTGATACTTTAATTGCAAAGCAAGATGTTCAACTTCCAATTTAGAAAAATGTTTGACCAAGCTATCATGATCATCCCGTTCTATTTTCTCATGCAATTTTGAATTTGTGGTCTCAAGCTCAATGACACGATCATGGGAAACTTTCAAGGCAATAGATAATTCATGAAATTGAGAAGCAGTAATAGAATAATTTGTAACAGTGTAGAACACATCCTGAGCAACACATCTAGAAATCAAATTATCATTTAAGATATGCAGATTTTTCCTCTCAATCTCATTACTTTTAAGCTCACATTCATAATCTTTGACCTCAATTTCCGTTTCATTAAACATTCTTTTCATGTCTTTAATCTCGATATCTATGGCCTTTTGGAGAGACTCAAATTGTTCTTTTAGTTGTTTAAAGAAAGGCATGACCTCAGTTAAGTAACATTCTTTAGTTTGTTCAAAACCCCTTTCCCCTTCAGTAACTCCTGTTGGAGTGATTCTCTTCTTACAAGTTTTCTCAAAGTCAACAAACAGTTGGTAAACTACATATAAGCTGACTAAGGTTTTGCTTTGTGTGGGAAGAGTTCTAGGCACTAAATGCATAGGTGTATTTGGAGGATACACCATGGCTGGAGGTAATTTCCTACAAGGGGGATTCTATTTAACAAGATCACCAGCTTTTTGCTTATCCATATCTTTCTTCCAGAACACTTGCTCAGGGGTCAGCTGGGTCTGAGGTCTAAACTTATTAAAGGCAATCCAATTTTACTTAGCATAATTTGGTGTTTTAAATGTGATATTATACTTTATGCACCATGGATCTTTTAGTTTCTTATCCAATTTCTCTCTAGTGGCATCTTCTAATTCTTTATCCTCCTCAGTGCTCTCAACACATGTAGGCTTTTGTCTAGGCTTAAGAATCTCATTGCCATCATATATTACCTTTTGAGCAGCTTTTGCTTTCTTACCAACCTCAGGATTGGGTTCCTTTATAAGATTGGTATTGTGCTTATCGCTTAATACTCTATGCTTATTGATCAAGTGAGCAGTTTGAATGGTGTTCCCTTGTACGTACAACTTGTTTTCAAGTTTGTTTTTCAAAGTTTTTAGGTTGGAAAACTCATTTAAAAGTTTCAATTCCTTATCATTAAATTCTTGTTTGAGCACTTTTACATTTTCTTGAAGCTCTTACTTTTGCTTAACAGTTTTATTAAGTTTTTCTTATAAGGAATTTAACTCTTGTTTTAATATTTCTTCCTTAAAATTACTTTTTCTGATAAGTGTAAGTATTTGGTTATCCATCGCCTGCTCACAGGTAGTCAATTCAAACTTAGCACGTTGTTCATATATGGCAACTTGTTCCTTATAGGCATTTAGTTCAGAAGTTATGGAACCATCAGGAGCATATGCAGTGTATTCATAAAAAATATAATCATCATTGATTGCAGAAGATACATTACTTGGTACAATTTCACTTTCATCTTGCTTCACATATTGTTCATATGGGAAAACATTGCTATTACCCATATTTTCAATATATGATTCAATAACTTCAGTTGATTGTACTTTGTCGTGAATCTTTTGCTCGTCAACCTCATCGTATAATTTTAGTACCTCTGATATGATCGATTCCTTGGAGGGACTGGCCTGTTGTGGTGAAAGAACCTTTGGAGAGACCATTGGTGAGATACTAGCCATGAAGATGGTCTTGGCCGTTGGTTAACATCCGAGTCAAATGCATCACAATCTGCAACTTGGAATGCATTGGGATTGTTCTGAGCCATACCCTGCACTGGCTGTTCATCCACATTAGCATCATAAGTTTTGGCATTTCCCTCAGCAATAAATAGCAATTCTTCCTCATCCAACATGGCTCCATTATCTTGAGCTTGCACCAATAGCATTTTGTCCCTGAAGTACTCTGCATTTTGTGGAGGTTTTGGAAGAGTGCAGTTTCTTGCGATGTGTCCCTCTCCACCACAGTTGTAGCACTTGATTAGCTTTCCTTGAACCTGGGCCATGTTCCTTCCACGGTTCTGATTACCCACATATCCTCCACCAACACCAGCATTCCCATAACCAGCTCCTGCATTCACCTGTTTATTATGTGGAAGGTATGCATTATGTCTTCCTTGTACGTTTTGCACCACTACCTTTCCATCTCTAACCGTAGCATGATTGTGAAGATTGGATGCAGTTTTGAGGTAATTGTTGGTGTGTGGGGTAAAGTTCAAGTTTTGCTTAACCATAAGAGCTAGTTGATTGACAAGTTGTTCCATGAGTGAGTCTGAAGGCTTATATCATGGATCAGGAATGAGTTTGTGATTACCATCCCCAGTAGGTATGACTTGTGATGCTTTGGTAGTAATTCCCACATTTGTGTAGAATGCAGTGGAATCATTTGAAGAACTTGCATCTCCAGCATTGTTATTGAACTTTTCCATGATCATTCGTTCAAATGCAGCATGCTTCTCATTTTGGAGCAAATAAGCATACAATTGCTCATAATTGGTGTTCCTCAATCCTTTGTTTAGTTTGACTGCAGTGACAAATTTGTGCCATTCGGGATTCATGTTGTTTACAAACTTTGAATTTAGCTGGATATTTGACATTGTCATTTTGATATTCCTCATATCATTCACAAGCTTGTGGAATCTCACATAATATTCAGTAACACTTTCCCATGGTTTCATTTTAAAGTTCTCGAAATCATCATACAGTTGAGACTCCCTAGCTTCCGTAGTCAGTTCTGAACCAGAGAGAAGCATCTTACCATTATCCCAGACTGCCTTAGCTTCAGTGTTGTGATTGATCAACTTGTAAATGTCCTTAGGTAAACCTTGAAGTATAATGTTTGAAGCTCTGATGTCTGCATCGTATCTCTTCTTCTCCTTATCACCAAGCTCATCATACATCTTTGGTCTATCCAATACCAATACAACTGATCCATTAGCAGCGGCTTCAAGGATATCTCTGGTAGTTTCAATTTGATATGGTCCTTCATCAATTGCCTTAAGGATGTTAACTCCATTTTCCTTTCCTAAACAATACAGTTTGATTCTTTGAGCCCAAGAGTCATAGTTTGTTCTATCAAGCATAGGGGGACGAGTATCGGATCCTGCAGCTTGAACGTCATCAGCAACTGAAGAAGTGATCGTAGACATGATTACAGATTCCACGGGATTTTACTAATCTTTGATTAAACCGGGAAATAGATTCTTTCACGGGATTTTACTAAATCAAGAGAAAACTGTAAGAAACGTATTACAAAGATATGATAAGTCTCAATAGGCAAATCGCACCCTTGACAAACCGCTTCAGTCAAATCGCATAGCTGTCAAAGCGCTTCTGTCAAATCGCTTCCTACTCAAATCGCTTACTTGACAAATCGCTTAAGTGTCAAAATGCTTAAGTATCAAATCGCTTACTAGAAAAATCACTTAAGAGAAAAATCGCTTAAGTTGACAAAACGCTTAACAGTCAAAATGCTTAACACACAAACCGCATAAATTGACAAATCGCTTAATACACAAGTACACCCACTACTTCCACTACTTTGTCCTTTCTTGTCGTTTTCTCTCAATAGACAAACCGCTTCTTTGACAAACCGCTTCACGAAAATAGGACAAACCGCATAAAATCAGGGACAAACCGTATAAAACATTGACAAACCGCTTGACTTGCTAGACAAACCGCTTCAAGGAAATCACATTCGAGGGACAAACCGCTTCAATGAAACTTTCAAAAACAACACTTTTCAATCCAAAAACAATCCAACCACGATGATTCAAGCCTTCCAAAACAAAACCTAAATACTTATAATGATTCTAAACACAAAAGTACTATCAAAATTCAAACTTTAACACTAGAAATGATCCAAATGGTGAAAACTACTCTAAACTCATCCAAACCCAAAAACCTTATGAAAACCACTAGAAATCCAAGAACATGAAAGATGAATGATCAAACCATGTCTCTTGATACCATTTGTAACATATTGGTTTTCATAAACACACAATCAAACACACATATGGGACGTATGAATAAAGTTTAGAGAGAGAAAGTGGAAGAGAGTTGGGAACTTTAGTGAGACAAAGAAAAATGAATTATGAAAGCTCCAACCTTTTGCCTTGCTAGGCAAAGGGTATTTATAGGTCCTTACAAGACACGCCAGCTACGGGCTATGGATCAGGCATACAGTGGGTAAAGACCCGTCCGTCCTCCATGGTTTTACTTAACGAACTACTTACTAACACTAAATGACTACGACTACGAGCTTTCTAAAGAATACATATACTTGAGGTTACCGACTCTTTAACTACAGGATTTTATAAATCCTAACAATCTTGGGCGTCTGGTGTGAAAAGTATGAGTGACGCCTTCCAGGAATTAGGCGTGACACCGTCAGGCTTTAGGACCAGAAATTCCGCTGAGCCGTCGCGTGCACTTTTTGATCAAGTCTTCATAGAGGGACGACGTCACCCTTTGGATGGGACGCCGTCAGGTGTAATGATCAGGCTTTGAGTGTCTTTGATCTTGACTTTGCCATTTTCTTCATGTTTCCGCTCCTTTTCGTCCAAATATGCTTCATTCCAGCATTTTGCTTCCAAAAGACATAAAAAGTGAAAAGGGAAGATTTTAAGCAGTAACAGATATAAAATGTGTCAAATTAGGGCTTAAATGACCCCTTAAAAGCGTAAGTTTTAAATCCTTAACATATCCCTACATTTGGTATTTGCTTATCCTCAAGCAAATGTGCTTTTGACCAATCAATTTATAAGTGAGGGGGCATGAAACATTGGTTTAAAATAGTTTACAACAACTAAAAGCGCCACAATAGTCTTAACAAACATGGAAATTATACACTAGCACCTCACAAGTGGTGTTTGGATTCTCTCATCTCTCGAGTTTATATGAAATATTATATTTTTGGAAATGAAAGATAAACACTCATTACTTGGCATAGTGCATAGATTACCATAAGCTTGAGAATAGATCAAACCTCCACCGCTTTGGTGTAAGCACCTAGGAATAACTATCTAGGAGGTCTTTATAAGGGTTGTAATGTTAGGCTTAGGGTAGGGAAGTAAAGGGTTTTGCAGGATAGGGGATATTTAGTGGTGGCAAGTCAAAAATCTTATGTTACAAGCATGTAAAGCGTGGCATTGCTAAGCCAAGACTCGACTCACTAACACTAGATAACTTGAAACAAAACAAACAGAAATTTAAAAATATAAACATAAAGATAAATGTAGGATGGTAGCCCATATATTTTTTCTCAATTTTTTTGACATCTCTTTTTCTTCTTTTTTTTTGATTTTTTTCATACCTTTTTACTCTACCATCCTCTACGATAACATCAAAATATAAGGGATTTATAGGAGCATCCCTACACTTGAGTTTTTATTTAACTAAACTAACTGACTCGATCTGAAAAGATTAAAACACTTGGAGCATTTAATTACGTAGACAAAGGGAATTTGAATTTATCGTTCTTTCCCGTTACTCTATAAAATATAACTTTTATCCATGAGTCCTACTCGTCCCAAAACTGTGTACAAAAGATATGACTCGACTTAGCAACCATGCATGTAACTAGATAATTGAACTAAGGGTTAAATAATGATAACAATAATGCACTAAAGATGAGTGCATACAAGGTAGGCTAAGGCGATTTGGGTGTACATTTGGGGGGTGGATTGTAAACAACGCTCTTCATTGATATTCCAGAAAACCAAAACATCACGAGAACCGCAAAAAGGATAGGCTCTGTGGGGTTAACTAGGGGTATCGTGTACTAAACATGAGTACATCTCAAGGGTGTGGGGTAATTACTCAACCGATGTGGAAGATGTAATTATAATACATGTTTCAAACAAGGGTTATCCTAATGCCTCTTATCATTTAGTTACTCCTAACTACACAAGTGTAGTCTCACTAGCGATCTCGGGATGCATCACAAAACAAGTTCTAGAATCTATTATACTACCGGTACACTCACTAAGCATTAAAGGTGAATGCTTTTTTTCCTAAAGATCTAGGGGCAAACCTCACATTTTTTGGGTGGAATTTGAGTGGTAAACGGTTTTTGTGCTAGTCATATAATTCCTATCCATGAGACGCTTTATTAAGACTAAAGTTTAGCTCGTAAATGTCAAAAAAAAATTTAAATTTGGTGCTAAAATTGCCCTAACCAATATTTTTCATAGTTTATTACGCAAATTACCAAGAACAAGACAAATGATTAAGTGAGTGAATAGTTTCTAAGTTCCTGTTTTATTCTCCCTCCCTACACTTAAACTGAACAATGTCCCCAATGTCCCCCGAAATTATCAAAGTTATGATAAAGGAAGGTGAGTAAGGAAAAGAAACTAGTACTCCCCTGATTAGCTCGATAGGATATGTGTGAAGTTGCGGTTAAATCTTCTTCCAAGAAGAATGCACAAGTAATAAGCTTAATCCAATGTGTATTTCTTCTTCTTGTCCAATATAACCTGCATACTCATAAGAAAATGAACAAAACCTTCGCGTAAAATTGGTGGTAAAACTATATATGACACACAACTACACTAAAAAGCAAGTAAGATATAATGCTTGTGGAATGGATGTTTGCAGTTTTTCTGGAAAATTAAGACCTGGGAATTTCCAAAAATTTACAAGTTACACAGAAAACGAAAACTGAGCATTCTGTTTCTACATAGCCTGACGTCGTCAGGCTTTAATCCTGACGCCGTCAGGTTGTCTTGACAAAAAGTGGTCTGCTGCATTTTTCTAGAAAAATTACATCATTAAAACCTGGAAAAATTCCTGCAAAACATCCATTATGACTCGATACAAGCATTTGACTCTAACAAACACACACACACACACACACACACACACACACATATATATATATATATATATCAATTTCAATAGTTGTGATTCTCATGTTCATGTTCTAAAAAACTTATGTGATCTTCCCTACACTTATCTTTTTGTAAAATACCTTTATATGTAATTAAGACGAGGTTAAAGACAAGAATCATCTTCACAAAGTCTAACATGAGAATAAACAACAATGAAAAAGATATATAAACACACAAATTGAAAAACAAACAAGCAAACAATTAAGCATGGGTTGTCTCCCACGAAGCGCTTTTCTTTATTTATGAGTCTTGTAGCTAGACTCGAAGTCATGCTCCTACGTCATCTCATCTTCCAAAACAATATCTTCATCATTGATTAGTTCGTTATTGTCTATTTGATAATGTTTCACACGTTGTCCATTTATGGTAAACTCTCTTCCATCATTATCTATCAACACAACGGCTCTACCACTCATTTTCTTCTTTACCGAAAAGGGCCCATACCATCTTGATTTGAGTTTTCCAAGGAATAGTCTTAACCTTGAATTATATAAGAGCACCTTATCTCCCTCCACAAACTCTTTAGGATTCTTTATTTGTTGATCATGCCATCGTTTCGCCCTTTTTTATATGTGATTGAGGACTCATAGGCCTCGAGTCTTAGTTCGTTTAGCTCTTGAAGCTGCAAATACCTATTCGACCCTGCCTCAGAATAATCTATGTTACAAGCCTTAAGTGCCCAGTATGCCTTTTGCTCAAGCTCAATAGGGAGATGACATGCTTTCCCGTACACTAAGCGAAAAGGGGTTGTTCCAATGGGCGTTTTATAAGTCGTTCTGAATGCCCAGAGTGCCTCATCTAGTTTGAATTACCAATCTTTTCTGTTTTGGTGGCCCGTTTTTTCGAATATTCGTTTTAATGCCCTATTTATGTTTTCCACTTGCGCATTTGTTTGGGGATGATATGTCGTAGAGAACCTGTGCGGAACACCATACTTCTTTATTATCTTTTCCATTTGAGCATTGCAAAAATTGGTCCCTCTGTCACTAATCAATGCCCTGGGAATCCCAAATCGCGCGAAGAGCTTCTTGAGAAAATGAATAACTACCCTTGCATCATTGTTTCTAAGGGCTTGTGCCTCCACCCATTTGGACCATAATCAATGGCAACCAGAATGTATTCATTTCCACCAGACGATGGAAAAGGTCCCATGAAATTGATACCCCAAACATCGAATATTTCCCAGACTTGGATGTAGTTTTGAGGTGCTTCATCTCTTCTTGAGATGTTTCCTGATCATTGGCATGCATCACACGTTTGAACTAATCTCTTAACGTCGCGGAATACAGTAGGCCAATAGAATCCGACATCGAAAAATTTTCGTTCCGTAACATTTATACTGTGATCTCCTCCCCCCCCCCGATGGTCCCACATGACACTCTCTTATAATCTGATCAACCTCTATTCCTGCAACGCAACGTCAGATGATCTGATCGGGGCACATGCGGAATAGAAAGGGTTCGTCCCAAAAATAGTATTTTAGCGCAGTGAAGAATCTTTTCATTTCTTGCCTAATCATGTAAGTTGGTAGGACCCTACTGGATAGATAGTTAGCATAATCCACATACCATGGCTCAATATCCTTAACGGCCATCAGCCGTTCCTCAGGAAAGGAGTCACGAATCTCGTCATTGTCTAATTTCTCTAAGTCCGGGTTTTCCAATCGCGAGAGATGGTCAGCAGCAAGATTTTCAGCCCCCTTTTTATCCCGAATTTCAATGTCGAATTCTTAAAGCAATAGAATCCATCTAATAATTCGGGGTTTTGCATCTTGTTTGGAGAACAAGTATCGTAAGGCGGAATGATCGGTGAAGACGACAGTTTTGGAAAGAACGAGATATTGTCTGAATTTATCGAAGGAAAGCCAAAAGCTATTTTTCGGTGGTTGTGTAGTTGTCTTGCGCCACATTCATGGTCTTTCTAGCATAGTAGATTGGCTGAAAATGCTTCTCTTTTTTTTTGGCCCAAAACGGCGCCTACATCATAAGCACTAGCATCACGCATGATCTCAAATGGTTGAGACCAATCAGGAGTAACCATTATAGGAGCTTGGGTAAGATCCTGCTTCAAGCGATTGAATGCTTCCTTACATTCCTCTGAAAAGTCAAAAGGGGCGTCTTTGACGAGAAGTTGTGTCATTGGTCGGGCAATTTTTGAGAAGTCCTTAATAAACCTCCTATAAAAGCCTGCATGACCAAGAAAGCTTCAGATAGCCTTAACGGTTGTAGGATATGGTAATTTGGATATCGCCTCTATCTTGGCCCTATCGACCTCGATCCCATTCCCGGAGACTTTATGTCCCAAGACAATCCCTTCTCTTACCATGAAATGGCATTTTTCCCAGTTCAGGACTAGGTTGGTTTCTTTACACCGCTTTAGCATCTTCCTAAGGTTGGATAAGCAAAGGTCGAAGGAATTCCCAAACACTGAAGAATCATCCATGAAGACTTCCAAGCTATCTTCAATCAATTCATGAAATATGGCCATCATACATCGTTGAAAGGTAGCGGGGGCGTTGCATAGCCCAAAAGGCATTCGTTTATACGCAAAAGTCCCGTCAGGGCATGTGAAGGTAGTTTTTTCTTGATCTTCAGGGGCAATGGGGATTTGGAAGTACGCTAAGAAACCGTCAAGAAAGCAGTAGTACTCATGCCCAGCTAACCTTTCGAGCATTTGATCGATGAATTGTAAAGGAAAGTGATCTTTTTGGGTGGCATCGTTTAATTTTCTATAGTTGATACATACACGCCAGCCTGTAACCGTTCTTTGAGGAACTAAATCACCTTTTTCATTCTTCACAACAATCATTCCTCCCTTTTTGGGACCACTTGGACTGGGCTGACCCAGGGGCTGTCTGAAATGGGGTAAATTAAGCCAGCATAGAGGAGCTTGATGACCTCCTTCTTCACCACTTCTTTGATATTGGGATTTACTCTTCTTTGAGGTTGAACGTTGGGTTTGTAGTCCTCCTCCATAAGAATTTTATGAGTGCAAAAAGTAGAGTCAATTTCGTTAATGTCAGTGACACTCCATGCGATCACTCCCTTGTACTCTCTTAGAACTCCTAAGAGCTTCCCTTTTTGTTCAGTGGTTAGGCATGAGCTTATGACAACAGGGAGTTGATCTACTCCTTGAAGGAAGGCATATTCTAGATGACTTGGGGAGATCTTTCAATTCTAAGGTAGGAGGTTCCTTGATTGATGGTTTTAGCTTATTTTCCGGCTTTTAAAGGTCAAGAGGCTCAATTTCTGCGTTACGTGGATAAAAGGAAACGACTCCAACCACCTCAGTTTCTCCCCCTCCGTCATCGTACATCATGCCGTTGTTGACATTCATAAACCCGTTTACCAAATACTCATCAATACAACTATCCACTTCATCAACAAATTCATCAACTTCTTCAACAAAATATATTGGATGATTATAAGAGGGAGGGTGTCTCATAGTATCCTTGATATCAAAGGTTAAGCTCTCGGATGCCACTTGTAAAGTGAGTTTGCCATCATAAACATCGATAATGGCGTGAGCTGTGGCTAAGAATGGTCTCCCAAGGATTATTGGAACTGAGTCATCATCTTCCATTTCTAAGATCACGAAATCAACTAGAAACTTGAACTCTCCTACCTTAACCAGAACATTTTCGCAAACTCCAATAGGATATTTGATTGATCAATCAGCCAGCTGAGTACTCATTCTGGTCGGTTTCAGCCCTGAATATCTGAGCTTAAAAGGAGTGAGGCATCAAGTTAATACTTGCCCCAAGATCTGCCAAGGCGTTTTTCATAGAGAGTGCTCCTATTGAGCAAGGAATGGTGAAACTACCCGGATCTTTTTTCTTTTTGGGTAGGCTTTTCTGGATGATAGCTGAACATTCTTCTCCTAACTTCACTAACCCTTCAAGCTTCTTCCGATTTGAGAGCAGTCTTTTGAAATATATGCTATGTTTAGGAAGATGATAGAACGCATCGATAAGAGGGATGGTAACAACGGCATCCTTGAAGTAAGACAAAAATCTTTTATTGTCTTCTTCGGCCTTCTGGTTCTTTAGACGCAAGGGATAAGGAATCCTTGTAAGAGTTGAATGTTGGACGGGTGTAGATGCCTGTGGAGGGGGGTTGTGAGAGGTTGGAGGGGGTTCAGGCACTCTTTCCTTGTCTAAATCAGGCTAATGGATAGCGGAGTTTTGAACTGGATATGGTGGATCTTTGGTAGTGGTTCCAGATCGAGTAGTGATAGCAAAGGTTGGATTATGTTGGATTGGATCGGCTTCGCTTATTCTTTTGTGGAGTTCGGCGAACTGGCTTTCTAATTCAGCTTGTTGCTCTTGAGTGAATTCTTCAAGGCCCTTTAAAAGAATTTTCTTTTCCATGGTGAATTGCCCGAGCTCTTCTTCAAAGGTGTCACGGGTGGTGTATTCGGGACCCTCTTCCCCCTCATCTTTCCTTTTTAGATTACCCCAGAGGGTGTAATCATTGTTCTGATAAAATACTAGGAGGGAAGGATCATCATAGATGTCATGGCTGGAAAGAAGAGCTTGATCATGGTGTGTATTGTCGTCACACTCATCGCCCTCGTGTGGCCCTCCACAAATGTCGCATATAAGGTATGGGTTAAACAATCTCTTAGGTTCTTGCGACTATGTGAGGTATGCAAGCTTCTCTTGTGCCCTCTTCATCCGATCGTCGAGAGATAATGGGTTTTCGTATGAGGTAGCAAAGACATTCATTAAGGTTGTCGGCTCATTCCTAGTGCTATCTTGGTCTTGAACATACTCCTCAATGCGATCCCATCCTTCTTCCGCACTGAAGTTGGAGATCTTTCTGCGGGTCGAGAAGTCAATCCATTTTTTATCATCGCGGGAGACATTATCGTAAAAGATTTGGACAAGCAACCAAAGGTTGATACCATGGTGTGGGGCTTGTTGAATAAAATCTTTAAAACGAGTCCAAGAGTTAAAGATAGATTCTCCATTTTGTTGACGGAAGCGAAGGATTTCGCTCCTGATGGCCGCAGTCCTTCCAGGAGGAAAGAACTTTTTGGTGAACTTGGTAGTGAGTTGTTCCCAAGTGAAGATAGACCTTGGAGGTAGCTTGTCGAGCCACTCCTTGGCCTTTCCTTGAAGAGAGAATGGGAAAAACCAGAGTCTAGATGTCTCCTCAGATGCTCCGTCATCATAGATAGTATCCACAATTTTCAAGAATTGTTTGATGTGGTGAATTGGATTTTCGCTGCGAGATCCGTGAAATTGACATGCATTCTGGATAAGCCAAATATCGGTATCAGTCACACCTCATTGACTTGTTCGGAAGGGTAGACGATGGCGCCAATAAATCCAGATGAGGTATGAGAAGAATAATCTCTGAGGATTTTGGCCTTAGGTTCGTTGATATGTTCATTGACAGGAGTAGCGGGAATTTCCTCACTATGTAGGCTCAAATTATCGTCGATGACAGATTCATGAGGATTAGGGGCATGTGTGGGCTCTTCATCAGTTATGGCTTCATCAAAATCGATGGTGGTGCCTTGTGGTTCTAACTCACGGAGGGATTTTCTTTGTCTATACAATTCTCTATAGGGTTCGGCTAAGGGCTCAAGAAGGATTTTGGTGGAACTACGGGTCCTAAGCTGTCGAAGGGTGTTGGTGGGAGGAAATGGTGGATCATTGTTAGGTGGGTTATCACCTTCCATGATGAAAATTGATGAGGCTACGAACAAAAACATGAAGAAGGGGGATAGACTACAAGAAAGCTAATGAAAAATAGAAAAAATGTCACTTGATAGGAATCAAGCAAGGGAACCTAAACGAGATAGAAATCTAACTAGCTATTCTATTCCCCGGCAATGGCGCCAAAAACTTGATAGCAGGGTTCGGGGTTGATAAAACCTCCTTTTCTATGAGCAAGCTTTTCAACCCCCTAGGCAGTGAACCTAATCGTTGTAGTGTAGTATGAGGTAAGCCTCGGGGATTGATATCGTTCTCTAGGGGAATAGGAATGCTAGAAAGAAATTTATGACGAGAAGGTGGGGTTGAGGATGATTCTTTTTTCTTTTTATCCTTTTTTATGTTTTTTAGAAAGCAAAGGTAAATATCTCGGGGTATATGATTGGGGGGTGGTACTTCTACCGATTTCTCTACTTCTACTAATTATCTAATTATCTAATTACTACGGATAGTTTATGCTAATTTAGATGTGCTCGTATAGTGATTAAAGATGTGTTCACTTAGACACTATTACTCCCTAGTTATCTTTTATTGGTCGGTTGAATTGTCATGTCCTTTATCTTAACGCATTGTATTCCTCTTAGTTGGAGGGGGTGCGTATTCCCTAGTTCTATGAATGTATATCTCCTATAGGATTCACGGGATCGGCAAGTATAATACTATCTCCTCCGAGCACCCTATCGTCGTAAAGCACACTCACGCAATAAATACAACGAAAGCCTAGTTACACTCCTAGGCTTCTATCAATTAAGACAAGAGACAACCTAACAACAATCAATAACTAGGTTTCATAGATCTAAGCAAACACACAAGTAATTTAGCTAGACATGTTAGACAAGCAAGCATACACACAATCAATTGAACATGGGGTAGACATAATGATAAATTGGACTAACAAACTTATCTTGATGTGTAAAATAGGGTATGAGACCCTAGAATACTATCCAAGTCGGACTACAATTGAGTTAGGGTTTGCTCTCCAAAATTCTACCTCTTAAAATAAAGAAAAATCGAATCCTATATATAAATTTACAATCGCGACGGCGTCGCCGTTTGCTAGCGACGCCGTCAGGTCACCGTCATTAGGGTTTCGTCTGGGCCAAGTCATCGATGGGACGGCGTCACTTGAGAAGTGTGACGCCATCAGTCTTCACGCAGGACATCTTATGAACTATGGATCTTGGGCGTCTGGTGTGAAAAGTATGAGTGACGCCTTCCAGGAATTAGGCGTGACGCCGTCAGGCTTTAGGACCAGAAATTCCGCTGAGCCGTCGCGTGCACTTTTTGATCAAGTATTCATAGAGGGACGGCGTCGCCCTTTGGATGGGACACCGCCAGGTGTAATGATCAGGATTTGAGTGTCATTGATCTTGACTTTGCCATTTTCTTCATGTTTCCACTCTTTTTCTTCCAAATATGCTTCATTCCAGCATTTTGCTCCCAAAAGACCTAAAAGTGAAAATGAACGATTTTAAGCAGTAACGGATATAAAATGTGTCGAATTATGGCTTAAATGACCCCTTAAAAGCGTACGTTTTAAATCCTTATCAAAGGTCAATCATCTAATCAATAGGTTGTTCAAGCCATGGAAGCATAGAAACATTCAGACTTTTTGTGTTACAACTATGTTCTGAATGGTTTAGTAGACTCTTTGTATAATGTGTACTGCAAGAACAATACTCCAAAGAATTATGGGAGTCATTGGAATGCAAGTACAAAATTGAGGATGTCGGTACAAAGAAGTCCGTGGTACTCATTTTTTGGATTACAAGATGGTTGATTCAAAGAATGTGATGAGTCAAGTTCAAGATCTGCAGGTTTTGCTACACGACATTCATGCTGAGGGATGACTTTGAGTGAAACTTTTCAAGTTGCTACTATTACTGAAAAGTTACCTCCAAGCTGGGTAGAATTTAAGAACTACCTGAAGCATAAGCAAAAGGAGATGAGTGGTGAAGACTTTCTTGTTCATCTTCGTATTGAAGAGGACAACATGGCTCAGAAAACTGTAAGCAACCAGGTAACCGTACTGCTAACTGTAAGATGCTGAAGCAGGTGGCTCCACGCTAGGAAAATATCGTTAAGGAAGATGTGGGCGTGATTGTTATGGTATCTGTTGGGAATTAAATGTTCAAACACTTAGTACTGTCAACTTAACAACTTTGTACTGCTGCAGTTTACACTAATAGTACTAACTGGGTAGTATTTCGAGAAGGAACTTTGTACTGCTGAGTCTGAAGTTTAAGTATTTGTACTGCTATGATAGAAAACGCGTAATGTGATATGTAAAGAAGATATTCAGAAGATATCTTATATAGTTAGACTTACACGAATATTGTGCATGTTTAGAATATTCACAGTTATCTTGTAAATGACTCTTTGTGCCTATAAAATGAGATCCTAGGTTAAGGTTAGATATATCTTTGCAGACGTTTTGCTTCAAGGTTGTAAACTCTAGTGATAGTTAGATCACTCGTATTATTTGCTTAATAATATTGAAGCGTTTGGTGAAACAATATGTTCTTATTATTACTGTTACATTGTTCATACATTGATATATTCTTCTAAGTATCAAGTACTATTTGGTATACACTCAAAGTATCTTAGCACAAGGCTCAAGTGTGTTATAGATCCTCACAAGTGGTATCAGAGCCCAGGTCTGATATTTAGAAGATTTAAACCAAAAGAATTCTTTATTCCCTATAAAGAACATAAACATGGAGACAACTCAAACTTCTACCACAGCCAAGTTGCCAATGCTAAAGTAGAATGAGTATGAGATGTGGAGGCTCAGAATTGAGCAGTACTTTCAAGTGCAAGATTATGTACTCTGGGAAATCATTGAAAACGGTAACTCTTTCACACCCAAAACCACTGAATCAACTGTTGATGGTGTCAAAACTCAGACTATCAATAGTATTCCTAATACTGTGGAAGAGAAGCTTCAGAAGAAGAATGATCTAAAAGCTAGGAGTATGTTGCTGATGGCTATTCCTAATAAGCATATGTTGACTTTCAACAAGTGAAAGGATGCCAAATCCTTGTTTGAAGCTATAACTGCAAGGTTTGGTGGTAATGAAGCCACCAAAAAGACTCATAAGACATTGCTGAAGCAGAGTTATGAGAACTTTAGTGCTCAAAGTTCAGATTATCTGGATTCCATCTACAACAGGCTCCAGAAAATCATCAGTAAATTGGCTGTTTTGGATGTCAATATTGAGTAGGAAGATCTGAATTCCAAGTTCTTAAGGAATTTGTCTGCTGAATGGAACACTCATGTAGTGGCCTGGAGAAACAAGCCAGATATTGACACCATGAGTCTTGATGATTTGTACAATAGCTTCAGGATCATTGAACAAGAGTTAAAGAAGACTAGAAGCTCAAATTCTAGCCCTGGGAACATGGCGTTTGTGTCCTCTCCTAGAAATAGCAGTCCAGATGAGTTTTGTACTGCTTCAGGAGTTAGTACTGCTAACCCAAAAGTTAGTACTGCTGGCTCACAATCCAGTGACGCTAGCTTAGGAGATGATACTGTCTATGCATTCTTGGCCAGTCAAGCTAGTGGGTCTCAAGTACATCATGAAGACCTAGTTCAAATCCATGAAGATGATCTTGAGGAGATGGACTTGAAATGGCAATTAGCTTTGTTGAGCATGAGAACCAAGAAGTACTATCAAAGGACTAGGAAGAAAATTACCATCAGTGGAGGTGATATTGCTGGGTTTAATAAGTCAAATGTGGAGTGCCATAACTGCCATAAAATGGGGCACTTCGCTAGGGAATGCAGAGGGCCCAGAAACCAGGATAATAGAGGTAGAGGGCAAGACAATAGAGGTTACAAGAATCAGGAGAGCAACAAGAAGGCTGTTGAAGTAGAAGATAGTTACATATTGATTTAGTAACTAATTCATATCTGATTTTTGTTATATATATTTTTTTATTTTTTATTTTATTGCACGAATTTTGTTTTCATTTGACAAATAAAAATGTTATTATTTTATGAAAACAATTCAAATGGTGCTGAATTTTCAACATCGACGTCGCCCTTTTTCACTAATCATAAACAACAATTTTAAAGTTATGACGCTTTAGTTTTTCTAATATAACTAATATTTGTCACATGGAAATCACCGCTAACAAAAAAATAATAATTAAAATTTATATTTTTGGTTCACGCGAAAAAATGAGGGATTGGGTGAAAACTACACCATATTTTCTTGGTTATGTCTTAGTCACCCAAAGATCAAAGAAAATCAAAAATGGTTTCATGTTTAAAGCACATATTATGTGTGATCGTAGTGGTAAATATAATGGATCATAATCAAGTATAGGTACTAGTACCAAAAAGAAAAATTGTCATTGTCAATTGATAGGACAATATTCAACATTTCGGCACTATTGGATCATACGGGTGGTTGTGATCAACATAATCATCAACCTACACAGTATTTAGATGGCCATGCATATGCAAGACGGTTTTCTGATCATGAATATCATTTGGTGGAAGATTTGATGTAGACGAATGTGCCATCAATTGATATTCTATCAATGCTAAAAGATCAAGATGAGAATAACTTGTCAACACTTTCGACCATATACGATGCACAACATCATATTCGTAAGATCGAGAATGCTGGGAAAAATCCAATGCAGGTTCTTATGTCACATTTGCATATTAATCGTTATGTTTATGAGCCTTTTATAAACCCAAAAACAAACGAGTTGCAAACTTTATTTTTTGTCCATACAACATCTTATGAGATAGGGCGTGCATTCCCGCACGTGTTAATCATAGATGCCACGTATAAGACAAACATATACGACATGCCTTTTATTCAAATTGTTTGTGTAACTTCAACCATCAAGGCATTTTGTATAGCTTTTGCCTTTATAAGTGAAGAAAAGATGGAAAACTATAATTGGTCTTTAGAACAACTCCGGTTCACACTAAATGAGTGCATATAACCACATGTTATAGTCACCGATAGAGAGTTGGCTCTCATGACTGCGTACGAAACACTTTTTCTGAATGCTAGTCGATTATTGTGTACGTGGCACAGTAGTCAAGATATTTTGAAGAATTTAGGCAAACTATACGGGCGCAACATGATTGGGATTATTTTCAATCAACAAGGAATTTACTACAACATTCTCCAATGTGGATATCGTACATGGAAAATTACGAGAAACTTCGATCATTACTGGCAAAATACCCACGTGAGTTATTTATATAAAAAATATAACAATTTATAATAATCTGAGTATTTTTATCCATACCTCGCAACTAAGTTTTATTTGTTTGTCCTTTTCAAGTGTGCTAAAATATGTAAATGATAATTAGTTAGACAAATACAAAAAAAAAATTGTGCGGCCTCGATTGATCAGTCTTTAAACTTTGGAAATCGCACAACCAACATAGTTGAGAGTCAACACGCTAAGTTGAAGAAAAATATAACTAATAGAAATTATTCATTTGACAAATTTGTTCGTTGTATTGACAAGATCTTAAAGTCACAACTTACGCCGATCAACGAAAGTTTTGGAAAAAGTGAAATTTCTTGTTATCATAAACACAACATATCATGTTTCAATCTACTACGTGGTTACGCCTCAAATGAAGCTCTCGAATTAATGCGAAAAGAGATTCGATGGTTGAATGGTTTTCAGATAGATTTCTCGACTTCTGGTTGCCAACTATATAACAATTGTGAGTTAATGTGTGCTTGCAGACTTTCATCGTACTTGAATTCAGATCCGTATATACAGTTACGTATATACAGTTACTCTTGATTGATTAATGTGTTTATCTTTCACACTTGGAGAAAAAAAAAACTATATTATGCAGGTGATTGTATTTCTCTGGATTCAATAGACATATTTTGAAGAACCCTATATCTTTCACCGACAACATTTTTGCGAAATAACGATATTTACTGTGACATTGAATTAAACCATGTTAAAGAACACTTCAACAAGCAGTCTAATGCTGGAAAAAGAAGTATTTTAAGAAAGTTGGGTGATATATTCTCTCCAAGTAAAACTACCATTAGAGAACCCTCGGTTTAGAAAAACACTCGCGGGCACCAAAGTATGAAAAAACAGCATCAGAAAAAACTTGTTCCTCGTGCATGCAGTCAGTCGGCCAGCTTTGCTAGGATCGATTTAAATGTGGAACCGGAAAGACATAGTTCATACTTGAACTATCAAACAGGTTACACTCGCGATCCAATCCTAGATTTAAATGAAGAACCTTTGAGATATAGTACATATGTGAACCACACGTCTACGCAACATAGTTCACATGTGAACCCAAATGAAGAGCCTTCTACCAACTTTTAGGATCAATTCCAAGAGTTTTCCGTCCTTACGTTTTAGAGTTAGAAGATTTCATTGGTGATAGGAATTGTGGATTCCGATCAGTTATTGTTGGCCTCGTTCTTCATTAAAGTCAATGGCCCACAGTTCGTTCGGATTTGGCGAATGAGTTAGAGGCTCTCCGACTACATTACATGTTTATATTTGGAGCAAGTACTATAAGCTTTCTGCTTTGGTCTAGTCTGCCTCAATCCCAACCACATAAACACATTGTGATCGCACATGTCAACAAGAATCATTATATTAGAGTAACACTAGAGGAATGTTGTCCTTTTCCGTTAAATCATTTGCTATGGATGGCATACATAAGTGATATTGCATCTGGATGGGAATTCCTATAACTTAGCCGACAAGATGGATTTCGTGAATATCATTATTGTGTTCCACAAACTTGTGATTTAAGTTAATGTAATCATGTGATAATCGGTTTTTTGTAATTGTAACACGCCAACCCGACAAGGGTCCGAATGCTACAATATGGAGTCATATCAGAACATACAAATGAAAATACAAATGGAAGTCTATTAAAATAAAACGCCAAGTCATATATAAGGATGACTTCAAAAGAAAATACATAAACCAACATGTCTAGAAGAAAATAAGTATAAAAAAAATGATCTTCAAAAAGAGTCCAAAATGATAAGGGAAACTAGGGTCAGTTCACTCAAATGCTCCTACTCTCAGCCCATCAAAGCCCAGCATCCTACTTTGGTACCTGCCGCATGGAAAAGAAAATGCGGCTGAGCTTAAAAATCCCAGTGAACATATATAAACAAATCAAAGTAAACTGAGAAACAAAAGTCATAGAGAAGGAATGAAATGAGTCAATGAGGAGCCTGCATAATGCAATATTAGCAGAAATAGAGAAGGCATGGAAATCAAAGGAGACCAGAGCAAAGTAGCGCATCAAAGAACATATATAATCCTACATAAAATAACCAAACATACAGATACTGGACATAAACAAATAGGAGTTGATAAACAGTATTATAAGCAAAACAAGTAACCAAACAGTGAACAAGCATATCAGTCAACGAATCAACTAAACATAAATATGGAAAAACAAATAAATTAGATAATCATGATAGATATAAGCTAAGCTGAATTCCATAAGCAGGCGGAAGTAACTAAATTGAATGTAAGCATGGCAATCACACAAGTCAGATAATCCACAGTTAATAAACAGAACAAGTATCATAACCATCGGAAATACTAACAATAGTATAAGCATGATAGTCACATCTATCTGGTAGGAATACCAAACGAACATCATAATTGAATGAATTAACTAAACAAGAATATAGCATGGCAAACTAAACAAGTCAACTAGACAGATAACATAAGTTGAACCATATTCCTTCATCAACCAGTAGCATGAACAGAAGTGTAAACATGGCAGATCAACAAGTCAGGTAAACATCAATTACTAAGCCAAACCAATATCGTAAGCAATGAAAAAATACCAACCAAAAATACAAGAATGATAAGTAGCAGATAGGAATACTAAATGATAATCAAAGCCCACAAAAATAACTGGACGAGGTATAACATGGTAAACGGATGATTCAAATAATCACATACTAGCATGGCAAACGGGTAAATCAATTAGTCACATAATAGCATGGTAAACAGATAGTCACATATTAATCATATAATAGCAGGGTAAATGGATGAAGTGGAAATCTAAAGTATAAGCTTGGTAGTCAACCAAAATGGAGTGAGAGTATGACAAATCAAATGAACTGGAGTATAGTATGGTAGTCGGATGAATCACATAAGGATACTGAATGAATGAGTAATCAACGGAAAACTAAAATGAGAAATGCAGAATATGGTGCATTGTGGAATAACATGAGGCATAACAAAGATAAAAGATCATGAAAGGAAAATATAAGTAATCTACTACGAGCCCGAAACGAAACATATCATAACATAAATAACCAATGGAGTAGCTAACTCCCGAAATGTGAAGGACGCGTATTGCACACAACATCAATCACCAAAATAAATCAATCATGTCATATCATATCATATACGAAACAAATCTATGATGCATCCATACGCCTCTGAAAAGATATTAGTGGCCAAACATATATAATAATCTTGAGCTCATAATATATATAACAAAAAAGGGACGGGATGGTTCATCACTCGACCACCCTGGAGTCATGCCATTGGTGCATCAATGACATGGCCATGTTACCTTCATGGCTAGGAAAATGGCTCGGGTATTAAACTGAAGGGTAAAAAGGCAAGGTCAAAGTTTGGCAAATGTCTAAGTCATCAGAATAGCATAATCAAAGGTTCATAATCAAAGGTTCATAACAAAGTTTCATAGCAAAGGCTCAATTCAAAGGTTCACATAAAATAGTTCAAGGTTCATAATCAAAATAGCCAAAGATCAAAAGATGTGTAAGAGATCATGAGAAACCTTAAGAGAAAGGTCAGAATATTTATACCTTACAAAAGCAACAAAGAGAAATGACCAAAAGATAGGATCACTCCGACTTCACCCGATCTACACAAATTATCATAACATATTACTTATACGTACAAATTAATGTCATAATTATGGTTATTACGGATTTAGGGTTTCTGCCATTTATAGAAACTTTTTAGGTCAAAACATACTTAACCAAGTTTTATGAGTTAATCATATAGGGTTTAAGTGAATTAAATGATTAATTACAAGGTAAATGAGTTTTACTCTTATTAAAACTTAATTAGGGTTTTTAGTAGTCATTTACACATGTTCATAAGGTTACATGCATCCCGGATTAATTTACAAACACTTATGTATACAAAATATTAAAACATGTATTAAACTCATATTCAGATTTATTTACTTTACATCAGACCTGTTTTCTAACAGTTAAATAAAATAGCTAAGCATCATTTCAGGTTCTCCAATTCGACACAGAACTACCTATATGTATCTAGTATTTATGTGAATTTTCTCAGAATTTATAGACGTGGCTAAGTATTTTATAAAAAATCGTTTTCACAACCAGTTCCAGATTTCACAGCTTTAGACACCATGTAAGTTTGCATTTTTAAACCTTATTTAAACTATTCCAAAAATTCCCCAGAAATTTCAGAAATTAGTTAAGACATTAATTAACATCATACATAAATTTGGGCTTCCCAGATCGTACCATTAATTTATGAAAAATCCCACAAGTTGGCTGAATTCCCAGACCCGTATATCAGTTTTAGCATGTTAACTTTCAAAAATCAAACGGTCGTCTTCCCGACCACCAATGAGCCCGAAACTCGACACGCAAGTATTACAGAGGTTAAACCAAATCCCAGAATCAAAAACCACCCAAATATGTGTCCTTAACAATTTAATATTTATTTTACAAGTCGACCAAAATCTGTAACAACACTGCACATGAAATAATGACTACACAACACCACGTTTATAATTTTAACGCCACCAAAAAAACACCTAGGGTTTTACTGATCATCATGCATGCTTATTAGTATCTTATTAACATTATAAAATTGGTTTCCCATGTTCATGATCATTGGTGATTAAATTAAAAACGGTTTCATACCATAGAAACCCTAATCGACCACAAATTACACCGTATGTTCAATAATTATTATACAATGATTCATACACAAAATCCATGTTACAAAAATAGTTTTTAACACATAACAATCTTAGGTTTACATAAAAATTATCCACGTAATTTTATAGGGCTGAATATGATTAATTAAAATTGGTAAAAGTTTACCTAAATCCGGCCAAGAAGAAATCCGATCAAACAAACTTCAAAACGATTTTATTATGTCTTGTAAACACCAAATTCGACCACCGAAACCACCTAGCAGCCATGATTTCTTGGAGAATTAAGGGAGGAGCCGAAATTTTGAAGTTAGGGTTTTAGGGATTTGATAATAATCGGTAGAATGGAATCCGGATATAAAATTAAATACCGTGTATATAATAGGGAAAGCCCAATCAAGTTTTAATTAAATTGCAAGAAAAAGGGGGGGGGGGGGGGGGCGAAATTTGAGTTATCCCTTCATTTTATTTTATTTTATTATTTATTTATTTATTTAGTAAATACAAATGTATATTAATTAAATAAAGTGTAGGCACAAAATAAATTCAAATGTAAAATGTATACTTAACTTTAGGTTAATTCAAAAATATTAATTTGTCATAACTTATATAATTTATCATATAGTTTCTAATTTTGCATAATAATTATCATTCTTATATTATTATTGTGTGTGAAACAAATATTACGAATTCGAATTTGCGGGTCTTACAGTAATTCACATTTAATGTTTAACAGCTCAGGCATGACTTCAATAGTGAAAGAAGTTCTTTCTGATTTGAATCAAGAAAGACAATGAATTTACGAGATCTTGATCCGTTCAGTGCCTTCACTTGTGAACAACAGGGACCCATTCTGTTGATTGCTTCTCTGCCCCAGCTCTAACAACAACATTCTAAGAAAAGATATTAATAGATATTGGTAGTTGTCCGGTCGTACCCAAACAATAAGATTCCTGAGGAAAATGATGTTGTAACATTTGTTTACATTTATTAGTACATTTTATAGAAAAAAAGTATAGTTAGTTAACTTTTACTTAACAATTATTTGTAAGAAAGTATATGATAAACAAAAGTCAAAACAATAATAAAATAATTAGTTAATGAATATTTAGAAGAAAGAGTTAATCAAGTTATTTAATAATAAAAGTAATTAGAAAAAAAAACATAATTATTAGATCTATGAGATGTATCGCTCAAATAAAATGAGTGTGAAGGGACTTGAGTGACTCACCCTAATCTATAAGCGGGAGCAGGTGAATCAAGTGACCTAATCATAAATTAGTGGTGTGTAAACTTACTAAGCCGTTTGAATTCAAGTTCTCTTGTGAGGATACCAGAATGCCTCACCAGCATGTCACCACCATGGTGGATGGCTATTTATGGTACATTATAAAGTATTTGAGATTTTTTATGAAAGGAAGTCTTAAAATTTTAAGATAAAAAACATTGTTATAAAAAAATTAAAAATTTAATGCAAATTTTGAAATTTAAGTCTCATTTAAATCATATAGTAACCTCTTTATTGATATTTTTTAATTGAATTGTTTATAAAAAAAGTTCACTAAATCTATAACCACCAATTTAATACAAAAATAAAAAAAATAAAAATGCTAACTATTTACGCTATTAATAATTTAGATGTTCTATTTTTGAAAAACATGTATCTATTACGTTAGGGCATCCACTATGATGGTTTATGAATAAGTTTATTAAATTATAAAGAGGTCTAAAAACTTGTAAACCATAGCGAACATACATTTCAAGCTTGTGTGACATGAATAGGTATAGGATATTGAACATTTTTATAATTTAATGCATTTAAATATTGTGAGATGTTTGTAAAACTCAATAAGGTTTATACATAGTGGGGATAGCTTTATAAATAAAAAAAGGTTTATAAATTAATGCCATAACACAATGATAAATTTCTAGAAAGGTTTACCGTAGTAAATGCCCTTATAAAAATATTTAGAACATGTTAAATAAAAAAAATTTAAAATAAAAAATATTTGCTCGCCACAAAAATAATTATCAGACACCCGCCGTCATTATACGCGAGTGCCCTTCTAGTTTTTCTTAAAGTATAGACTTCTTTTAAGGACTATATAACACGGGTAACAATGAAAACCCTTACAAAAAGTGTTTGATTCAGTTTTTTTTGTTTTTTTTTTTTTTTTTTTTTTTTTTTTTTTTTTTTTTTTTAAACAAAGTTTGATTCTGTTAAGAGTAAATTGCATTTTTGGTCCTTAAGGTTTAGCCAAAATGCAGGTTCAGTCCTTAAGGTTTCGAAAGTGCAACGGTGGTCCTCATTTTGAAACGTTTGCTGCATGTTTGGTCCCTGATCAAGATCAAATGACAAAAATACCCCTGTCTTCTTTTGTTTCTATTTTCTTTTCATATTTATTATATAAATGGTCCCTGTCTTGTGCTAGGTTTTACGAAATTCGACCTGATTTTTTTTTTTTTTTTTTTTTTTTTTTTTTTTTTTTTTTTTTTTAAAATTAACTTTTAATATTAGTATTATTTTTTTAATTCAAAAAATATTCAAAGATATTCCAAATAAAATTAGTTTTTTATCACATAAGTTTTTTTTTAAATTTTAATATTTTTCTATAGAATTATTAATACGTTTTTTTATACGTTTTCGTCTGTTTTTTACAATTTCGTCCTTCTTTTGCGTTTTCGTTCGTTTTTTTACGTTCATGTTCGTCTTTTACGTTTTCGTCCGTTTTTTTACGTTTTCGGCCGGTTTTCACATTTTCGACCGTTTTTTACGTTTTCGGACGGTTTTTTTACATTTTCGTCCGTTTTTTACGTTTTCGGCTGCATTTTTTTACGTTTTCATCCATTTTTTTACGTTTTCAACAGTTTTTTACGTTTTCGTCCATTTATTTTACGTTTTTAACTTTTTATTATTTTTTTATTTTTTTACATTTTTCCCGTTTGCGTCTGTTTTCATTCGTTTTTTTAATGTTTTAGTCTATTTTTTACGTTTTCGTCAATGTTTTTACGTTTTCGTTCTATTTTTTACTTTTTTGTTCATTTTTTTTACGTTTTCAACCGTTATTTTTTACGTTTACGTTTTCATCTGATT
Source organism: Chrysanthemum seticuspe (assembly GCA_019973895.1). NCBI lineage: Eukaryota > Viridiplantae > Streptophyta > Magnoliopsida > Asterales > Asteraceae > Chrysanthemum > Chrysanthemum seticuspe. The sequence continues at coordinate 239,226,154 of BPTQ01000001.1, read as the reverse complement.
TTTTACGTTTTCGGGCGAAAACGTAAAAAACGGACAAAAACGTAAAAAACGGACAAAAACGTAAAAAAACATATGAAAGCGTAAAAAAACAGACGAAAACGTAATAAACAGACGAAAACATAAAAAAGGGTTGAAAACGTAAAAAAACAGATGAAAACATAAAAAAGTGACGAAACGGTTAAAAATGGGTGAAAACGTAAAAAAACAGACGAAACGTAAAAAAAAGGAGAACGTAAAAGAAAGAGACGAAAACAAAAAAAAGGCCAAAAATGCAAAACAACTGACGAAAACGTAAAAGAACAGACGAAAACGTTAAAAACGGACGAAAACATAAAAAAAAGTTGAAAACGTAAAAAGAACGAACGAAAACGTAAAAAAATGACGAAAACGTAAAAGACGGTTGAAAACGTAAAAAACGAACGAAAACGTACAAACCCGTACAAAAACGTAAAAACGGAAAAAAATGTAAAAAACAGAAGAAAACGTAAATAAACGGTTGAAAACAACGGACGAAAACGTAAAAAACCGAATGAAAACGTAAAAAATGGACAAAAACATAAAAAACAGCCAAAAACGTAAGAAAATGGTTGAAAGTATAAGAAAACGGAAGAAAACGTAAAAAAAACGGACGAAAACGTAAAAATTCGTACAAAAACGTAAAGAAACGAATATATTTTTGACTTTTCTCTTTGAATTTAAAATAAATTATGTAAAATGAAAATTAATTTTTTTTTTGGAATATCTTTAACATTTTTTGAATATTTTTCGAATATTTTTTAATTAAAAACATAATACTAATTGTAATAGTTAATTAAAAAAAAAAAAAAAAAAAAAAAAAAAAAAGACTAAATTTATAAACCTGGCACGACACATGGACCATTTATGTTAAAAAGCTAAAAAGAAAATAGAAAAAGAGGAAGACAGGGGTATTTTAGTCATTTGATGTTGATCATGGACCAAACGTGCAGCAAAAGTTTCAAAATGAGGACCATCATTGCACTTTCGAAACCTTAGGGACTCAACCTGTGATTTGGCCAAACCTTAGGGACCAAAAATGCAATTTACTCTTCTGTTAAATAGAAACTGAGACAAAATCATTTTGACAGGAAAAGATACATGAGTAGTTAAAACGTAACCCAAGGTCGCTTTCAGACAAAAGGTAAAATTCTAATTAACGTTGCACCAACTTCATCTATAAGTTTTGCTTTTTGAAATTTGTGATAAGGCCAATGATAGAAAACGAGTGGGTTGGTGCTCGAGCGTTGCTGCGGGGCGTGCGTGTCGTAGTTTTATCTGTAATATTACGCGTCGCATGATTATGTTCGATATGCTCGATAGTAGAAATATATACCCATAAATCTAATGTTCGGACCAATTTTTTATATATAATAAAACCTTTCATAAAACTGGACGTCATTGGCCCCTGTAGTTTAAAAAAAATTTATGATAATTTTTAAAGTTATTTAATAGGTTAAGGGTGCATTTTGAAAGTTTTTTTATTTAAAAACTATATATAGACATTATATTTTTTGAATTTTTTAATATTAAGGGCCCATGCGAGTTAATATTTACATCTCTCGTTATACATTAATTGCTTAAATGAAATGGTAGTTTGAGATATGAATTATTTGTTTAAAACACACACGACTATCTAATTAAGAGAAGTCTTACGACCCATTCCGTAGTGACCATAGAAGCAAAATGAAGCAATTTAAATTCAATGAATAAATCTTGCACCATGCACCCCAGTTTCTTGCCCATACCCCTTCCAACCACCCCACCTAAAGACTTCTATTTTTGATTGTTGTTGGCAACCCCATTATTTGATTTTACTATTGTTAGGTAGATTAGATAGTTAAAAGTACAAATGAGTACTGTTCCTTCAGAATGTGAAATCCTCCAATCTTATTTACAAGCAAAACATTATCAAAATTTCAAGTAGCTTGATTACATGAATATAAAATATAGTCTATGGAGAAGAGTCGACCTATCCGACATGATTGCCATATTAATAATCGACGATAGCTTACAATTTAGTTACAAGATCGAACTCTTATATAGATATATAGTAAACCATATATAAGTAAAGTTTACTTTGAAAGTACATCTTCAATGAATCACCTTTATTTACAAATAAAAAAGTTGCTAGTAACAAAATTAGACCATAAGGTCTTACTTGTGAGTTACTTAACTCTTACCTATAACATGATGTCATGCTTTGGAACTGGCATGCATCGGAGGCTCGAAACAAAAACTAATAAATCAAATAGAACATTGGACTCTGGAGTTAATGCACCCTTTTCATCCTTGTAAAAGAAAGGCTAAAAAGCATGGCTTTTTCATCATGACTCACAATATTTAACATGTTTCTCCCACTGTTGATTTGCACATCTCAGAATTTATTGAACAAAAAAAGGATATAACAAAATAAGAAAACAATCACACTTGTTACTCCACTTTATAGTCTTAACATGGCAAAAAATTCAAATTTGCACCTGAGTTTGTTTCTACTTTCTACAATTAACTTGTTTAAACAGATGATATGAACCCAAAAATAAAGATGCACCCAAAAGATGAATCAAATGTTGAAGAATAATGAAAAAGAGAAAACTGGGTTACCAGTATACATAATTTTTTTTTGTCGTCCACTCCTTTAAGTTGTTTACATCCTATCCTACACTGCTCAACTCAAACAAAATAGCCACACAACACAATATAGTAAACCCATGCTTTATCCCATAAAATCTTAAAATAAAATGAGAAAATAATCTAAAAAGGTGGACACCAAAATTTACAGTGACGTCTTCGTGAGGAAGATAAAGAACCAATCCCGTAACTGTAACTCCACCAAGATTAATGAAACTTTCTTATATAAGGAAGGGAGTTGGATAATAAATGTTGTATGAGTTAGTAAATCAAATGCATCACTGATCAAATGCATAAGTCATAATTCCAAACAAAACATAAGCATTGTACCACATCGTAATATCTAGTTTCGTAACTAAAACAGTTAGAAATGTCGTACTTGTTGTTAAGAGTAACGTATCAGTAACTTGCACCATCAAGAGAACGAAAGGACAGCAACGTGACCGATCTCCATAATTTCCTGTGACAGCACTAAGAATACAAAACAACGAGTTAAACCAGAATTGTACAGGATCGGATTCCATGTCCTTTTAAGTACGAACGGCACCCCGTAAAGTTGCTGGAGTCTACGAGCCGGGCACTTCAGGATGTATACAGTTCACACACGCAAACCTTGAACACTTAACATGTTGTTATAAAATGAGCATAAATATTTGTGTAAAACTCCAAAGATTTACCATTTTTTTGCATTTAAAAATACAAATCCTTAACTTTCCAACCATATACCACAAATAAATATTTAACTTTTAAATTAATAATGTTTATTCTTAAAAGTTGAAGAAAATCTCTTTCCCTTTTTTTCTATATATATATATATATATATATATATATATTTACTCGCTTAGTATATTACATATGATAAAACAATAATTTAGATTCGAATAATGAACATGTTGTTGTAAAATAGACAGAAGTGTTATTTTTGATGTAAAAAAGGGTAAATATTTTGGAGTTGTATACAAATACTTATGCTCATTTTACGACAACATGTTAAGTATTCAAACTGATAGATTAGTATTATATCACGTGTGATATGTGTTTATGTATGGTAAGTAAAGCAAGAGTTTGGGTAAATCAATTGTGTGAGATGAGTGTGATCGTATGTTCGGTTTCTCGCGTTCCGTAAGGGCCCAGGGATAAGAACGTTATCTTGAGTTGGGGTAACACTCACATACGATAAGGATTTGGTGTGTGAAATGTGGATAAGATAACTTGGTTCTTGTCACTAAATGCTTCAGTATTTATAGGGATGCATTTGGGGTTGCGTACGACACGTGGATGTGATCCAACAATCCTAGATGGTACGCGTGGTGGGCATCCTATTGAGGAGACAAGAATGACACGTGGCGTGACATCATTGGCTCATATAGTTATGGGAATCTTCGGCAAGATCTGCACAAACTAGCAAAATACCTGCGGTATTACCTCTACACGAATGAGGTAGCTACACGTGGTGTTAAAGGGTAACAATTTTGAGGATAAGTTGTCAGGCCCGTTCTTGCCCTGGCTTGGTTTATCAAGCAAGAATGCTTTGTGTCCGCCTAATGTTTTCTCGGGAATGTTGATTTCCCATGTGATGTTTGTTAGACTTTTAGCCTTGTGGGCTGGTTATGATCGTATGAGCTTTAGTCATTTGGGCTAAAACTGCTATACGCTATTAATATGTTAAGCGAGTTTGAATATAAACCTTTATTTATTTTTTTCAACTTCTAAAAATAAACCGTATTGATTTAAAGGTTCAAATATTATATGTGATATATAGTTGGAAAGCTAAGAATATGTACTTTTCAATGCAAAAATGTTGAATCTTCTTGGAGTTTTATACAAATAATTATGCTCATTTTCGATAACATATTGAGTGTTCGAATTTACAAATTAGTGATATATCATATGTGATACATCAAGCGAGTCTAAAAAAATATTTTATTTCTTTTAAGATCTATTGATTTGGAGGTTCAAAAATTATGTGCGATATATGGTTGGAAAGCTAAGGATAGGTATTTTTCAATGCCAAAAACGATGAATTATTTTGAGTTCCATATAAATACTTATGCTCATTTTACGACAACATGCTGAGTGTTTGAACTTACAGATTGATGTTATATCACATATGATATATCAAGCAAAATATTATACCGAAAAAAGAAAAAAAAAATAGCAAAAGTATATGAAAGTAGCCATTCATTAAAAGATAACTAAATGCTCCTCATGATGGTGTAATGCAGGTTAACGGTTTACGGTTATTGAGATATGTAATATTTAAAAAAAAAGTGAAAGTGAGTTTAATTATAAATGTCAATTAATCCCCTCATTTATTTATTTATTTATTTATTGAAATAAGCGGCTAAAATTTATCCCCCACTAAAAATTATCGAAAGTATATGAAATTAGTCATTCATTAAAAGATAACTAAATACTCGTTATGATGTCATAATTTACGTAGGTTAACGATTTACGATTATTGAGATATGTAACATAGAAGAAAAAAAAGTGAAAGAAGTTTTAATTATAAGTATCAATTAATCCTCTTATTTTACTTCTTTTAAAAAAAATTAGCAATTTTTATTTTAATAAATTGAGCAGCTAATATTATCCCCCGCTATGCATGAAAATATTGAAATTTGAAACCATGATGTTATCTCTCCATTTTGGGGGTTTATGCTTAGGCTTATTTTGTTGCTTACGAGCTTATATGATTTCAGCTTACGGCTTTATGTTTCATAAGCCAACTTTTTTTGTTTTATTTTGCAACTTAGGGGCTTGTATAAGCTTGTTATGACCTAATAAGCTTATACTAGACGAGTACCCGTGCATAATAACAGGATTTTTTTGCGACATATCGTTTAGTGTTAAAAAAAGTTTATGAGTTATAAACGAAAAATAATAAAAGTTTGAAGATTTGGGAATTAAACATAATGTTTTGAAATCCGGTACGACCCGGGTGGTTCAATTGGTTGAACCGTTCGAGGGTGGGTCAACCCGACGGGTTGGGTCGAGCACGGGTCAAATTAAACCGGGTCAACCCGCTGTGTTTGAAGCGTCCCGGGTCAACCCAGTTTTCAATGTGTATTAATAGTTTCCTTTTGAAATATATGTTTTCAACATTTCTATTTTTAGTTTCAACTTTTTTACTTTTTACTTTTCACTCTTTGTTTTTTGATTTTTCCTTTATATATAGTATACGCGGGTAACATATGACGATTAACCGGAGAAAGATCTTGATGAGGCCTGATTTACCAGTTTGTATCGGTTTCAACGGGTCATCTCTGCTCGTTTTCAGATGGATTTTATTGGTTATCCGAACCGGTGGCGACACCGGTTCCCGGTTGAACCCGTTCGTCCGGTCTGGTTTTCAAAACTATATGTATCATCACCTTGTTAGCTTGTACGAAACTTTGTGTGTTTTATTAATTTGTATAATGTGTATAATAACATGTACTTTTTATTTTAAGGTGTTTTAAAAATAACATTTATTAGTGCGTTTAATTATATTATATTCTAGATTATGTTGTACCTTGTTTAAATTGTATATTGTGAAATTTTTTAGTAAGAGATGTTTTAATTCTTTGTATTTAATTTGGTAGATATGATTTTAGTTGGTTGTATAATATGAATAAATCATTGTATTTTTAAGTAATGAGCTGTTTTAATAAAAGTATTAATTACACTATATATTTTTTTCACCTTTGACTAATTTTCAACATTCAACAATTCAACAATTACACTTTGATCATACACTCTTTATATGTAGTATAAGTATAGATATGCCAAAAATTTACAAAATAAGCTTAAACAAACACCCCATCGACCTTGTTATAACTCACACACATATTAGTCGCCATTACTTGAATGGACATGTTTGCTACAGAAACTGCTTTTGTTCTAATGAAGAACCATAGCATGGCCGGATACAAATTAAATCAAACTATTGAACTGTAGTGTGTTACATCGATATTTTACCTGCTCTACAATTTAAATTGTGTGAAATAAAAAGAATGGATACACGATTAGATATTGTAAAACCTTGTATGTAGCTATACCATACATCATCTATACAGAAGAGACCATCATAGAATTGACTTGGCGTTCTTTGACTTTCATGTACAAACCCTGCAAAACCATAACATTGAGTTTATTTGTGCGACATACAACAAGCTAAACACAAAAAGAAAGAAAGAAAACTCATACTCTTAGGTTCAAAAGAATATATTCATTTGGAATTTTTTTTGTTATATTTCTGGCTGGAAAACAAGTTATTTAAGGATTTTAGTAATCAAATAGAACTTTTCTTTGACAAAGTTGGCCTTTATGACCAAAAATCGCGATCACTAGGAGGAAATATTTTTTCCTAGAATACCAACGTATTTTTACATTTGTCCTATTTAGTTGTTTTGTGTATAAAAATGTAAGATATGTACAAAATGTTAGATTTTTTTAGAAAGGCATGTGTTAAATTTCACATAAAAATTAAAGATTGCAGATTACACTTACAAATAACCGAAACAGGACCAAAGTCATGTTTTAATGACTCGGATGTACAAACTTAAGTACAATGACATGTGACGAAAACCTTATATAGGTCATTGGTTAAAACTTATGTGGTTGGGTAGGAAAAGGACCAACAACTAGTAAATTAATAAACATATGATAAAAGATTTGTGTGAGAAAATTACGCTTGTTGTGTGAATGGTGGCGCCCGTTGTCATGTTAATTTTTTGATCAGGAACCAACTCGAACTCCATTTTCTGTAAAAATATTGCAAGAGCAACAATCGCTTCCATCATAGCGAACTGATCACCTACACATTTCCGTGGGCCACCACTGAACGGTATGTACCTACAATGAAATCTTTCCATGTTAGGACTTTGACTTTCCAGGTCAAACAACCCAAATGTTGACTTTAAACTCCATACAAGTTATTTATGCTTTTGGAAAAAGTTTGACAGCTAAATTTTGGATTATGCCGGTTAATGATATATAGAAATGGTTGATGCTAAAATTATGACAAATCCCATAACAATTCTGAACTTAAAAAGTAATATGAAATTACTTGTAATCGGTGTTGGCTTCGTTTGGCACAGGCCCATCCAAGTCAAATCTTTCAGGTATGAATTCTTCTGCTCTTTCCCATACCTTTTCAAATACCAAATTATAATTCAAAATCACGTCAAGGTTTGATTTATGCAAATTAATTGATAAAAGACAGATAAAGTAACCAAAAAAAAAATGTATCTGCAGATATAGTTATGTAACATAAAATCTGAAATGTCAATTTCGACCCTTAATCTTCTGAATGGTTCGGTTGGGTTGGGTTATTCATATCTCTAACGGGTCCAAACGGGTAAAAAATGAAGTAACTGTATTTTTAATCATAAAACCTCCCAGAACATTCTACTAAAAAAGATAATACTGAATATTTAGAAATTTGCAAGTTATCGTAAAATAATACCTGGGAAGAATGATGGATGTTATACACCGATATCATAATATCTTGACCAGGATTGACCTTAAAATTTCCTGGAAGCTCATCCGCGACTATAGCTCTTCTTATTAGTACCTAATGAAGATAATGTCAGAAAACTTTTGGAACAATTAAGCAAACATAATATACAAAAAAAAGGATATTTTGCCAACCGGAGGATGTGGGTAGAGACGCATTGACTCATTTATGCATCGGGTTATAAACTTGAGGTTCTTTATGTCTTCGTATGTTGGCGGTCGGCCTTGTAACACTCTGTCAACTTCTTCTTGAGCCTTCACTAAAGAAGATGGATCCTGCAAAATTTATAGAATATGCTACATTTATGGCTTCATATGTAACTATAAAATTGTTACATTTATGTATAATTTCAAAGTTATAGAAAAAACACCAAACGGGACACAAGATCATCCTTAATGATTTGGACGTTCATAAAAAATGTAGACATTCTATTTTGATCAATTAATAAAAACATAAGATATTAATTAAAAAGTTTAACGAATCAGTAAAAGTACCTTACTTAAAAGATATGCAGTCCAAGTTAACACGGAACCAGTGGTTTCATGTCCAGCAACCAACATTGACAAAAGGTCATCACGAAGCTGTTGACTTGTTACCTAACCATTAGGGAAAAAAAGAGAAAAAAGCTGAGGATAATAACCAAATTATATAAAAAGGTGTTAAAAATATTTTCAGACCTCTTCTCTGCTAGCAAGCAAGAATCGAAGGATGCTTGGATCGGCATCATTCACATAATCTTCATCATCGATTTTTTCGCCTTCTTTTTCAACCATCTCCTTGCATTTCAATATAAGTTCTTCAACAGTTTCTCTAATTATAGTAACTGCTTGTTGGGCTTTTATTTGTCTTGGGATGATTTTGCATAATACATCAATCTGCATATAAGAAAAAAGATCAGTCAATATTGTTTCTTTTTCTTTCTTAATTACTCCTACATTAAAATAAGTGGTAAATTTGGTCTAATGACGTTAACCTTTTACTTTCAAAATCAAGAACTGGCATTCATCTTGTCATGAAGACGGTAGAAACCACAACATTTTAAGTTTGACTTGACACGAAGTTGTAAAACATTTGACAATTTATCAAATATTTAGGTTTAATTTGCATAAAATACCAACGACTTTTTCATTTGGCATGTTTTAGTCATTGTACTTCCTTCATTCCTTGTGTACATTCGACATTTGAGTTGTGTCCCGTTTGGGCCATTTTGTATACATGCACCTTAAAAGCCGGTTTTCAGAAATCATGAATTTAGTATAATGTTAAGATTTACAAAACGACCCAGACAGGACACGATTAGTACCCCTATAACTAATGACCCTATAACTAGTTAGTTTGACCTTAAAAGTTAACCTATCCCTCTACTTTGCAGTAAATAAAAAAGGTAGCAGCAACCTGCCTTCCAATAAGGTAACAGATCAGTTGAACGAGCTTCAGCTTCTTTTAGTGCGGTGTAAACAGATTCAATCACAGGACTATCAGAGGTGAGTGAATCAAAATTGTAGTTAAATACTGCTAAACCAATAACATCAAGCGTTAACTGAGAAAATTGTTCCTCCATGTTGACAGCAGTGCCATTAAGTGCATACGTTTTGAGCTTGTCCACAAATCTTTCGGAGCATTTGCAAAATACACGATCAACTATTACTGATAGGTATTTCTTGTGAAGCGATGGAACCACAGCCCTGCGCCTTGCCTATAAACAAATAAGTTGTGCTTTAGTTTCCGTACGGAAAAAAACACTATCACTTAGGTGGTTTCACATCTACTTCAATAATCAACTTCTCTACAAAAATACTTTGCAGGTCATCAAAATAATATGTTTGATCACACATTATAACACCCTTTAAACCAAACAGCATTCTAAGATCAATAGACCATGAGTTATGGCATTTTGTCTTGAAGGTGATAATCTGATTACTATGTTTCAAGCCACAGATTATCAGTTTTTACTGTTCGGAAATAGTGAGCTTATTCTGGTTATATGCTTATATAGGGGTCTCCGAACAAAGAATTTTATGAAATCAACTTAAAAGCAGGCAACAAACTTGATTATGGGTTAGATTAGGTCACTATACATGCAAACCCGTGAAACAGAATTAGAGATTGTGAAGCACCCAAACAACTGATCATCTAATTATCAAAACTTCGAACAGAAGCACATCCAGATATCCAAACATTATATTCAACGCCAACTACTCACTTTCAAATGAAATAGGCATTTCAACAAAGATTGATTAACTGGCATATCTCTTTGATTTCACTTATTTCGAGTTTGGGTACCCTACTAATTTACATACAATGAGGTCACGAAACAGAGAGCTGACTAGTTAATTTAATCAGTCACCTACTACATGTATAGTGACGGATTTCCATCACTAAACATAAGCTAAAACACTTTTTTAACCGGTTAACCTCCGTTTCTTAACTACATTGTATATTAAATAGTAGATAAAAGCAAAGCAAAAAAGTACTCGGTATATGTTAAATAATCACATTTCACATCCACACACCATACCCTACACCACTTAATCCTTTTAAAACGCAACGCTAAATACCATTTTAAAAACATATGAATGTATAATGCGTAGTTTAAGAATTGAGGAAGCATAATGAGTTATATAGGGGTAGTCAACATGGGCGGAGACAGGAAGGGGCACGGGAGGCGCGTGCCCCCCTAGCGAAAAAAATTGTAGTGTAAATTTTCTAAAATATTTGGCTTTTTTTTTGTAATTTGCCCCACTAAGCACCAAATTGTAGTGTAGTTTATAAAATTTATCAAAATGTGCCCCTTGAGCAAAACTTTCTGGCTCCGCCCCAATACTAGTATAGTACGTACATAGAGTATTTTTTACTTTTACCATTTAAATAAACTACACTATACTCATAAACATAAAATAAAAAGCCATCACATAAATTTACATTAATAGTAATAATAAAGTTACCGTCCAAAGAGAACCTTCAGCAATAGCAAAACCGGAACCAAACAAGAACTCAGAAACCTCAGCAACAAGACCTTTAGCATATATAGTACCATAGTTTCTCAAAACATGTTTAGCAATTAATGGGTCACTAACAATAACAAAGTTTCTTGGACCAGCTGCTAACCTATAAATAGGTCCATAATCATTCATCCATTTAAACAAAGGTAAAAAAAGGGCCCCACCTAAAAGATCAGATACATCTTCTAGTTTTGCTTCTGCTATTGGTATGTTTGAGTTGTCTTGTTTTGTGAAGGTTAGTGACCTTGTTAGTGATGTTAGCCAGTCTGGGCTGACCCATGAACCATTTTTTGACTTGGGTTTTGGTTTGTTTTCTAGTGAGCATTTGATGGTGAAGTGTTTGGGTGGTGGTTTTATGGTGGTGATATGGTGGTGTGTGGTGGTTGTTGTTATGAGGGGTGAGAGTGAGTGTAGTATGGTTGGCATGTTTGTTTTGTGAGGGTGAAACTAAAACTGGTTGTGTTCTTTAACATGTTTGGCTGTTTTGGTTTGAGTGAAGTTCAAGATTGGCCCTTCAAGTTTTTTTTTTTTTTTTTTTTTTTTTTTTTTTTTTTTTTTTTTTTTTTAATTTATTTTATTATTTATAAACTTATTATCAATGAAAACCGGGTTTTTAATCGACCCGATCGGTCACCGGGTTACTGGTTCAACCGGTTCGATCTCCGGGTCAATCCAATTTTCTATTAAGAAAAAACAATTTTTTTCAACCGGGTCAACTGGTTTGACCACCGTGTTAACCCGATTTTCTATTAAAAAATTTGAAAAAAACCAAACCCGTCTGAGTGTCGAGAGTCGGGTTGACCCGGGTCACTTGAAACCCGTCGGGTCTAACCAGTTAACCCATTTTTAAAAACCCGGGTTCTTTTGAACTTTTTTCCGAAACTGGTTCAACCGATTAACACGAGCGGGTCGATCCGGGTTTCAAAACACTGCTTATCATCCATTTCACGTAAGCATGAAATATTGAAAATAATATTGAATCAAATTTATCATCATTTTGTAACACTGAATTATATTTTACCGGCATGTGCATATTTTACCAACATTTGTAACAATCAAAATTAAACTTACTAAAACACTCACTAAAAGGAACTTTATTAAAATTCAAGGTGTAAATAAGACGAGACAACTCACGAGCTATTTGAGTATATTTTGAGTCGAGTTCAAGCTCCAAGGTGCTCGGCTTGCGAGCCTTATCGAGCTTTGAGTAAATTACACTTTTACCCTTTTATATACATATATTTACTTATTGTTCATACAAATCGAGTCAAGCCGAGCTTCATATGCCGAGTATTCATTGAGTTCAAGCCTTAAATGTAGAAAAAATCAAGCTCGAGTTTTATGTGACGAGTCGAGCTCGAGTTTAGAAGCACTCGGCTCGTTTACACCCCTAGTTAGAATGACATCACCTCTTTACATTGAGTATGACTTTGAGAGAGGTGTGAGGTGACATCGAGTGTCATCCAATGAGAGGTGACATCGAGTGTCATCCAATGAGACTGTGATATTGAGAATGACACTTGCATACCTAGAGCTCTTACTATGTCTTGAATTGTTTTTTACTTTGATGAAATGTTATTATGTTCGTCCAGTGGCATGGTCAGAAAAATAGAATTTGAGGGGCAACTTTTTCTTCTAACAATAGCAACAAAATACATAAGAAAAAATTGAGATCGTAATGATAAATCGAGTATTTTTACTTAGAGATGAAGGATTTATAAGGCTTTTATGTGTTGAATGTTGGGTTTTAATATGTGGGTGGGGTGGGTGGGGGGGGGGGGGATTTGAGTTTTGGGTGGGGGCACTTTCGAAAAAAGATAAAAAAAAAATTACACTAAAATCTCAATTTTTCGGCTACCCATGAAAGGCACCGGCCCACTATACTTACTACATACATTTGTCCCTGTGTTCGTCGATTGTTCTTAGTCGAATAGCATTTGACAAAGAATAAGTGTCTTAAACTTAATGCAAATGTCAAATGTTCATGATTATGATATGAAACTTTTTATCGTTTCTTAACTTATCATCCACATCGATCACGAAAGATATAACTGTTAGTTAATAAGGCCTATTGGCCCGGCCCACTTGTTTAGACCCGTTTAATAGTTAGGATTTCGTATTTGTTTTTTCTATTAATGTCTTGTAATCTTCATAGTTAGTTGAATCTGAATATTACAGTTTTCAGCATTCCTTTGATTTCTACATGGTATCAAGAGCTACGTCGAAGATGAAAAAAAAAAAAAAAAAAAAAAAAAAAACCCGCTTGCTTGCTTGATTTTGATTTGGTTGAAGGCTAGGGCTGAGCATGGAAGGTTCAAAACCGGCCGAACCGACAAAAACCGACCCGACAGCCCTTCGGTTCGGTTTCAGTTTAGGTTTTTCACGGTCTTTGGTTTCGGTTCAGGTCGGTTCGACCCAAAACCGGCAAAAACACACATAAACACACGTAAACCGAATCGAACCGACGGACCCGACAAAAAACCGAACCGAACCGACCACATTGGGTTCGGTTTAGGTTTTTCACGATTTTTGGTTTTCGGTTTTGTCGGGTCAGGTCGGGTCGGTTTTAGACCGATGCTCAGCCCTAGCTGAATGTCTTACCATTGTAGACACCAACAACACAAGGTAATGTCCAATCATCTCAGGCTTGATTTCAATCTGATTCAATTTTGTTTATATGAAATTTGGTTTTGTTGGGTTCCGTATTTATCTGAATTTCACATGTGGTTATGCATCTGGTTCTGCGTAGTTTTATATGCATCTGGATATGTCTGTCTGCACCGGTTTGCTTGAATCTTCCTATTTGCATCTGCCTGTTCGGAGACACACGTGGTTCTGCATCTGGTTCCACCTGGTTTTATCTGAATCTGTCTTTCCGTTGCATCTGTCTGCCTAATTTTGCTCTTCATCTACCTCTGTTCAGATCTCTCTGTTGAATTTATATGTTTTCCTGAATCTGCTCTTCATCTACCTCTATTCAGATCTCTCTGTTGAATCTGTCTGTCTGCTTGAATATGCTCTTCGTCTACCTCTATTCGGACCTCTCTGCTGAATCTGCATCAGTTTTTCTGAATCCTCCTGTCTGAATCTGTATTTTTCTGTCTGAAGCTGCTATGTCTGCCTGTTCTACTCTCGTTCATCTCCATAGTTGTGTTGCTCTGCTCTGAATCTGCAACTGGGTTTGTTTTATGTCGACTTTGGTCCGTCTTTTTCAGACTTGGCCGATTTCGCGGTGTTGGTACTCTGCAGTTTGGATTGCATCGGATTGAGGCTCCATCTAGCACTCAGTTTGAGCTTTGGGACACTTCGAAGCTGCGTGTTTAATTTTTAGTTTTAGTTTATTTTGTGTATGACAAACTCCTAATGTTGCTATGGCATTGTGAATTTGAGGAAGATGTTAGCTAATAAGGCCTATTGGGCCAACCCACTTGTAATCTTCATAGTTAGTTGAATCTGAATAATACAATTTTCAGTATTCTCTGGATTTCTACAATAACGATCAAGCATAAACGCTAAACGATATGACTTTCATGATGAAAATGTTATGTCACCAACCCAGAATTTGCTTTAACTAGAGAATGTCATTTTAGCTAGCTTAGAACGAGTAATGTCATACATTAAGTAATGTCTTAGTACTCTGGTTCTAATTCTAACATTGAGTACTAATTACAACAATCAAATGGGAATACATGGGCAAAAACTATAGAGATATGCGAGAACTAGAGCAAATGTTTAAGCATATTTAATTTCGATCAATTATTCACCATCTCCATTGTACACTTTTTTGCTAGTGAGGTTAGGCAATCGATTGAGTCATATACCTAAAATTTCGGTAGAAGTTGATACATATGGCCATATAAATACAGTTATTGAAGTCATTACTATTTGTATCGTTTTCAACTGCCACCACTACGATTCAATAAATCAATAGTTAAGTGAACTTGATTTTTTTCCGTATATTACACTTTTAGTCCGAAATAACTATTTTTCGAATATTGCCACAATCTTTTCATGACCACCTTAATTACAGCCTAAATATATTATTATCTCCTTAATAACAATATTCATAAAACATGAATGAAGCATGGCCAACTTTTTTTAGAGGTTAGGTGTGGTAACAACATTAACACCAAAAAGTGATGTCACCTCAACGTCATTTCATCATTCTCACTTTAACACAATCACACCAAAATACTCCCTCACTAATAAGTGATAACGGTATAACACCAATAACACCCCTTTTCTAGGACCACCATAAACCAACTAAAACAGAAAAACCAATTAAAAAAAAGGTTTTCTCCTTTCAACGCGCGTTGATACAACAATGCAAGGCTTAACGACGTTGAATATGATGAGGGGTGATGGTATAACATATTATAACTCCGTGCCACATGAGCATAACACTTCATGTGGCGTTACCATACCTTAGCCTTTTAGTGTTTGTCAAAGATAACTTTATCTTAAAACAAAATGCATAAGATTCCACTTAAACAAACTCTTGAAGCCACTTTTATAGGTTGTATAGTTCAACATTGTCCGAACCCCTGCATATACTTATATACACCGTGATTTACTTATGTCAGTAACAAGTGTAGAAAGCTTTAAGTTATATTGGAAATGTGTTGAGTTAACATGTGAGAAAAATCATATTGTTACACTTACATTGGGCGAAAAAGTGAAAAAGTTTTACATTCGGCTAAAACCATCTTTGATTCTAGTAACTTTTTTCTGGCTCATGTTGAAATACAAATATCTAGGTTATACACTAACAAATACTGTATTCATATTCTTAGAAACAGTAGCGGAGCTAGAAAATTTTTCGTGGGAGGGCCGAAACAATTATTTTTTTTTCGAGAAATACATTAAATGGGAGGGCCGGAATAAATTTTTTTCCGAAAATATACATGAAATCGCAAATAAATACACTAACGGGCTTAGACCTAGGGGGGCCGGGACCCTCCCCGGTCCTCACATAGCTCCGCCCCTGCTTAGAAACAGCACTAACCTCATACTCATATTGCAAACTGTATGACAAGTTAAAACGACCATAGAAACTTAGGCCATGGTGAGTGGTCAATCTTTCTAGCATAGCCGTCTCAGAACACTTTTACGTGGAAATGGGGTGAGCAAGGTTGTCAAGATCGGGATCCTACCCAAGATCGTTTTCATCTTTGCAAGATCGTGATCGTAAGATCGGATCGGGATCTTAAGATCCTACTCTAATGTTATTTCTTAATAGTTTATGTAATTTTATACTAATCTACAAATTCTAATATATTATAACCATACAATACTATGAATGTTTCATATAAATGTTGTCCTAAATTATGATTATAAAATGTTTAAAAAGATTAACATGTTGTTTTTTGAATTCTACAAACAAACAACCCATAAATTTGTAGTTTTTTAGTTTGTAATTCGAGAAACGTAAGATCGGATCGGATTAGATCGTAAGATCGTATGGTAAAGATCGGGATCATATAAGATCTTAAGCTTGCAAAGATCTTATGTAGGATCCAGATCGTTTTTGCTTTGCAGTATCGTAAAATCGTAAGATTCTAAGATCAGGATCGGGATCCTGACAACTATGGGGGTGAGAGCTCTGGCTCAAGGAGGTTTTGCTAATTAAAAGCATTACACACACAAACACATGGGAAGGCTCATGTGGAATGTGGATACACTTAAAGGATTGGGGAGCATTTTTTCGGGGTATGCCCACATGGAGTGGTTGTCCAGCCTTATCACTTACCTTGATGAAATCGGTCGACATCACTCTATGTATATTTGAATTCCTACAAGGCTACAACCTCACAGATAACTTTATTTTCACATTATTATTCGTCATATATGCTCTATGGCCAATGGGTCATTATTTGTATATTCCTATACCCGTAATATATATTTCACTTATCTACAAATCAAGTAAGATGTTTGATAATTGTTTATAACATTCCTAAATGGGTCTCTTTACGAAGCCCAACATTAAACTTTTAGCCTACTCAAGCGCTCATTAGTTTAAGTAGAAGGCCCAGTTACAAATTAAACTATCATAAAGGTTAATCCTATTTCAGATTCGTAGTACTTGAGTTGAGCATAGCTAAAGTAACTTTTATTATCCGGTAACTTACAGTTAAATACGAGTAATTATTTTGGAAGTAACAGTAACAAACCCATATGACACTTTGGTTCATATTACGTTACATGCAGTTCCTTAAATATAACTCAGATTTGTCAAGCATTTTAGAAACCAATGCTAAACACACATTTGAACCTGTCACACATAGTCAACAATGGTATTCAGCATAACCCTTTAAGTATTATCACCAGTCTCTACCGTACGAATAACTTTTTGTTAAAGATCAAAAACTAAATGGTATCCCAGAAGAGGACCTATCGTCAATTCGTCATCAGTTTAACCATGGTTTTCGATCTTTTGCCGACTAATCCACGATGTCATGTTAACTAAAGGGTCATCACGTTTTTGTTCATATAAAGCAAAATCCCATGACATTATACAACTCTAAATACTACATAAATTTGAATGAGAACAAAAAAACATTTCAATATGGAAGAATGGCACTCTCTTGTCCTTGTCCTACACACATTCGAGAAATCGAGTCTCTCACTTTGGATGATACACGTTGAATTTGCCTAATCGATTGATCTCTAAACGATGAATAATACGTGCAATCATTATCCATATTCTCAATATTTATGTCAATGGTTACACAAGTACTTTGCCCCATTGATAAAGATCTTTTTAACTCCATTCCCGTAAATCTACCCTTCGTTTCTCCTGGCAAAACCAACGAATGACAATGCCTAAGCATAATTCGCCGCCTAGAAGTAAATTCACCAGCATTATCAACCTCAATTCGTTCATTGGAATGAGAGGATATACAATCATCACTCGTAGGGCCCGTAGACCTACAAACCGGGCACCCACGAATCTCGTCATCAGGTCCCACAACTGGGACTCTACATACGGGACAACTAGTATGTCCCACAAACCATTCATCAATACATTTCACATGAAACAAATGTTTACATATGGGTAACAATCTAACCATATCACCATCCTCCAAATCCCCTAAACAAACCGCGCATTCATTTTCACATTGATTATCATTCCCTTTATACGCTATAATTGGGATTGTTTTAAGCGTTTTTTCATCTACGCCAGCAGGTATTTCCTCGTTGGCGTAGTTACGTAATGCTGCCATTCTGGCAGCATGACGTCTCATACAATATTTAACAAGTAAAAGATGGTATATAAGTATAACTAAAGCAACGGTTCCAATTCCCATTATGGAAATTAGTAAAGGAGTGAAAAAAGAATTTGTTGAAAAAGTTTCTGATGATGTGTTTGATGACAATGATGAAGATGTTGATGAAGATGATGACGAGCCTAGATTCTCCATAGCCATAGCATGTGAAACAACAAAGTGAAAGGTATTGGTTACTATGTTGGTTTGTTTAAGGTATTGTTTCTTTTTGGAAATGTGTATTATATAGGTGGCTATTTTTAAGGTAAAATTGGTGTGTTTAGGTTGTTGGGACAATGTCAAAGTAGGTGAACACTTGTCGAATGATTAGTCATATTGGTGCATCTTGTGGTGTTGAATTAGCCATGTGTGATTGTGTGAATAGATTGCTGATTTCTAGTTGGTTTTATGGCTCATAGAAAATCATAAACAAGTAGCTATGACATGTTAAAAAATAAAAATAAATTAGAAGTAGTTATGATATGTGTTTGGCGGTCGATTTTGTATATTTATTAATGAGCTTGAAAGTCTAATATTATTGTTGTGTGTTTGATAGAAGGAGAAAAAGAAATGAGAGGTTGAGATGGTGTAAGAGTGATTACTGATTAGTTTTCTGTGCTCCCCAAAATGAGTTGTGTTACCTAAAAACGTTTTCGTGTCAACTTTATTTTATTTTTTATGTTTTATTATTTTTTTTTTCTGAACAAGTGTCAACTTTACAAATATCTTATCTAATACGTAGAAGATAGCATATCTAAATTATCACACTGATTATATAGCTTATCTAATACGTAGTATGATATAAGTTGAATGACTTTAACCTTGCTTGATGTAGTGACACGTATTGAAGTTAAACTAATTAACAAATGAATAAGTCATGTTAGATTCACATAAAAAAAAAAAAAAAAAAGAAAAAAAAAATCAGATATATCAGCGGATAATTTGTGTATTTTGTAATAGTTTCTCTATCCTTTTAATGATTACACTAATCACTCATTAATACGTCAGCGAGTTGATTTTTTTTTCTGGATTCTTTATGTCGGTCTTGCATGGCTTTTAACAAATAGCTTAGTTTTATTAAATTAAAGGCCCATTTGGTTTGTAAGTGAGAATAAAATTAAATTCGGATTTGAATAAGGTTTGAAAGAAAATAAAGAGAAAGAAAATTAATTAATATTTGATTTTTAAATATATATGTTTAATAGGCTTTATGTATTTCTTTGAAATAAATAAAGTAAAAGGTTAAAAGAAGTGTAAATTGCAAAAATAGTCCTTAAAGTAGCCCAAATGCGCAAGAAATACACCGAGACAAAAAGTATTGCAAAAATGACATTAATGTTCAATAATTTTGCAAAAAAGTCACCGAGAGCTACTTTCAGCTAACCTTCGTTACGTTTCTCGTTAAGTGCCTCGTCACTGAGTGCATTATTGTCATTTCACTGTTCATATTGCTGCCAGATTTGGGATATTAATGCGACATGACCTCAATGGCTAAATTTGCAAAGTCAGTTATCATGTTTGCATATTAAATTGTCCAAGTCTTCCGTCATTACACACACACAAACAGAAACACACACACCCTTAACAAAAAAATTATCATTTCCTTAACGATAAGGATTTAAAACACACGTTTTTAGGGGGTCATTTAAGCTCCAAATCGTTACATTTTATATCCGTTACTTCTTAAAATCATTCCTTTTTACATTTTAGGTCTTTTGGAAGCAAATTGCTGGAATGAAGCATTTTTGGACGAAAAGGAGCAAAAACATGAAGAAAACGACAAAGTCAAGATAACAAGGCATTTTTTGAAGCCTGACGGCGTCCCATATCAAAGGGCGACGCCGTCGCTCACAAGGTATTCCAAAAACTCTCAAGCGACGGCTCACAACATATTTTAGTCTTAACAAGTGACGTCATCACGCCTTAATTCAGAAGGCCGTCACCCTTTCCTTTTACACCAGATGACCAAAACTCTACCCAGACGACGTCCAGAAGCAACCCAGACGTCGTCACTACTCCTTACCTGACGCCGTCCCAATGATGACTTGGTCAAGACAAAACCCTAATGACGGCGATCAGACAACGTCACCATCAAAAGGTGACGCTATTGCGAGTGTAAAATCTATATATAGACTTCGAATTTTCATATTTGGTGTGCATTATTTTGGAGAGCAAACCCTAATTTGTTTGAGGTCCGACTTGGGCAGTATTTTAGAACCCTCTTTTACACTTAAAGATAAGTTTGTTTATCCAATCTATCACCATATTTCATCTATGTTTGATTGTTTGTTTGTGTTCTTGTTTATCTATCACGCGTAACTAAATTAATTTGTGTTTGCTTAGATCCAATGAAACCTAGTTATTGATTATTGTTTGGTTGTCTCTTGTTTTAATTTGTAGATACTAGAGTAAGAAAAATTGGCTTCTTCTTTAATTTTTGCGAGCTTAAACATCCTAAATACAATAGCAAAAAGCCTTAAGAGTGCACTTTTGGCCATTGTTGTGTTTATTGCATGAGTTGTATCTTAAGGATAATAGGATATTCGGGGGAGATACTTCGATACTTGGCGATCCCGGATGTTCTAGAGGAGAGTTACGATTCATAGAATTGGGGAATTATGCACCACCCTATGACTAACACAGAATACAACGCATCAATTAGAATGAGGATGTGACAATTCAACCGACCATTAAAAGATAACTAGGGAGTAAGAAAATCTAAGTGAATATGCTTTTAATTATCATAAGAAACACACTCACTCGATCCATAGCTTTTACCTTTAATAAGTTTAATTAGTTTTTAATTTAAATTGTTAAGTAGTTTAATTGGTAGAATTACCAACCCCCACTCTTCAAACCCCGATATTTTACTTGCTTTCATAAAAAAATATAAAAGATTAAAAAGAATCTCCCTCAACCTCACCTTTTCGTCATACATCTCTACTAGCATCTCTATTCTCCAAGAGAATGATCAACCCCCTGGGGTTGCCCATACTACATTGCAACGATTAGGTACACTGCCTAGTGGGTTGTAAATCTTGCTCACGGAAAAATAAGTCTTTCAACCCCGAACCACGCATCAAGTTTTTGGCACCGCTGCTAGGGAATAGAATAGCTAGTTAGCTTTCTATCTCGATTAGGTTTACTCGCTTGATTCCTATCAAGTGAGATTTTTTCTTTTTTATTAGCTTTCTTATAGTTTATCCCCTTCTTCGTGTTTTTGTTCGTAATCTTGCCACTTTTCATCATGGAAGGTGATGTCCACCCATCAACAACGATCCACCACAACATCTATGACCACCACCAAATCCACCGCCACAAGACCCACCAAGAGGCCGTACTCTTGGTATATACTCTAGACCGAGCCATCAAGGCTATAAGAACACCATTGAGCTTCCCCGTTTAGCTCAAACTACGACCCTGCAATCCGACACAATCCGGTTGGTGCAAAACGGATGTGCATTCCATGGACTTCGTTCCGAAGATCCTAATCAGCATCTCAAGGATTTCTTAAAAATCGTTGATTCAATTGACTTTGATGCTACCACTCGGGAGACCACGCGATTGCGTCTTTTCCAATTCTCCCTACGGGACCAAGCTAGTAATTGGCTAGAGCGTCTTCCCATAGGATCCATCTCAAGTTGGGATGATCTCACTACCTGTTTCCTTGCCTAATTTTTCCCACCGGGGAGAACCACTAAGCTTAGGAATGATATCTTGATGTTCTAACAACGTCAAAGTGAAACCCTTTATGAGGCGTGGACTCGATTCAAGGACTTACTCCACAAATTCCATCACCATGGCATTGATCTTTGGCTCCAAGTCCAAACTTTCTATGATCATGTCTATCTCCCCACAAGGCAAACCATTGACCACGCGGCCGGTGGTAAGCTTAGTGAATTAACCGCAGAAGAATCGTGGGGCACTATAGAGGACCTTGCCCTCTATGACAATGAATGTTGGAATGACCCTCGTGATTTGCCCAAAACCGTCAAGGCAATATCTTTTCCTTCAATCGACTCACAACCTTCCAATCATAGGATACTCGAACTTGAAGGTCAAGTCAAATTCCTTATGAGTCCCTACGAAGCTCCTAGACGTTCACGCCAAGTGAATAAATTATTTTCCTCTTGTGAGTTATGTAGTGGTCCCCATGACACTCGTGATTGCACAAAACTCTCAAACAAGCTTTCGCGGACTACGCCTCCACGCGTACCGATGGAGCAGGAGAGAAGTGGTACACTTTCAAACCTGAGCAAAACAACCTAGGAAATTCTTATAACCCTTCATGGAAGAATCACCCTAACTTTAGGTGGAACCAAAACTCAAACCCACCTCAAAACAACTCTTCCACTCCACCTAATAGGTTCCAACCAAGCGGTTCTTCTCCAACCGTACTCCCTACAACACCCCTTCCAACACCGGCAATCCCAACAATCTTGAGGGGAAGGTATCCAACTTTATGTCATTTCAAAAAGCTCGGTTTTCCAAACTTAAGGCCTATTTCAAATGACAACAAGGTGAGATGAAAAATAAACTCGACACCCTCTTGAAAGTCTACAATGACCGAGTTGTGGGAGCACTCCCAAGTGACACCGTCAAGAACCCAAAAGTAAATTCGATTTCATAGAATCAATGTTCTTGCTCACCAAGGGAAAGCGCATATCCATGCCCCTCACACCCGCAAGTCCACTCGGTTAACGCTATCAAAACATGTTTCAAGCAAACTACCCCAAAAGACCAAAAACCTAAGTTATTGGTCAATCCAAATCTTGAAATACCAACTAACCAAGAACCCTAATCTACTCTAGAAGAGGAAATTAAGGAGCTTGATAACATCAAATAATCATGATTTTTTAGTGTCAATTTCCCCTAATTATGCTCATATTTTATGTTGTTTTTATGGATTTATACTCTTGTTCCTTTATATTTCTTATCCGGATAATATATGAGCATAGGAGCTAAGAGATGCGATTTTGGAGATATACTTAATGATTTATACCTTAGTATGCTTTTTTGAAAGAAGCTACGGCGTAGCTCTCACTCTCAATTACGCCGTAGCCAGGATTACGTTTATGAAGACCTAGTCAACAATAGTTACGACGTAACTATCAACTCAAGTTACGCTGTAACTATCTAGGTCATGTAGAATTTCGTGCCTCCATCAGTTACGCCATAACCTCCACCATGAGGGTTACGACGTAACTAGCACTACAAGATTTCTAATGGGATCTTAGAAGATTACGGCTTAGTGATTTATTGAGTTTACGACGGAGCTTACGGAATTATGGCGTAACTATTCTTAAGGTTACGCCGTAATCATCACACCGAGACTTGATATGATATTTAAGTTACGGCGTAACCACATTATTATGTTACGTCGTAACTTTGGTTGGGCTTATAAATACAAGCCCTAAAATCTACATTATTCATCATTCACTCAAAACACAAAAGCAGAGAACATGAAGATGGTTCCAAAGGCCGATCATACTCAGCATACGGAGCTAAGGGAGAAATCACACCATATCATCGATAAGCTTTAGCGATTTCTATTTCATTACACTTTAATTCATGTCTTCATTAATTATGTTAAACATTGAATTAATTGTGTGCTTTAATCTGATCGGCTAAGCACCTTTGGTGCTAGCCTAGTTATGATTCTTTGATTGTATTGTTTATGTTTTCTCGCTTCTATTATTGTTTCTAATGTATGCACGCATAGTTCGTTAGTAGTCACCCTAGCTTCGGTAGTTTTAAGTTGCGGTTGTTTTTTCTTGCCTAGGAGAATTGACCAAAGGACCCTAGGGAAGTGGGTAGAGAGGGTTGATAAGAATTGACCAAAGGACTATCAATCACTCTTGTGTAAATTGACCAAAGGATCACTGTTCGGAAGGAGGAACTTAAGAAGTTAGGGATATGTGTCTAAGATGCTAGCCCCCGAGCACACATTGTTTCGAATCTTGCATGTAGGGAACTTAATGACTTAGCATAGGTTGCTAGAGATCCCCGTCACCCCAAAGGGTAAGTGTTGGGAATTTAGCAAAGACAGTTTGTACTGCCAAGCTTAATAGTTAGTACTGTTAGCTTTGATTGTGGACTGCGAAGAATATAACTAGCAGTACAAATCTCTAGTACATTTAGTTAGTATTGCTTATCAGATTTGTATAGTCGGTTAGATAATTATAGAAAAGTTTCTATAATATGTATCTTGTGTAGAAAGTTATTGTAACCCTAGTAGGACTCCTTAGCCTATAAAAGGAGGTCCTAAGTTAGATTTAGAGTACGAGTTATTCTAGAGTCGATCACTTCAAGGTTCTTGTAACCCTAATACTTTTGAGTATTCATATTAATATATTGAGGTGTTTTGTGAGAAACAAGTTGTGTTAAGTATTCTCTTAATCGTTAAACATTAGATTCCGCATATTGTTTAATCTTAGATTCAAGACAGATTGCTATATTGTTGTTTGTGTTAGATTTATCTAACTTAATCAACTTGATCTTTTGCTCAACTGGGATCAACGAGTGGTATCAGAGCTTGTGATATAGAAGCTGTGATATAAGAGAATTTGTGTTCAAAACTACTACTAAAGTAATGGAAGATTCAACACATATGGTTACTGCATCAAAGGTACCTATGTTGAAGACAGGAGAGTATGAACTCTGGAGGTTAAGAATGCAGCAGTACCTCAAGATGTTGGATTTCTCTATGTGGGAAATCATCCTGAAGGGTGATTCTCTGCCTGCTAAGGGTGCTGATGGGAAGGATCTACCCATCGAGAGTAATGAAGACAAAGCTCAAAGAAGGTTGGAGATCAAGACTCATAGTATCCTCCTCATGGGATTACCTAATGAGTATCAATTAAGCTTCCGTGAGAATGAAGATGTCAAGTCTTTGTGGGAAGCTATTGAACAAAGGTTTGGTGGGAATGATGCAACAAAGAAATCAAGGAAGAATCTTTTGAAGCATCCGTTTGAAAACTTTGCTGCTCTAAGCAATGAAGGTATTGATTAGACGCGTGGCAGATTGCAAAAACTTGTGAGTCAACTGGCACTCATGAAAGCTGCATGTAACACCCCAACCCGACAAGGGTCCGAATGTCACATTATGGAGTCATATCAGAACATACTAATAAAAATTTGCAAGCGGAAGTCTTATCAAATAAAGTACCAAGTCATATAAACGAATGACTTACAAAGGAAAATACATAATCCAATATGTTTAAAAGATACGAACTATGAACATAATTGCTCTTCCAAAAGAATCTAAAAACAAAATAAGGAAACTAGGGTCGGTTCACTCAATTGCTCCTACTCTCAGCCCATCAAAGCCCAGCGTCCTACTTGGTACCTGCCGCATGGAAAAGAAAATGCGGCTGAGCTTAAAAAGCCCAGTGAACAAATATAACAAAACGAAAGCGAAACATAAGATAGATACAAAAGCAATCAAGGAGACTGCTAGGAAAGTCGTAACGAAATGAGTACAATGAGGAACCTGCAGAACACAATATTAACAGATATCCAGAAGGAACAGGAATCAAAGAAACTAAAGCAAAGTAAAGCAGCGAATCATTGAACAACTATAAGTACATGTAAATAACCAAACATAAAAGTATCAGAACATAATCACATAGGAGTTGGTGAACAATATCATAAATCAAATCAAGCAACCAATAGTGTAAAGACATATCAGTCAGCGAATCAACTAAACATGAGTATGGCAAGACAAACAAATCAGATAATCAAATATACAGCTGAAATCTATAAGCAGATTGGAGCAACTGAATAGAATGTGAGCATGACAATCACACAAGTCAGATAAGCAACAATGACATAACAAGCGGAAATACCAACTGAAGTATAAGCATGTTAGTCACATGTATCTGGTAGAAATACTGAACGAACACCATAATTAAATGAAGTAACTAAATAAGAGTATAGCATGATAATGGATAGATCTAATGATTACATACTAGCATGACAACCAGACGAATCAAATAGTCACATAATAGCATGATAAGCGGATAATTAGATATTAGCATGATAACAGATGAATCAGGTAACCACATAATAACATAGTAGACAGAGAAATCATGTAAGCATATAACAGCATGGTAAATAGATGGATCAAATAATCATATAATAGCATAGTCAACACATGAATCCAATAATCATATAATAGCTCGGTAAACAGACGAAGTGATAGTCTGAAGTATAAGCTTGGCAGCCAACCGAAATGGAGTGAAAGCGTAGTAAATCAAATGAATCAAAGACTGAGTATAATAACCAAATGAATTGAAGTATGAGTCCGATAGTCAAACGAATCACATAAGAATACTGAGTGAATAAGTAGCTAACTGAATGACTGAATAGGCGTAGTAAACGAATGAATCAGAATATCAGATAGTCACATAATAACCAAAATCAGAGTGTTGCCTCGAGCACCTAAAACTAAAGGAGATACTCCAATAGCAAAATCAACAAATCGCATATCATAACCCATATCTGCCAAATCATATCAAATCCGTCAAATCATGTCAAAGTGTACATGGGTAGCTAGCCCAAATGTACCAAACTGTGAGGGGGTGTATTGCACACACGCACCACATCACCAAAACTGAACTGAGTACCTAGGATGCATCCATACGCTCCTTGCAAAACAAATCATATATACATATGCCAGTTCGAGACTGTACATACGTATTCATAATGGCCAAGTGATCACATATATCATATCATATCATAAAGGGAACGCCGGGGACTAATCACACCGCCCCAGATAGTGTCATGCCATTGGTGCATCAATGACATGGTCATGGTACCTCCATGACTAGTTAGCTCAGGCAACTGAACATAACGAATCATATCAAATCATATGCATAATCATATCATATCCAAACCAATCATATGAGCAGAACTGAATAGTATAATAGCAAACGGATATCACAACAGATCTCATAACAAAACGGATAATAGATCGAATATCATAACTGATGAAATCATATCAAAGGAATCATAGCAAAGGGAATCATATCAAAGATAAGGAATCGAAGTAAAGGATCGAAAAGTCATGAGAATAAACCCTTAATGAGAAAGGGTAGAATATCTGTACCTCAAATGTGTGTGCGTAAGAGTAAGGCACACAAGAAAGCTCAACGTCCCCGCTTCACTAAATCTACTTTAGGACATATCATAAATCACATATGTGTTCCATTTATAAATCATGCTTAACTTATCTCCCATTTATACTTAGTTTCAAGTTCATAAGTTTCTGTCTTTTAGTATTTCGAATCTGGACAAGACTTTAGCGATTTTTATAAAATACTTACTTAGCTCAACTAAAATCAAGGACATTCCCAGGGGTTCCCATATGAGTTAAGAGACTCTCCAAAAATTGGGGAATTATATTTCCAAGTCAAATGGCCTATGGAAAATCATAAGTCCAGACCTGTCCAGAACTCACCCAGATTTACACACACCAAAAGTATAGCCCAAACAAACACACTCACCCTACTCCACACATCA
Source organism: Chrysanthemum seticuspe (assembly GCA_019973895.1). Classification (NCBI taxonomy): domain Eukaryota; kingdom Viridiplantae; phylum Streptophyta; class Magnoliopsida; order Asterales; family Asteraceae; genus Chrysanthemum; species Chrysanthemum seticuspe. Next base: position 239,198,219 of record BPTQ01000001.1, on the reverse strand, counting down.
AACCAAAAATTACAGGTGTCACACAAAATGTAAAAATCATAACCACCAAAGAAAAAGCTCCAGAACCTCATAGATTTAATACTAAAAATAAAATACTACATCACAAATTTAAACTCAGGAATTCAGATTCAGACACCTTAACTCCAAAAATGTAAAAATCATACTTCCAAGTATGTAAATGCTACGAGGCTTATATTTCCAGAAAGTTATTTCAAAGTACTACAATTTAGGCTCAAGAATCACTCAAAAACATGAAAGTATCATCATATAACACCTAGATGAATCCAACCTAAATTCTGAACAGCTAGCAATCATAACCAAGCAAAAAACAAGTCACCAATCATCTCATAAGCATGCCAAACATCACAAAACTCATCACACATCATGTTTAGGGCCTAATAGCATGAATTTTATAGAGGTGTCATAAATTTAACCAATGAAGCATAATATCAAGCATTTAACATATTATAAGTCCATAATGTGGAAAACTAGAAGGGGGGGTTGAATAGTTTTACCAATTAAACTTCCTTTTAAACTATTTAGATCGACTTATGTCAATCTATTTGGTTATGTGTGTTGGATGTCGATAAACAAGCATATAAAGATATGTAATGAAAAGATAAGAGTAAGAAGCACAAAACCACAACGCGAGTATTTATAGTGGTTCGGTTACAAGGACACCTTCCTTGCCCTACTCCACTCCCCGAGTCACCTACTCGAGAGTTCGTAAACACTACACCAATCAACTTATGACGGAGAAGCCTTCACAACGTCGCCTACCCTTTTTCCGGTGCTAGGCTAATCACCGGGTTCTTTCACTCCAAGGTGAAACAAACCTACACAACGTCGCCTACCCTTTATAAGGTACTAGGCTAAGTACCTAGTTCTTTCACTCCAAGGTGAACTACACCTTCACAACATCGCCTACCCTTTATTAGGTACTAGGCTAAGCACCTAGTTCCATTGCAATGGAGGAACTACTACCACACTACACCAACGACTAATCCCAAAGGAGATCTACTCCTTTACAACATCATCAAGGATATCAATATCCTTGGATCTAATACTAGTCTATCTTGTACATCGAAACACACCATATCGAATGTACATCTAAGGTACCTTTCACTAATGCCTTTAACTCGATCTACAAGACACCTTTCACTAATGTCTTGTGTCTTCACTTCTAAGCACCTTTCACTAATGCTTCAAGTCTTGATTTCTAAGAACCTTTCACTAATGCTCCTTGTCTTGACTTCTAAGCACCTACCACAAGTGCTTATGCTATAGACGATAGATACCCTTCACTAATATCTTCGTCTTGACACTTGAGACATCTTTCACTAATGTTTTCAACACTACACTTCTTTCAAGAAATAAAGGAATCATCAACAAGAAGACTTCAGTAGCCTTGATGATGAGGAAGCATGGCAACTCATGGACTTGAGCTTGCTCAACTTCAAAGGTGGTGATCTTGCCTTTACGAGGAACCTAAAAGATCACACAAAAACAAAACTACAAACATAGATCTCTTGGATCTAAGGTTAGTGAGATTTAACTCTGGGGAGAAAGTGTGTTAGAAAAGGGGTTAGAAATAATGAAGAAATGGCTCACTATTTATAGAGGAAAAATCCTACTGTTCCCCGAATCCCACGGATCCCTACCACAAGGGATCCGGCTAGCACAAAGCTAGGGATCCGTGGAACGCTCCTCTTTGCCCATGGGTATTTTGGTTATGGGTCATGGGTCATGGGTTGAACCATGGATCTTTGGCTAGATACAATGTATCTTTGAGTGCAATGCACTTAGTCACTTGGGTATGGGTTGATCCATGGGTTATGGATATTATCCATATATGATATAAGCATGATGTCATGCAATGGGTTATGGGTCAAGATCCATGGGTTATGGGCTTTGGGTTGTACCCAACTACATTCAATGTATTTGCCCAATGGGTTATGATATTTAAGTTTCTACCCATTTATATTACCCAATATACTACATACTAGTTATGTGTATATTTTATCCAAATATGTAAACACTAGTTGTTGTACATGTGTATTACTTAAATCATAAAATCACTTATACTTGTTTTAGTGTTTTATGTGAAAATGTGAATATGTTAGAAACTATTAGTTCAAACCATTTACGTATTTTATTTGTTTCGTTAATATGATTTTACGTTTGTTATCAAAAAACATTAGAAGATCGTAAAATATAAATAAACGTTTTTACGGCTTATTTGTATTAACACATAATTTCATGTAGAATGCTAATAACAAGTCCTAAACATGTTGCAAACCTATCTATCACCCACCAAATCATATCCACAAGGCAACCATCATCAAATATCAATAAATTACAGAAAGAAAAGTCTAACCATCCATCTCATACAATTCCCCATCCTATCTCACAAGATTACACATTTTAGTCACGTAAACATCACCATAACCTTCACATAAAATCATGAACTTCTAAGCTGTCAACTTCATCAATAAGCATGTTATCACCCATCATTGAAAGTTCATGTACTCATTCAGTATGACATATAAACATGTTATGAAATCCGTTTCCAAAACCTTATATCCTAAGTACCATTTTTAAAGCTAACATGTTCGCATAAAATCATGAATTCATAATTAGAGTTTAACATGAAAATGGTTTATAAAACTTCACAATGATTCCATTAACAAGCATACATCACTTATATAAATCTAATAACATATAAGGATCATTACATATACCCATAATCATTTACAACATGATCTCATTCACATAAAATCACAAATCAACAACTAATACCACTCGTAAAATATGACGCACACTACATGAAACCCTTATTCCAAACACACCATACACGACCCAAACCCACACATAACTGAACCAACACACCCAAGTCGATCTAAAAAAGCCCCCAAATCTCAATTTTCCCAAAACCAACAGCCCTCATATGGTTTAATTTATTTTCTATAATTTTCGGTTTTTTTAGGGTTTCATATGTATCAATTTACATGGTCCTTCATTTATGTTTTAATGTAGCCAAAGTTACTATTTCATGTGAGACTTATTATTACAAGCATGCATTCGGATTAGGGACCAACCCCACGACCAGCAAAACGAGGGAAACGATTAGAAGGAAAAAAATGAGATAAGGTGTGATGATGCTATACCCTTGATGCTGCACGAGTGGAAGAGAAACCAGGGACAAACGCACAAAACCATGACCTAGAAGCCCACGACAACAACATCTACACTTACGACCAGTAGCCTTCGAACCGGGAATCCATGACCTCTTGCAACATCTTCCGAATCTCCCTTGTTGGCTGTTGAGATCGAGTGGAGGAGGGAACAAGAATGGTTTACCGTCACTTTATTTTAGGGTTTAGGAGTGTAGCGTTTTTTTTTCTTTTTTTTTTGTTTGTAACGTGGAGGAGGGAGGGGGAAAGAGGGAATGCCGAATTTTAGGAGGTGATGGAGTCTTCCATATTTAAGATTCGAATGAACCTAGACATCTTTTACTAATCATAAGTTGTGTACAAGTTATAAAATAAATTGGCCTAGATAATTACTTGTAGGCGTGCATATATGCTGTATATGTATAAATGTATAATTTTATTTCACTTAGGTTATAATTTCTAAGTCGAAAAATGTAGTTCATGTAATTCGTATACAAGTTCATAATTTACCTCGTATTCTAATAATTCAAATTTTAAGTTGGCGCGACCTAAAGTTCAATTTATATACGTAATTTAGAAGAAAAAAATCAGGTTATTACACTGCAATTCTTCAAGAAGATGTAAATCTCAGGTTCCTAAGAAGTCTAGCACCTGAATGGAGCATGCATACTGTGATCTAGAGGAAGAAAGAAGGTCTTGATAAGCTGACCTTGGATGATTTATACAATAATCTCAAAGTAGATGAATCAGAAGTGAAGGGAACATCCAGTTCAATCCCAGGCACACAAAACCTAGCATTTGTGTCCTCAAAAGGGTCAGACAGTCATCAGAAAACTCATTCTACTGCTTGTGGAGTTTCTACTGCTATCACAACAGTTTCTACTGCTAGTGATAACATAAGCGATGCTGCTATTTGTGCTTTCTTGGCTGATCTTACTACCAGTACACATGTAGTAAATCAGGATTTGAAGCAGATAGACCCTAATGATCTGGAAGAAATTGATATCAAGTGGCAGATGGCTATGTTGACTATGAGGGCAAGGATATTTTTTAAGAAGACTGAAAGAGAGCTCAAGTTCAAAGCACAGAGCACTGCAGGGTTTGAAGAATCAAAGATTGAGTGCTACAACTGTCAAAGAAAGGGATACTTTGCTAGAGAGTGTAGGGCTCCTAAGAAGATTGGTGACACTCTAAGGAGAATTCCTATATAAGATACTAAGACCACTACAGCTTTGGTGTCATGTGATGGTCTAGGTGAGTATGACTGGAGTGATCAGATTGAAGATAGACCCAACTTTGCTTTGATGACCTATGCTTCTTCATCATCTGGCTCTGACTCTGAGGTATCTAATGAATCTGGTTGTTCTTATAAATCATGTGTAGATACTTTAAAAGAGCTTAAGGCTAGGAATGAGTGTTTAAAAGATGAAGTAGAGAAACTGAAATTAGATAACTTAGGTTATAAAGTTGGTCTAAAATCAGTTGAAGAAAAACTAGAATATCTTAAACAATGAACTAGAATATGTTGATAAGATAACTGTTCTAGAGGGTTATATTTTTAAGAAAGACTGTGAAATTAATTTTCTCACTCAAAAACTTGTAGAAGCTTCACAGGAAAAAGATGCTGCCTTAGGTGAAAAAGAAAAACACATAGTAACAGTAGATAAACTTTAGTTTGCATCTGATCTTGTGAACAAATCTATTGAGAGTCATTTAATGAGAAAAGGTAATGGCTTAGGATACAATGAAGTATCTCCTCTACTTTTGAGTGCTTATGCCCCCCTCCAAGAAAGAAATCTCCTTTATAGGAGCAGTAGGAAGCACAACTGTAGGAGAGTCTAGTAAGAATAGCCATGACACACCTAAGGTTAGAATGCAGTCCTCTGATGCCCCAATCATTGAAGAATGGACATCAGACAATAAAGAGGAAAATGTTGAGTCAACACCTAAGCATCTCAAGGTAGAACAACCTAAAACAGTTAAACATGTTAGGTTTGGAAAACCAGTGTTAGGTGCAAGAATCTCTAGAAAGATAGCTGAGTATGATGAGAAACCAAGAGAGATGCCTAGAAGGCAAAATAATAGGCCAAGAGGTAACCAAAGAAACTGGAACTACCTAACATATCAAAAATTAGGTGATGATTTTAAATTGGTTAAAAAGGCTTGTTATAATTGTGGTAGCTTTGAGCATTTACAGGAAAATTATTTTTACCACAAGAAAACCTCATGGAACCATAACAGTAGGGTGAATCATAAAAAGTTTTCAAAACACTCTCACCCTCATGATAATAAGAAAATGGTTCCAAGGGCAGTGTTAATGAGATCTGGTGCTACTAGAACCATTACTACTGTTCTTCCAAATAAGCAAAGTTTTTTTTTCAAATATGAACAGATGTTTGTACTGCTAAGGCAAAAACCGTTTCTACTGCTGAGCCAAAAGTGATAACAGACACTGTATTGGGCAATCATTTTTATGTTGTAAAGGCCTCAGCTTGATGGGTCTAGAAACCAAAAATAAAGGTTTTAGATCATGTTTCCAGAAACAGCAGTGCATCAATGGACTTAAAACGCTTTGACTATGTTGATGCACAAGGCAGACCCAAGTCATTAATGGCTTGGGTCCCCAAGAGAAACTGATTCTCTTCTTTTATGTGTAGGGCAACTTATAGGTGAAGCTAAAAGATAAAGCAATTTTTGATAGTGGTTGCTCTGGACATATGACTGGTGACATGCCCAATCTGGAAGATTTTGAAGCTATAGATGGTGGATATGTTGCTTTTGGGAATGATCCCAAAGGAGGGAAGATTGTTGGCAAAGGTACAATAAAAACAGGGAAATTGGATTTTGAAAAAGTGTATCTTGTAAATGGACTTAAGTTTAACCTCTTTAGTGTCTCACAAACGTGTGACAAAAAAAATTCTGTCATTATTACCAACACTGAATGTCTTGTCATTTCTCCTGATTATAAGATGCCTGATGACAAATTTGTGCTTCTTAGAATCTCTAGAACAGACAACATATACAATGTTGACATAAAGAACATAATTCCCAAAATAGCATTAACTTGTCTATTTGCAAAAGCCACTGTTGATGAATCCAAGCTTTGGCATAGGAGACTTGGTCACCTAAATTTCAAAACAATGAATAAATTGGTAAAAAGAAACCTTGTAAGAAGGTTACCTTCAAAAGTTTTTGAAAATCCTGAAACATGTGTTGCATGTCAGATGGGGAAACAACACAGAGCTTCTTGTAAGACCAAAGTTGTAAATACTATTTCTGAGCCCCTTTATATGTTGCATATGGATCTGTTTAGGCCAACCTTTGTGAGAAGTTTGAATAAGAAGATGTACTGCTTAGTTGCCACTGATGATTACACTAGATTCACTTGGGTTTTCTTCCTAGGAACTAAGGATGAAACATCAGAAATCCTTAAGGCTTTTATTGTTAGGGTAGAAGACTTAGTAAATCACAAGGTAAAAATAATCAAATGTGATAATGGAACTGAATTTAAGAATAGTGTGATGAATCAGTTCTGTGTGGAAAAAGGTATGGTAAGACAGTTTAGGGTAGCTAGAACTCCTCAACAAAATGGAGTGGCTGAGAGGAGGAATTGGACATTTATTTAGGCTGCAAGGACTATGTTATCAAAATCCAAATTACCTACTACTTTTTGGGCTGAAGTAGTTAGTACTGCTTGCTTTTTGAAAAATAGGAGTAAAGTAGTTAAGCCTCAAAACAAGACCCCTTATGAACTGTTGCATGGTAGGAAGCCCTTGATAGACTTCTTAAAACCATTTGGGTGTCCTGTTACTATCTTAAATACCATAGACCACCTAGGAAAATTTGATGAAAAGGCAGATAAAGGGTTCTTTTTTGGGTACTATACTAATAGCAAGGCCTTTAGGGTGTTCAACAGTAGAACTAGGCATGTAGAAGAAAACTTGCATGTTAGGTTTAGTGAGAGTTCACCTAATGTTGCAAGAAGTGGGCCTGACTAGTTGTTTGGCATTGATTCTTTAACCAGAACTATGAATTATGAGCCAGTGTCTACATGTACACCTAATAAGTCTGTAGGTACACAAGGAAATTCAAATGCAGGTACAAAAGACAAGAAGGATGGATCTGCAGAGGAATTTGTGTTGTTTGAAAAATGGAAGCTGGAAAAGCTTCTCATGCCTAAAGAGTTGAAGAAAAAGAGCCCAGATGATGATCCTTTGGAAAGTGGGCAAAAGGTGATACAGAAGGTGGGACTAAATCTTCTGATGTGCATAAGGTGGTTACTGAAGGACCACAATTTGAAGATGAAGTTCAGGATAGTTCATCAGCAAATTCTACAAAGGGAGGAAGGAAAACTGGCACTAGTCCACCAGTTCCTACTGATACGTTTGTCATTAGCTCACCAGTTGCTACTGATACGCCAATCTTTAGGCCAGTAGTTTCTGCTGCTACACCTAACAGTTCTCCATATCCTAGGTTTCCCACAGTGGACAAAGATGGGAAGTCTTATGCTGATGCTGATTATCCAGATGATCTAAATATGCCTGGTTTGGAGCATATTTATGAAGATAGTGATGATGAGGTTGTGGATAGTTTTACTATGGAGGCTGATCTGCATAATATGGAGTCTTCTTATGCTACCAATCCTACACACACTACAAGAATTCAGAAAGATCATCCAAAAGATCAAATTCTTGGAGATTCTCAGTCTTCTATTCAAACAAGAAGTAAACTTAAAGGATTGAAGAATCAAGGGTTATTTGCTCAAACCCTTCATCAAAGGAATAACCACAAAGATTTGCAAAATTGCATGTTTGCTTGTTTTCAGTCGCAAATGGAACCCAAGAATGCTTATAAAGCATTACAAGATTCAAGCTGGGTGGAAGCTATGCAAGAGGAGTTGTTACAATTCAAGCTTCAGGAAGTTTGAACCTTGGTTGATTTTCCTAATGGTAAGAAGGCAATAGGGACAAAATGGGTATTCAAATGTAAGAGAGATGAAAGATGTATAGTTGTCAGAAACAAGGCAAGGTTAGTGGCTCAGGGAGACACTCAAGAAGAAGGCATTGATTATGAAGAAGTGTTTGCACCAGTGGCAAGAATAGAGGCTATTAGACTGTTCTTGGCGTATGCTTCATACAAGAACTTCATAGTGTATCAGATGGATGTGAAAAGTGCTTTCTTATATGGGACAATTGAAGAGGAAGTATATGTCTCTCAACCACCTGGTTTTGAAGATCCTAAGTTTCCAAATAAAGTTTACAAGGTGGAGAAGGCACTGTATGGACTACATCAGGCTCCAAGAGCTTGGTATGACACCTTATCCAAGTATTTGTTGACCAATGGGTTTGTCAGAGGCACAATTGACAAAACCTTGTTCATAAAAAGGACAAAAAGTGACATCTTATTGGTTCAAGTTTATGTAGATGACATTATTTTTGGTTCAACAAATAAGGTGTTATGTGATGAGTTTGAGAAGTTAATGCACAACAGGTTCCAAATAAGTTCCATGGGTGAAATGACTTTCTTTTTAGGCCTTCAAGTCAAGCAAAAAAATGAAGGCATTTTCATCAGTCAAGAGAAGTATGTGACTCATATCTTAAAGAAGTTTGGGTTTAATGATGTGAAGCCTGCTAAGACTACTATGGATCCAAACAAGCCTCTAGTCAAAGATGAAAATGGTGAAGAGGTTGATGTGCATCTTTACAGGTCCATGATTGGGTCTTTGATGTACTTAACTACCTTAAGACCAGACATTATGTTTGTTGTGTGTGCATGTGCTAGATATCAAGTGTCTCCCAAAATGTCTCACTTGAATACTGTAAAGAGGATTTTTAGGTACTTAAGGAGTCAACCTAGGTTGGGCCTTTGGTATCCTAAGGATTCACCTTTTGATCTGGTGGCATACTCAGATAGTGATTATGCTGGAGCATGTTTGGATAGGAAGTCCACTACTGGAGGATGTCAGTATCTTGGACATAGGTTGATTTCATGGCAGTGTAAGAAACAGAAAGTGGTGGAAAATTCAACTACTAAAGCAGAATACATTGCTACTTCAAGTTGCTGTGGTCAAGTGCTATGGATTCAGAATCAATTACTGGACTATGGGTACAATTTCATGAACACAAAGCTTTATATTGACAATAGCAGTACAATGTGAATAATTAAAAATCCTGTTTTCCATTAAAAAACAAAACATATTGAGATAAGACATCATTTTATAAGAGATTGTTATGAAAAGAAACTTCAAATTGTTAAAATTCATACTGATAAAAATGTTGCAGATTTGCTCAAAAAAGGTTTTGATGTGGGTAGATTTCAGTTTTTAATTGCAAGTATTGGTATGATGAATCTCTAATTAAAAATCTTATCTCTGTGTGTTTTTGTAAAGTTCTGTAAAGGATTTGTACTGTTATCGAGTTCAAAGTATATTTCTACTGCTATCTTAAGTTTTCTCATAAAATCAGTTTGTACTGTCACTATAAATTTTGGTACTGCTTTTGTAACCTGATAAGTTATTATGTGAAAACATCTTTCATTGTCTTTTTCTTGGTGTCTACTAACATTTGCAGGTAAAGAAAATTTTCCCTATTTGATGGTAACAAAACAACCACAAATATCTGATGATAGACTCCTTGGACTGGAGTTGTGCACCGAGGATTGCAATGGTAATCTGTTCACCATATATATGTTGAAGAACTGGCTAGTCCAAGAGCAAAAAGCTCCTGGTAAAGACTTATCAAATCCGTTAATGGTTGATAGTTTACCAAAAACTATATGGTTATTAACTCACCATAGTTCACAGTGAAGAGTTAACTAGTCCAAAGCAAATGCCTATTGGTAAAGACATCTCAAATCCGTTGATAGCTGGTAGTTTGCTAAAAACTATGATAAGTGTTTCATTTACACTTAGTTTTCTCAAAATGTGGTGGACAATATGTTTTTCAAAGATAACAAGTTTGTACTGTCGGATAAATTTTTTGTCAAAAAGTTTGTACTGCTAGCGTAAAATTTTTGTACTGCTGAGTAGCTGTTGGTACTGTGCGGTAAAAACCATTTTTACTAGCCGTTGGGGATTTTTATCTGTCTAGTCATATTTATAGGGTTGTTATTTGTGAAAATTATTCACTTTCCATAATCTTTATCTGATTTTCTTTATACGAACGATTCTTACAAATACAACTCTCAAACCCTAACGCAATTTCAATTGCCAGTACCTACTGCTAATTAAACCTTTTCCGATCAAATCCCAGCAGTAAACCAAAACTTTTATCATGGAATTCGTTAAATCCCACAATCAAGTTGCTTTTTTGGAAAAGCCAGAGAGTAGTAAACAATTTCATAAGATAGTGGATTTTCTAAACCAATCATACATCAGGTATGCTCTTATCACAAACCCCACTATCTATGTCTCCCATATTTAACAATTTTGGTGGACTGTTACTGTCAAAACATTGGAACAGGGGGACGCACAAATAAAAGCTAAGGTAGATGGTAAGACAGTTAGGATATCTGAATCATCCTTGAGGAGACATCTCCACTTGAATGATGAGGGTGGACTATTTGACTTACCAAATACTGAAATTTTTGAACATCTATCCAGGATGGGGTATGATATAGCAAATCAAAAACTGACTTTTGAAAAAGGCTGTTTCACCCCTCAATGGAGGTTTTTCATACACACACTTCTTCACTATAAAATCCCTAAGAAAACCTCTTGGGAGCAATTCAGTAGCAATATTGCTATTGCTCTCATTTGTTTATCCACAGGCAGGGTCAATAATTTTCCTAAACTGATTTTTGAAAATATGGTGAAGAATGTGGATTCTAAAACTAAATTTCTAATGTATCCAAGATTTGTTGCAATGGTTTTGAAGAAAAGCAAACTACTCACCCATACTGAAATTTTTCCAACACCTTGTTTGCAACAAAAACGTTTTGCAAATATGTCTATGGCATCAAGGTTGTTTAATGGGGTGATAGTTCCTTTGTTTCCTAACATGATTGTGCAGGTACAGGGTGAAGGATCAGCAATCCCAGCTGAGTCCCAACACACACCCATTGTTGTTCCAAATGTTACTTATACACCACCAGTTACGCAAACCTATAGGAGAAAACACAAAAAGGGTGCTATGGCCTCTCATCCTAGTATTCCTACTCAGACCCTAGGTGTTAATGAGACTGCTTCTGGCAGAGTGGAAGGGGCTACCACTACTGTGTCTAGCTTAGATGCAACACAGGGCAGTGGTAACATAAATAAGACCCCAACCATAGCAACAGTGGCTGTTTCTAGTCCTACAAGACTGGATACAACTACTGGAATCCCAAGCTAAATGGGAAATATGGGTGGCTTAAGTGATCCTCCTAGTCCAACTAGGGAGAAAACTGAGTCTTTGCCTTATGATGCACCTCTCCCAGAAGGTAACACATCTGGAAGTGCTGAGGGCAAACAATCACTTACTGAAATGACGGCTACATGTACCAAATTGACAGCTAAAGTTGAGGCTTTGGAGAAGGATTTGAAAGACACAAAGAAGCTGTATGCGAAAGTATACTCAACTCTTGTTCAGAAGGTGAAAAGATTGAAGCTAAAGGTCAAAGTTCTGCAAGCTCCCAAAAAAGTAAACATTGTGGATTCTACAAGCTCAAGTGATCCAGAAGACATTAGGGAATTTCACAAACAGGAAAGGAAAACTGATGCATAGACTCAGGGGAGGACTTTAAGCATTGAAAGTGGGAATCAAGATCAAGACATGGGAGATGATGTACAGGAAACAACACCATTTAAAGAGGAAGAAGTTGATCTTGAAGCCCCAACATAAGTGATTGCAGAACAAGAAGATATTATTGATACTGCTACCAGTACCAAGAAAACAGTGGAAACTGATGGTTCAGACAAAGGTACTACTAGGGTAGACAAGGGAAAAGGAATTCTAATTGAAGAAGAACTTGTTCAGAAGAAGCCTAAGATCACTGCACAAATGGTATTTGATGAAGAAATGGTTAAAGAAGAGCAAGAACAGGAAGTAGTTAGATTCTTGGAAGAACAAAAGTTGAAAAAGGCTGCTGATCTATCTATTGAAGAACAAGACATATGCTTGCTCAAATACTGCAAGAAGAGGAAGCTGCAGCAGTTCCTGAGGAAGAAAAAGAGGATGCTATACAATAATTGCTTAATCAGATGAGAGAAAGACAAAAGTCCAAGAAAAGAGTCAAGCCCCCAATAAAAGGAAAACTAATAAGGAATATGAAGATCTATCTGACGAATCAAGATCACAAGAAAGATTTTCAGTTGAAGGGCAAGACGTTTGAGGAAATTCAAGAGATGTATGTCAGAGCTTACAAAAGAATACATGAAGATTTCAGACCTATTGGTATAGAAGAACCAAATGTCAGAACAAAAAGAGCTGGTTTAGTATTGGAGTCTGAAGTATCCAAGAAGCATATGATAGAGGGAAGTTCATCTGCTGCAAAGAAAGACTTGGAGAATGAAGAATTAAAAGATTTGATAATCATACAACCTGATGAGGGAATGCATGTAGAAGCATTATAGACCAAGCACCCCATAATTGATTGGGAAATACATAGTGACAGATTTGGAAAAGCTTGGAGAATCATCAGAGTTGGAAATATAGTGGAGATGTACAAGACATTTGCAGACATGTGCAAATCGTTTGACAGAGACGACTTAGTAAAATTATGGGAACTGGTACAACAAAAGCTTAATCATAAGGAAGATCTTGATGAAAAGGAGCAGGAACTTTCGGTAGAATTGGAGAGATTATTTGAGCCTGATCCTTATGACAGATTATGGAGTCAAGATTCTACAGTTCTAGAAACTACTTGGATTTTGTATGGGTCATCTGGTGTGCATCATGTCGACACAAGTATTCATGACTGGTTTATGCTGGTAGGAAAGAATATCCGCTCAGAATGAAGACACCGATTGCAATGTTATCTTCAAGATTAAAGACTGAAGAAGATAATGAGATGGCAAGAAACTTAGTGAACAAGATCTTCTTTCAAACACAAAGACCAAGCAAGCCAGCAAAGTAAGTGTTTGCAAAATTCCCCAACAGCATGAAGAAAAAGGTGTATTCAAGAAACTTGCTGATTTGCAAATGAAATCACAAGTTTAGGGGAGGATTTTTGGGAATTTAGCAAAGACAGTTTGTACTGCCAAGCTTAATAGTTAGTACTGTTAGCTTTGATTGTGGACTGTGAAGAATATAACTAGCAGTACAAACTGCTAGTACATTTAGTTAGTATTGCTTATCAGATTTGTATAGTCGGTTAGATAATTATATAAAAGTTTCTATAATATGTATCTTGTATAGAAAGTTATTGTAACCCTAGTAGGACTCCTTAGCCTATAAAAGGAGGTCCTAGGTTAGATTTAGATTACGAGTTATTCTAGAGTCGATCACTTCAAGGTTCTTGTAACCCTAATACTTTTGAGTATTCGTATTAATATATTGAGGTGTTTTGTGAGAAACAAGTTGTGTTAAGTATTATCTTAATCGTTAAACATTAGATTCCACATATTGTTTAATCTTAGATTCAAGATAGCTTGCTATATTGTTGTTTGTGTTAGATTTATCTAACTTAATTAACTTGATCAATTTCTCAACTGGGATCAACAGTAAGCCTTTGATTTCGGGTAGGAACCTTTGTCTAATAGGCTATGACGAATTGACTAAAGGAGTCTAGCAATTTGAACCCTCACTTGAAGCAATAGGAAGTAATTAGAAAACATAGACATAACATGATAGGATGAATAATTAGGTTAGCACACTTTCTCTTTATTGTTCACAACCTTATTTAAATTCTGCATTTTATTTCTTGTTTATTACTTTAATTAATCTTTCAACATAAACCGCTTTTAAAACCGTGACACTAGACTTAATTAGGATCCAAAAATACATAGGTATTGGGAACGACCTTGGCTTTACCACCTTCTATACTACGCACGATCGGTTTCACTGCTTGTTATTGTAATAGGTAGACCTTAGGTAGACAAGACCTTATAAATTTAAATCATGGTCGAAATCCTGCATCAGAATTTTAGCGCCGTTGCCGGGTGGCAATATTAGGATATTTGTTAAGTCTTTCATTTTTGTTTTTCTCACAATTTACTTTTAGTTTCAGATATTATGCCCCTCACCATGAACGATTATCTAACCCTTTCTAAAGTTGAACAAGGGATTGCTATACCTGCCCTCGAGGAAAATAGCAGGTTCGAGTTTTGGGGGCTGTGTCTGGACAAATTGAAGAAATGCAGTTTTTACGGGAACAAGGACGAGGAAGCACACGAGCACATCTCTAAGGTCTGGGAAATCGTAGATTTATTTCATGCGCCATGTGTGTCTAGAGACCATGTTATGATGTGAGCATTTCCCTTCACTCTAAAAGGAAAAGCTAGGGATTGGATGAAGAAGCTACTTATGGGATCTGTTACGATGCTAAGTACATTTAAAAAAGCCTTTTTGAAAGAGTATCGAACTCCAGCTATGATATTACAACAAGTTGATGTAATCAGAAGTTTCTGACAGAATAATGGTGAATCATTATTTGCGGCCTAGGAAAGATATCAAGAAGCCCTCCTCAAATGCCCAGAGCATAAACTCAACAAACATGAGAAACTTCAGATTTTTTACAATGGGCTAAACATTAAGACTCGAAAAATATTGGACTCCAAGGAACCTATTCCTAGGATGACTGCTGATAAAGGATGGAAAAGAATTGAAGAGATTTCCCAACATTCTGCATCATGGCATGAAGAGAATACTCAGATTATAGGAAATTCTATTGAATTTCAGTCAGTGATGAAGAACTTGAAACAATTTGAGTTTGATATGCATTCACTAACAGAAGAAGTAAAAATGGTTAAACATAATTTTGACAACCCCATGGAAGGAAGGGTATCCAACCTCAAAAAGGCAATTAAAAAACTTGTGAAGGAATCTAGCAAAAAGCAAGAGGAGAGTGAAAAGATGGTTTGGAATATCAAGAAGGAATACGACTATATATTGACAACACAAGCCGCTGCAATAAGAAGGTTGGAAAATCAGGTAGGAAAACTCGCCGAATCTATTAGAATCAAAGACGAAGGAGAACTACCAAGTACCACCGAAACCAACCCTAGGGACCTAGATCATGCCATTACCACTCGGAGTGGGTTGAATTATGAATAGCCAGCCTATCCTTCAAACTCCATAATTCAAGATAACGAAATCACTAAAAACAATGACAAAGATGATGATATAATCATGCCAGCCGAATTACAAGAAAAAGTTCGGCCCTACGTTCCACCAATTCCATTTCCCGGAAGAATTAGGAAGGAGCGAGAACAATAATAATTTCAGAAATTCATGGAGAAACTGCAACAACTCAGCATTAATATTCCTCTTGTGGAGGTATTAGAACAAATGCCCAAATATGCTAAATGCATGAAGGACCTTCTTACTCATAGAAGACTTTCTGACCAAACGCAGGTGACCTTGAACCAAAGATGTTCTGCTTCACTCCTAAATGACGTTCCTCTTAAAGAAAAGGATCCGGGGAGTTTTACTTTACCATGCACAATAGGAGGTATCATTTTCGAAAAATCCCTGTGTAACAATTCACCTTTTGGGTTACTATTCATTTTCACTATTCAATTTTACTATTCACTCATGGTACCCGCAACACCTTTTGACTAATACATTTTAAATTACATTGCCTAGTCATATACCTAGTCATCAACTAGATATTACTTAGATAATACCTAGTTAAATATCTTACAAAATATCTTGCTAAGCGAAGTCAAGTTGAAATTCCGTTCTTAAATATCTTAACATTCTAGGCTTTAACAATGTTTACGTGCTCCGTCAAACTTATCACTTATTTAATATGCTAAGATAGGTTATATTAATAAGTTTTGACAATTTTATAAGTTTCATATTTTTAAGATACCCGGTTTTAAGTTTCGTGACTTAACTGCTTACAGTTAGCAATTAACGGGACCAAAACTCACTCCGTAACACTAGATAATATCTAAACATCACAAATAACCTTCCACCTCCTCATTTCCAGCCTCATAGGCGTTTATTGACACTAATTGGACACATATGTGTTCCTTATTCACTAAGTATATACATGTGTAGTTTTTAAGAAGCAAAGTCTTACATAAGGTCTTATATACTTATCATCTTTCATTTGACAACTAGAAATCATTCAAACACTCTCATCTCTTCTATTTTTCCTCTCTATAACTGAATTCCATCAATTCACCATCACCTTCTATACTTGATCTCCATACAATAAGTTATATACCAAAGTTAAAGCTCTTAGTAATCTCTACATGAATCTTAAGTTTATTTGATGATTCCATGGTTGGAATACGAGCTACTCAAGAGTGTTAGGGGCTGAGGTAGGAGGTTTTTACAAAGATTAGCAAGTGTTTATAAAGGGTTTTAAAGGTGGTGAAAAGATTTGGAAGCTAGGGTTTGTGTGACAAACATAGGTTTAGTGATCTTGATTCATGGTTCTAGTTAAATTTCATCACAACGATTGTAAACAAACTCTTATATTTACCTTTGATTTCTATAAATATTAGTATTAAATGTATTTAATATGTTCTATATGCTTATTATACTTGATTATGCTTGGATAATCGGACTAAAACGCTAGAAACATCGTAAGGACTTATATTGCAAAACAGAAACTGGACAGGAGGGTATAAATGGAACTACTGGAAAAAATTCATGGACTGAGAAACTTAAGTAATAACATAGGATTATAGATGGATGTCTTGTGGTTGTTTCTCCAGGTGGCTCATGCCGTAATTCATCCCGATGATTAAACTAGAGCTAGAATGGTAAAACATGTCAAAAACTGACTAACAAATTTCATTGGACAAAACGGGAAAGTTTAGGTCATTTATGGAATTTGTTGTAGTTTTATGAAATGTAGTTAAGACATAAACTTAAACATAGGAAAAAGCCTCGCATCTTAAAGTGTTGTAGAACTCAAAGACCTTTTCCGCGGGACTGCTGAGTGCTATCTAAATTTCTGTATTAAAACGAAAATATAAATTAGTAATTTGAATCATGTTATGATGAAAATAAGGATGTATAGTCACTAGAAATTATAAATAAATTCATATACAATTTCAAAGACATAGAAACTGATTTATGACCTTTTTACATGTTAGGAATAACACAGACATAAAGATAGAATAACTAGAAACCCGTAACGTGACGAATATTAATACTTGACCACTTTTACTTACAAACGTAATATATCCAAGCACAATTGATGTAATAACTATATAAGGCATGTTTATACACTCACATCATTATTTTAGAACCTAAGGCACATCATCATGTTCTAGGTTGCACGTAGAGGGTTTCCTGGCTTATCCATCGATTCGTTATACGTTTCGATATCATTAGTTCAAGATGAGTTTTATAGCCCCACTTTTAATTGTTTTATACTATATTTTGGGGGAGATACATGCTCAACCAATTTCATACGGGCCAAAGTATCAAATTCAATTACATTGCTTGAGTCTACGTCTTTGCCAATACTGAAGTCCCCTTTTATATCATGAACCGTTAATTTATGCGGGGAGTGCAAGTGTTGTAAATAGATCTATTGAGGGTGACTCCTTCGTCCGGGTTGGTAGTGCCAACTAGTCATACGGACGCATTTCATTTGAATTACATTACATAGTGTTTGGCAAAACACTCAGGTGGGGCATACATATTCGTTGAGAATCAAGATTATTTCAGTCTAGCTTTGGGGTCATGAGCTTAAAGCAATTGTAGTATTTTCATGTGACAATTTTTGTCATGGTTACGTCATACTTGTGGTAGCCATACAGACTTACAGATTTACAAGATTATTCATTTATATAAACTCTATGAACTCACCAACCATTGTGTTGACACTTTGTAGCATGTTTATCTCAGGTCATAAGCCGATAGCTAGAGTTTGAAGCATAGAGTCGCACGACATGTTTTGAAGACTTTATTCATTCGTATTTACCATTCAAAACATTTTGTAAACATTTATGTATTATACTTTGGAACCTCATTGTTTGTAACTCTGATTTCATTAATCGAATTGTAACTTTTCCAAACGTCTCATTTAGAGGTCGTTTTCTAAAACTTGTACTTTGTATTATGAAGTAGCACCCCAGTGACACAATCTTCCGTTGCGGTATTTTAGGGGTGTTACACCCTGGCCGACCTGGGAGCCAGCATTTGCCTTATGCCTTATTTGCTATATTCAAGACTGAAATTAGGTGAACCGAAGCCTACAATAATATGTATTGAGCTGGCCAATAAATTAACTCAATACCCTAAAGGAATTGCTAAAATTATCTTGGTCAAGATTGATAAGTTCATTTTTCCAATCGACTTTGTTGTCCTTGAAATGGAAGATGATGATGACGTTCTAATTTTACTCGGAAGACCGTTCCTAGCCACCGCACATGCCATGACTGACGTATTCAATAAAAAGATCTCCTTAGAAATTGGAAATGCTAAGATAACATTCGATCTCGAGAAATTCATGAAATACGCCACCTTCACTGACGACAACCTTGATGATCGTGACGTGGTTGAGGTCAATGTTCAAAAGCATGTACAAGAATGTTTTACCAGATCCATCAAATTCAGTACTCCTGATAAATAGTAACGAGGTCGATTCATCCGATGAATCGGGGTTTCAAGAGATTGACAAGTATAAAGGAAATATTGGAGACAACCATACTTTGTTTTCTGCCAACGCCTCGGAAAAAAAACTTGAAATGCTCCAAAACTCAAGGAGCTTCCTTCCCATTTAGAATATGCCTTTATTGATAATAATCCCAAATTTCCTGTTGTTATTTCTTCATTATTATCTAACAAAGAAAAAGATTTTTTGTTACAGGTTTTAAGCAAGCACAATGAAGCAATCGCGTGGAAGGTTTCAGACATCAAGGGAATTAGCCCTTCGTTTTGCTCTCACAAGATATTAATGGAAGATAACTTCAAGCCCGTGGTACAACCAAAAAGGAGATTGAACCTAAAAGTTCAAGATGTGGTAAAAGATGAAATCATTAAACTCTTGGACTCAGGTTTGATATATGCGACTTCCGATAGCCCATGGGTTAACCCTATCCATGTAGTACCAAAGAAAGGAGGAATGACAGTAGTCGTTAATGAAGACAACGAATTGATACCTACGAGGACTATAACTGGGTGGAGAGTTTGCATCGATTACAGAAAGCTAAACGACGTAATGCGCAAGGATCATTTCCCACTTCCTTTCACCGAGCAAATGTTAGAAAGACTTTAGGGACATGAATACTATTGCTTCCTTGATGGATTTTTGGGGTATTTACATATTCCAATAGCTCCTGAGGATCAAGAGAAGACTACTTTCACTTGCTCATACGAAACATTTGCTTATCGAAGAATGCCTTTTGGATTGTGCAATGCCCCGACCACTTTCCAAAGATGCATGATGGCTATATTTTCTGATATGTGTCAAGATTTCATGGAGGTATTTATGGATGACTTCTCGGTATTTGGTAAATCTTTCTTCTCTTTTCTGAACAATTTATCTAAAATGCTTGCTAGGTGTGAAAAAACTAACTTGGTCCTTAACTGGGAAAAATGGCATTTCATGGTTAAGGAGGGGATTTTTTTAGGCCATAAAATTTCCCAATCTAGAATTGAAGTCGATAAGGCAAAAATTGACGTAATTTCTAGACTCCCTTACCCTACTAATATCAAGGGGATTCGGAGTTTCCTTGGGCATGCTGGGTTTTATTGAAGATTTATTAAAGATTTTTCTAAAACTACTAAACCTATGACCCAACTGCTCATGAAGGATGTGAAATTTGATTTTAATTATGAATGTAAAAATGCCTTCAAAGCAATAAGACGCTAGAGTCCTTCCAAGAAATAAGACGTATGATAAAAAGATAAAGTTCTTCTCAGATTTAAAGTATTATTTATGGGACGAACCTTTCCCGTTTAGTTCTTGTGCTGACGAAATCAGTAGAAGATGCGTTTTCAGGGAAGAACAACGAAAAGTCTTGGAGCATTGCCATAACGGACCAGCTGGAGGACATTATGGTGCTGACACAACTTCTAGGAAGGTTTTTGAAGCAGGATTCTTTTGGCCAATCATTTTCAAGGATGCCGCTAAGTATGTAAGGAACTATGATGCATGTCAGCGTTCAGGTAATATTTCTTCGCGGAATCAGATGCCTTTAAATAACATCTTAGTATTTGAGGTATTCGATGTTTGGGGAATCGACTTCATGGGACCTTTCACCCCTTCTAAAAATAAATGCTATATTTTAGTGGCAGTTGATTATGTATCAAAGTGGGTCGAAGTAGAGGCTCTACAAAATTGTGATGCTAGGAGTGTTATTAGATTCCTAAAGAAGTTGTTTTCTAGGTTTGGAATTCCTAAGTATATTATAAGCAATAGGGGGACACACTTTTGCAACGCTATTATAGAAAAGGTGCTTAGTAGATATGGAGTGCTCCACAAGATGTCTACACCATACTGATTGTACAATAATTCGTACGACCAGGCCTTCGATGGTGATCGAAGGGTATGAGGGGTGATATGCTTGCGCCAAACTTGTAGTCAATCTGCAATAAGAAATAGTAGACACTTCGTTAAGTGATTGCGCAGGGGTTGGGCCCTGCGAACCACCTCCGGCGTGTGAATAAGTATGTGATATGAGTTATGGATAATATGATGTATGTGAAATAATGTGTTGAGTGAACATACCATTGAAATGACTCGTCCAACCTATTTATAGGTGATGAAAATAGCTTGGAGAGTGTTAGCACACGTTTAGGAGATCATGGGGGGCGTCCCCTGATTTGTGGTAACCGTTAGGGCTTCATCCCCACTATCTCGGACTTGGCGGGGAAGCTAAGGAAATAGTGGGAACGTGGGGGAAGACCAAGTCAAGGTTCTTGTTTGTCTTGGCATCTTCAAGGGAAGACACCGAAGGGCATAGGCCTTCGGCTGGCGAATTCCCAACTGGTAACCATATCAATGATGAATGGTTTTACGCCACCAATGACTTATAAAGAAAGACTTGGGTCTTCGTAATGTAATTTCGACTGAGGCCGAAGGGGGGTCCTTCGACCTGATCGGAGGGTACGTCATCAAGCCCCCCAGTCGAAAGTGATATGTACGAACAAGAAATATTGCTTACGACTCAGAAATAAAAACGAAACGCCCCCTTCGTCACAAGAACGAACGAAGATAGAAAGTCTCGCTAATATTGACCGTAATTAATGCAAATAATTATCCTAACCACCCCTTTTCCTCGGTAAAAGAGAACGTCTTTTCAAAATTTGAAATAGTTTTGAAATCCGGTGGTAAGATGATAAGTAATTACACGTGTAGGGCCGAGATTTTCATCTTGTAGGGTATATAAATTGCAAAAATAATTACCCTAACAAAGTAACTCTCACCCAAAGTTTTTCACCTACTAAAATTCCTTTCGATCAAGCCTCCGACCAAACAAGGTAAAACACTCCTTCTTCTTCTGTATTTCAAATATTTTTTGTGTACTGTAGAAGGTGTCATGTCAACCAACAAAAAATTTGTGATAAAACAACAAGGTTGCACATTAACCAGGGAGGAGCTTAAAGCGTTCCTCACTGATTATCCCATTCCAAAAGAACACAAAGTAATGCTACCAAGTAAAGATCAAGGGATATTCGATGCCCCTGAAAATTATGTAGGCTTGTATATCCATGCTTTCACCACTTCCAATCTTAGGATACCACTGCATCCTTTAATCTTAGAATTCCTCCGATATTATGAGGTACACATTTCTAGGTTCAACCCTTTTGGCCTAGCCAAGCTGACAACATACATTGTGATGTGTAAAGCCTATGGGTTTGAACCATCCTTGACTGTGCTTAGGGGTTTTTTAAATCTATATCCGGGAGGAGATTGGTTAACCTTGGCCAAAAGGGGTGAAAGGGATGTGCCCATATTGATAGATAGGCCTTTTACGAACATAAGGAACTGGAAAGGCAAGTTCTTTTATATTCAGACTACCATTATCCCTCCTGGTTACTCTGCATTGTTAAACCCAGACTTTCAATATGATGAGAAAAGGTTCACTGATCCATTGCCTTATACTGTGAGAAGAAACCCACTGTATCGGCGTTTGGCTCGTTATCCAGCTGACTGTCAGACCTTCCCTGAGCCAATCCTGTTCATGGCTGGCATTGCTGAGAGATGGGAAGGGTCTCCGTTGGTACCTGAGATAATTTGTGATGGAGAAAGTATGTATTTTTTAAATTAACATAAGAAACAAAAACTTATCTTGCTGATATTTATCTTATCTGCTTCTTTTTGCAGAGATGTCATTCAGGAACTTTGTCGTGGCTGGAGGTGCCAAAGAGGTTAGTTTTCTTCCAAAGAATCCCCAAGAAACAAGCTATGGCGTGGGCTCCCCGTCGGTGTCTATAAACAAAGACGAGGTGGAAGCCCATCCTGCTGAGCCTGTATCTTCTGCTCCTCCACCAAAGGAACCCATAGATGTAGAAGATCAGCTAGTGGAGAATATTGCTGACTCAGACGAACCAGCCTCCGATCAACCGTTGGCCATCGTAGGACCCTCCGGCATAGGGGAGAGGGTTCGGAGCAGGAAAGGTGCTAGTGCCAAGGCTATGAAATCTGATTCAAAGAGAAAGCTGCTTCTGCCTACCCCTCCCTCTCGAACTACCCGGCAGAAGAGTGCCCAGGGTAAGGCTGTGGTATTTCCAGCCATCGAGGGGCCCAGCGGTGATGACTTCCATGGTAAACTTCTTACCTGTGAAATAAAATTAAATACCCAAGATCATATATTAATGAAATTTACTTTTGTAATAGGACTTCCTGATACGAAGGAGCTTCCTTCTCCCAAGCTTGTCACCGACTTATGAGCCATGTGATCCCCTCCAAGTGGAAAGAGGTGATGAAGAGTATGTCGATAGAGAGACTTTACGATCTGAATGATAAAAGCTATGTACGCCAGGGGATGCTTGACAATCAACTCAATGCTAGGACAAGGGAATTGCTCCGCGCTGTCGCCAAGGCTCGAGAAGAAATGGATGCTATGCTGAAGGGGGAGAAGGTTAGAGATCAAAAGTATGCTGACTTGGAGAAGAAGTGTGAGGAGGCATTGGAGGATTTTGATAAGAATCCCTTAGTTCAAGATCTCAGAGCTGAGAATGAAAAGCTCAAAGGTCAATTGGCAACGAGTGAGGCTGAGTGCAACAGGTTAACTGTCGAAAGCTCTATGAGTGTTGGTTACAAAGAGCAGATATCTGTTCTTTCATCCAAATGTGGAGGTCTCGAATAGGAGAGGTCAAAGTTGCTGGCCCAAGAGATCAAGCTCCGAGAAAAGGTAGATGGCTTAAACCTCCGTCTGAAGATGCTGAATAAGGATAGAGTGGACCTGGTAACCAAAGTGATCCCCTACATTGCTATGGAAATTTATCATAGCGATGATGTGGGGATTGCGATTGGGAATGTGGTGAATGCTGCCATTTTTCATGGCAAGTGTACCACGTTGGAGGAGGTGGCGAAGACTGGGGAACCAGTAGTGCTGGAGAAAATTCCGTATTACAGGGCAACTCATGAAAAAGAATATGATGATGCAGGTAATCATTTAACTGCTTTAGAGTTCCCTTTCCTTGCAGATGTGACGAAGGACCCATCAGCCTCGATTGAGGATCTGCTAGCCAAGAAGCCAAGGAAAGTCCAGCCTCCTTCTTCCTCCAAGAGGACTCCGTCACCCCAGGTTCCATCTCCAGGCTCAGCTGACCCCACTCATTCCAAGGTTTAAAGAAGGCAACCATGTGGTTGTAATTTGATCCCCAGGGTGGTATGTACCCTGTTTAAAACAATTGTCTGTGCTCCGTTCCAGGCTTCGTGCCTGATGAAACAATTTACTTATTGCATGTTGGTAGTAGGCTACGGCCTAAGACAATAGTTTATAATGTTGGATGTTTTATGGCTATGGCCTATTTTAGACTAGTAAAACTAGTCATAAATCTACAACGAAGCCACTATGGCTCGAATTTTGCTATGTGTGATTCTTCTCTTATTACTTTTACTTGCGTAAAAATATTTTTTACAACCTAAGGCGTATGGTAGATGCATAGCCTCATTGTGTGTAGTTACTTCACCAAGAATATTAGCAATCGTATAATTTGACTGCTGACAGAGGGTCGCGACCCACTCCGTCTTGATCCTTTGGGCAGCGAAAGGTTTAAAATACCTTAAGGCCATATAGGAAAGTTAATGTGAAGTTGAGATGGATGTTATGCATATGAGCAAGACATGTTATTTAGTCTTTGTACATCCCTTCGACATTCAAACTTATAAAGCGACTTGGTGGGCAAATCTTTGTTGTATTGAACGAAACAAGAGATTTGAGGGAAATGTGTTATTATCATTAAGTGGGTAGGGAGGATTACATCATTTTAAGAAATGAATACTAGACGCCTACCATTAATGCTTCTTTCCCTAAGTGAGAAGAATGCAAATACATTGATTGAAAGCAAGTAAAATGTGTCCTTAGACATTGTAAGTTTTATACGTAGAACTTACGAAGAGTAGTGCCATTCCAGGTTCTATCAATAACGTCTCCTGCCAAGGTTTCCAGCTTGTAGGATCCGTTGCCATATGCTTCCTTAATAACGTAGGGTCCTTCCCATGTAGGTCCCAGTTTACCCTGGTACTCAGCTTTGCTTGCGCTATTGAGTCGGAGGACATATTCCCCTGGTTTGAAGGTCGAAGGCCTAACTCCCTTATTATAGTACCTCTCAATCTTTTGCTTGTGGATAGCCTCTCTAATGGAGGCTATTTCTCTCCGTTCTTCAAGTAGGTCCAAGTTACTACGGAGTCTTTCTTCATTGTCTACGACTTCGAAGTTCATTACCCTTTCTGTTTCAACACTTACTTCTGAAGGGATGACAGCTTCCGTGCCATATGTCAAGCTGAAAGGCGTTTCTCCATGACTTGACTTTGTATGCGTTCTATGTGCCCAGAGCACTTGAGGTAGTTCATCTACCCAACCATGATGACAGTATCCCAGCCTTCGTTCTATTCCTTGTATGATGTCTCTGTTGGTAACCTCTACTTGACCATTACCCTGAGGATGGTAAACGGAGGTGAATGATTGTCTGACATTCAGGCCTCTGCAAAATACTGGGAATACCCCTTCGGCAAACTGCTTTCCATTATCTGAAATGAGGATGTGAGGTACTCCGAACCTACAGATAATGTGTTCCCATACGAATTTTTCCATGTGTCTTCCTGTGATGGATGCTAAAGGCTTCGCTTCAACCCATTTAGTGAAGTAATCAATGGCTACGACCAAGAACTTTACTCCTCCAGGAGAAACTGGTAGAGGGCCTACGATATCTATCCCCCATTGACTGAAAGGCCATGCGGATGTTACAGAAGTCATATCTTGCTTTGGTAGCCTTGGGACTCTTGAGTGAATTTGACAAGCTTCGCACTTCTGAATGATGTCGACGGCGTCTCTGTGCATCGAAGGCCAATAATATCCAACCCTCATTACTTTTGAGACAACGGAACGAGGCCCTGCATGAAGTCCGCAAGATCCTTCATGCACTTCTTGGATGATGTTGGCAGCTTGCCTTGGCCCTACACAGCGGAGCCAAGGGGATAGGAAAGATCTTCTGTATAAGTAATTTCCCATGATCCTGTACTGTGGTGCTTTTATGCGCACCTTTTGATCCAACTTTGCATCTTCCGGCAGTATGCCACTTATCAGATATTCTCTAATTGGAGTCATCCAATTCGAGTCTTCCTCCTGTATAACGTCAGATACCTCCTTTCGGACGATGGACCGATCTGTCAATACTTCGACCAAAACTTCCTTTGTTAAATGGGCAAATGCCATTGATGCCAGTTTTCTAAGTGCATCCGCCTTCTTGTTTTGGTTTCTTCGAACATGCTCTATGTTGTAAGATGCGAACCCTTCGAGCATTTCTTTGGCCTTATCCAGATATTGTTTGATCACAGGTTGTCTCGCCTCGTAGGAGCCTTTTATCTGGTTGGCCACCAGTTGTGTGTCAACGAAAATAGCCAAGTTTTCTACTTCCATATCTGCGGCCAATCGGAGACCTGCAAACAAGGCTTCATATTCCGCTTCGTTGTTCGTAGCATCGAATTCGAAACGAAGTGCATAGGTGTATTCCTTCCCTTTGGGATCAACGAGCATGAGACCTGCACCAGAACCATCGGAGCTGGAGGCTCCGTCAGTATAAAGTTTCCACCCTTCGATTGTCGTAGCAGGTTCCTTTTCAACAACCTTTTTGTCAAGTTTCGTTTCGGAGGGTGTTTCTGCTAAAAAGTCTGCCAATATTTGTCCTTTGACCGAGCTCCTGCCTTTGTATTCAATATCATGTTCTCCTAGCTCGATGGTCCATTTAGCTATCCTTCCAGATTTCTCCGGCTTTGAAAGTATCTGCTTAATTGGCTTGTCGGTAAGTACGGTTATGGGGTGAGCTTGAAAGTACCTTCGAAGGCGTCTCGCAGCATGAACTAAATCCAAAATTAGCTTATCCAATGCTGGGTAATTTTGCTCAGCTCCTTGTAGTACTCTACTAACAAAGTATATTGGGATTTGCTTCATCTCCCTTTCTGCCAATAACACGGCACTGATGCTTTCAAAAGAGGCTGCGATATACATGAACAACACTTCGCCTTTGATTGGGGTTGTAAGTGTTGGTAGAATAGCCATGAATTCCTTGAGCTTTTGAAAGGCTGCTTTTGCATCTATGCTCCATTGGAACGTCTTCTTGTCCGTGCACCCTTTGAGTGTTTTGAAAAACGGTAAAGATCTGTCTGCACCCTTCGACAAGAACCTGCTGAGGGCTGCTAGCTTTCCGTTGAGACTTTGCACCTCCTTGAGGGACTTAGGAGGCTGCAAATCTGTGATGGCCTTGACTTTCGAAGGATTGGCTTTAATACCCTGCTTGGTGATCAAATGTCCCAAGAATTGTCCTTCTTCCACACCAAAGGAACACTTCTTGGGATTTAACTTCATGTTGATGGCGTGAAGCTGATCGAAGGTTTCCTTGATATCGGAGAGCATATCTTCCTCTGACCTACTTTTGATGACCATATCGTCTACGTAGGCTTCTAGATTCCTGCCTATTTGCTTGTTGAAGGCTTTGTCCACCAATCGCTGGTAGGTGGCACCTGCATTTTTCAAACCAAAAGGCATCTTTTTGTAGCAATAAACGCCTTTCCCTGTAAAAAAGGCTGTCTTCTCCTCGTCTTCTTCGGCCATTTGTATCTGATGGTACCCTTTATAAGCGTCTAGGAAACACTTTAGTTGGAACCCTGACAGGGATTCCACCTTCCAATCAATTTCTGGAAGAGGGTAACAGTCCTTCGGACAGGCTTTGTTAATGTCAGTAAAATCTACGCACATTCTCCATCCTCCGTCGTGCTTTTTGACCATCACCGGATTGGCCACCCAAGTTTGATACTTCACCTCTCTGAGTATGCCTGCTGCCACAAGTTCGTCCACTTCTTTGCATGCAGCGACATTTCTTTCAGGAGCTAGACTTCTACGTTTTTGTTTAATGGGTTCAATATGTTTGAACTCGTTGAGCTTGTGTTCGGTGCCGAAGGGCTGTCCATCTATGGTGAGGGTTCTGGGGACCTCCGTCATGTCAGAATAGGTCCATGCGAAGATGTCTGCGTTATCGCGAAGTATCTTTTCCAACTCTGCTTTAAAGGAGGTTGGAAGTTGCTTTCCGATTACTACTGTCTGATCAGGGTAGAGATCATTTACCACGATGCGCTCTTCAGCGTTAGTGCAACTGAGAACATCTTTCGAAAGTTCCTCCGAAACCTGTTTGACTCTCTTGTTTTCCGTCGTAGGCCCCTTCATCTCATAGCTGGAGAAAACCGTTCCAATGCCGAAAGGTGTTTGGAATTTGATTGCGGCATGTATGGTTGAGACAACAATGCCCATCTTCTGCATTGCTGTTCTCCCTATCAATAGGTTGTAGGGAGATTCCGACCTTACGATCGTGAAGACCAGAGTTTCTGTTCTTTTTAGCCTCCCTTCTCCAATCGTAACCTCTAGAGGGACTTCTCCCAAGGGCCATGAGTGTTCCCCTGAGAATCCTACTAAAGGTACCTTCGAATCTACTCTCTTCGACCTTATTGAGGGTTTGAGCTTTAGGAAACACCGTTCGTAGATAACTTCGCAGGAGCTACCGCAGTCAAGGTAGGCTCTGTTTACTTCTCTGTTGGAGATCAAGACTTTGATGACCACGGGGTCATTTGAAAGAATTTTTCCTGTGATTGAAGGGAAAGTGACATCTCCTACTCCGCACAAGGCTTCCTCTGCTTCCTTTCTCTTTGAACTAGAGTGTTCTTTATAAACCATGAGGATGGGAGCTTCGACAGGTGTGGTATCTTTTCCCAACTGTGTGTCGGAGGCTTTTTCTTTGCCTCTCTTTATACCCTTCACCAAATGTCCCAATTGGCCAGACTTTACGGCCTCTTCTATCTGCTTTTTGAGCTCTCGGCAGTGATTGGTGTCGTGACCGTAATCATCATGGAAATAGCAAAACTTGGAAGTGTCCCGGGGCCTCCCTTTGTTTGCCAAGCGAGGAGGAGGATCAAAGGTCTCCGCAGCCTTTTCGGTAGCGAGTATTTCTCTTAGGGATTTGGACAAATTAGCCAGGAGGCCGTGGTTGATATTTTTGTGGTATGGGGTAAATTTGTCCCTGCTCTTATGTTTGTTCCTTGACCCTTCCCACGAAGGATGCTTCAGAGCCTTGTTGTGATTTTCCCTGTTTTCGGCCGGAGCCGCGTTGGTGGACACTTCTTTTGCTTCGATCCATGTGTAAGCCTTTTCCACTAATCCCTTATAGGTTGCAGGAAGATCAGTGGAAAGGAATTCAACCAAGCTTCTGTTCCGTAGGCCATATACGAAACCTGAGATGCGCTGGTCTTCGTGCAAACCCATTATCTGCAAGGTGTCATCAGTGTATCTAGTAATGAAGGCCCTTGTGCTTTCGTTCTCCTTCTGCTTGATGTTGTGCACTGTTAGGTGCGTTCTTGTGAACTTTTTCTGCTGGCTGAAATGTGACCTGAACTTGGCTTTGAGATCATCAAAATTCACAATGCTACCTGGTTTTTGCCCGTTCCACCATATACGAGCAGAGTCTCATAGGGTATATGTAAACATGTGACAGGCAACAGGCATTACCCACTTCTGCATTCTAATAGCCCCTTCGAACAAGTGTAAAAAGTTATCCGGATCCCCTTTTCCATCATAAGTACCAATATGTGTGGGCATTTTCAACCCATCAGGCAAAGGGTAGTCTTCTATCCATCTTACGAAGGGTGTTGTGGAGCCCATGGGTTCCGAATAGAGGCAGTTATAAGGTGGCATGTTGATCGGTGCTAAACCGTCAAGTTATCTCACGCAAGCTAGCCACTTGTGAATGACCAACCGTAAGAAACTCAAAACAGCTCAAACACCAAATGCAATTTAAGATCAGAGGAATATAGGGGATTCCTGGGTCGTTAAGTCCCACGGAGGATGAATTGGTGTTAAACAACTTCAGATGTCGAATAATCACTAAGGATAGTGATCAGTAAGGATATTGATGGAAAATTACCTAAAGAAAAGATCTACAAATTACAGTGACTTAAATGCAAATTAAAAGAAAATTAAAAAAATAAAATATATTAAATAAACGCTATCACTATTTTTACAGATCGATGAACGTTTATTTTATAAAACAAAATAACTTAAATAAACTATTTTAATTAAAACGTAAACCTAAATAAACTTAAAACGTAACCTAAAATGAAAACGAGCGTTACGTGTAAAAATAACGCTGGAGCGCAAGCAAAAACGTAAAATTATTGAAATAAAAGGCCTACGAATGTAAAACTAATTTTATTACGTACTATATGACAAAAGAAAATTTTAGAAAAAAGATTTATATTTTTTAGACTTTTATATTTTTTATTATGAATTAATTAAGATTTTACACTAATTAAATGTTTAAAAATACTAAAACTAATGAGAAAAATCTGAAACTTTTTTATAAAATACTTAATACTAATACAATTTTATAAAAAATACAAAAACTGAAAAAGCTAGTAAGAATAAGCTAGAAATAAGCTAAATAAGGCGTATAAGCTAAAATGGACAAAGTGTGGTTATATATTTGATTTTGCAAGATACAACCAAGACAAGTCCCAAGGGCAATTGGTATCCAGGTACCCTTCTAACGCGCTCCAAAGGGGGAGGTCTCAGGTTCGAGCCTGCCTACCCCCTTTTTGCTAAACATTTGTTTTTTGGATTTTTATTTTACAAACTTGTTAAGCTAACTAAGATAAGCACTTTTCACAACTACAACTTTTTATTAAAACCAATAATAAGCTCTGTGAGAGCTTATTTTCTTAACAGTTGGCTTTAAAAGGAAATAAGCAAAAGATATTAAGCCAAGTAGCTTATAAGCTACTCAATAAGCAAAATGTAAAATGGAATAATCTAGGAAAGTACTAATTAGCTAGTATGATAACTGAAAAAAAAAAAAACAGATTGACTTAAAAATAAGCACAAAACAAACCAAAATAAGCACTAGCTTAAGCTAGAACACAGGACACTTTATGGATTACTAGGCACTTTCTAACTAAAATTTAAGCACTAAAATAAGCTAAGAAATGAAAAGGAAAACTTGAACTAACAAGCTAACCAACTGAACTTTCCAAAAAGCTAAAATTCAAAGTCTGGACTACAATAATAAGCTTATGAGAAGCTTTTGAAAAACTTATGAATACAGACTAGCTGGTGCACACAGGAAATGGACAAATCTAAAAAGCACTTGCAGGCTTATTAAATAAGCTACAAATAGGAAAATGAAAACTGGGACCTTGAGATAGCTAGGTGAGCTATCCTAAAAGCTAAATTACACAGGCTGGAACTCACTAGATAGCTTTTGACAAGCTATTGAAAAAGCTTGTAAAACCTGTGCACAGGACAATTTTGACTTTTTGATTAACACTAAAAGTTTGACTTAACTGAACTTAGGATAGAATTTACTCACTAATTATGTTGTAATAAGCTAAAATGAGATTATCTAAAGCTAGACCAACAACCTTTAAGCTTGTAAAATGAATTTTGCAACTAAAAATCCCAACAGTGGACTGTTAAGGGCAAATACATGAGATTTTGACTTTTTATCTTATGAGTACTGTATTTTATGGTTAAACTACCCTCTTTAGACATGATGTAACATATACCAACTAGAAAGTTCAACCAAAACAACCTCTGAGTTATCAAACTCAGCAAATCCAAACACCATTTTAATAAGCTGTTAAGTAGTTTTATACACTAAAACTAATTTTTAACCAATATGACCTATTTATTAACTAATATAAACTATATTTAAATAGATTTAGGCTAGAATTATCAAGATTACAGAACTAATATTAAGAATTGCAAATTTCAAAGAATGGCTTACAAATTGAAATTCAAGCACAGGACATGGAACCAAGGACTGAGAAACACTCCTATAGCTTACCAATAAGCTCTAAACCAAATAACATTCCAATATCAGCACTGCTTCAGTCTCTTGATCATTGCTTCCATGGAATTTTTTATTTTCTCACTAATTTATTCTTGATTTTTGTGAATTTTTCTGTTTTGACTACAAACTGATTTTTAAGGATACTAAAGCTTAGAAAAGCTTTTATAAGAGCTTATATGAGCTTTTGAATGCTTAACAACAAATTATAACAACATTTAACTTAACATGAAAATTTCTTGATCTTGAAATTTTACATAAACTGGAAATGAAAAGAAAACTTGAAATTGATTATTGAAATAGGTTTATAACACTCTGAAATCATTAAAACAGGGTACTTGTAAGCTTAAAATTACACTAGTATTTGAAAATTACATAATACGACATAAACTAAACTAAACTACACTACTTGGTTCTCCACTCTGCTTCTCTCTTGATATTTATTGACCTCTTTTGCATCCCACTAGCTTCCAGATACTTTCCCACATTGTTTCACAGCCATTGATTTAGTCAAACTCATCTTGTCCGTTTAAATCAGTTTTGGCGCCAAAATGCTACACGTGGATTAGAGGCGGTTTGAGAACAATTAAAGCATTATGGAGTGTTGTGGAGAGTTGTAGGGAACATTTGAGATATTTTTATGGCCAAGTTGGGGTGTTATGGAAGAAAAACAGAGGGATAGGTGCTACAGTGGTGGTTTTAGTTGAAAATGGTGGGAATGGCATTAAATGGTGGAGTGGGATAGGGAGGATATTTGGAAGGGAGTGGGTGAGATAAGTAGGGCAGCTGTAAAGGGGGTGAGGTGGAAACCACTGGTGGTTTTGGGTTTCAGTGTTGGGTGAGGGAGATGTACAGTACATCTAGTTTGGGCGCGGGGTTGACTTGGTTTGACCAAGTTAATAACAGGGTAGCGGGTTTGGGCTAGGGGTGTTGGACCAACTGGGCTAAGGATTGGATTTGGTTTGGGATAATAATAATCAAGGGTCCATTTGGTTTAGCTAGTAAATCACAAGGACTAATCATGCAATATTCTGAAACTGAAGGACCAAAACTGCCACAATACCAAAGTTATCACAAGGACCTATATTGCCAAGTATGAATAATACAAGGACCACTTTCGATTATTTTCCATTTTTAATAAATCCAAGGCCTTTTATGCCATTTTTGAAACTTAAGGGACCAAAGATGTAATTTTCCAAAAGTTTATCATAAGGACCATTCTTGTCATTTATTAATAGTACAAGGTTTATTTTTGATAAATTTCACTTTTTAAATTAACCAAGGACTATATTTGACATTTTCCAAACTTGAGGGACTAAAGTTGTCATTTTGTGATTTTTGAATTTTAAAGGGTTTGTTTTGACAACTTTTGAATTTTATGGACCTTAAATGACTTTTTACAAGTTTTTGAATTACCAGGGACTAATTTTGACAGCTTTTGTAACTTGGGGGACTAAAACTGCCAATTATGCAAACTTGATACGTTTTTCATCAGATTTTGATGTTTTTGCATTTAAAACATATAAAACACTTGTTTGTGATATTTTTATCATTTTGAAGCATTTCTGAGTGTTTTCAGATGTTTTTGGCATTTTAACAGTACAAAAATGATGAGTATTTAGACACTCATCAATCCCCCACACTAAGATATTGCTAGTCCCTAGCAATGATTTGAGAAAATTTAATGGATTTTATCTCTTTACCAAAAGCCATTACTTCTGGAGTAGCCAATTGTTTCAGTTCAAGTAAGAACCTTGGTACAATGATAACCAAATGATTTTGAGCAAATCATAAGCTTTCAACGGATTTGATTTGTCTTTACCAGAAGCCGTTTGCTCTGGACTAGCCAACTCTTAGATAAAATATCTTTGGTGAGTCGATTACCAATTATGGATTTCCCACTGCCTTTACCACAAGCCATAAACTTGCGGGCTAGCCAACTTTTCACTAGTTAAAGATATGGTGAGTTGAACACCATACAATTTTGGGCAAATTGCAAGCCATAAACGGATTTGAGATATCTTTACCAAGAGCCGTTTGCTCCTGGATTAGCCAATCCTTATGTGGGTTAGACATGGTGGATTGATTACCATTTGTTGTGTTTAGTACATAGTACTTCCACTAAATAAAAAATTTTAAAATTTGGCCAATTTTTGGGGGAAAAAGGGACTAAAAGGGTACATTTATGATCAAATTCGCCAGAATTTCCCCCCCACACTTAGAAATGAATATTGTCCTCAATATTCAAAGTACCGGCTGTAATGCCGAAACTTAGAACGTAAAAAGATAACATTACTACCTAAGTGTAGAAACACAACAATTATTCTCTTTTTTAATATTTACAATTTTCATTCATTTTTAAGGTCTATATACAACATGTGGGGCATCTCCCCCACACTTAGGTGGTACACACGGGTGAAAACCCATGTTTAGCTACTGTTTTTGATTACCGAGTCGCTAGCTTGACTCGACCCCGAATTAATTTGTTCATGGGGAAGCAAGTGGAAGAGACAATCTCCATCGGACTTTCATTCAAGATGTTTGTATAAACATTGAAGTACGTGAAAGTTCCACACCGATGAGATATACATAGAACCGGCTCAAAAATGATAAATGAAAATGCCGGGATCAAAAATAGTGTCTTCATTCCCGCAGGAGTGAAGATGAAGATAAATCACAAGATATTTGAGGAAAGGAAGAAAGATTCTGATAACAATCAAGATCCATTCTTCATTCTCAAATATAGACATAACGGGAGGAAGGTTGAGGGTAGTATCATCAATAAGCAAACTCTTATGAGAGAGTATACCTTCCTCCGAGCCAATATCATCCTCAAGATCAAAATAGAAATGATCATATTCCGGAGGAGATATGTCATGAGAGAGTTCACCAGAGAACTCCTCGTGAAGAGAATCAATCACAAGATGTAAATCTGTGAATTCTTGTTCCACTGTAGACTCATCACTATCCTCAATCTGAGTATCAAAGAGTGGATTCTCAGAAATTAAAGTGAATTCAGAGTCGAATTCAAATAGAGGATTAGTGAGAGTTGTTTTGAACGTTTCAGGAACAAAGTGATCAACATTCTCTATTGGACTGTTGGGATATGAAGTGAGTGAATGATCATTACAAAGGAGACTTTCAATTTCTCCTAGGTTGGCTTTGAAATCAAAGAGATCATCATCACTTTCTGATGAAAGTGGAATGAAATCGGAGAAAGTCTCAAAATGATCTTTTGAACACTCAAGAGGGGAAAGGATATCACACAAATGCTCGAGAATTCCCTGTGACTCTCTCGGGATTGGGACAAGGTCCTCAACACTAGACTTTATGAATTCATCCGATTCCTTTTCAGGAACATTGTCAAGAAGCTCATCCCCCATGTTCAGAGAGTGAGTGTGAACCTCAGGTGTGATAGCAGTTGTTTGAGAATGAATCTCAACTGCTGGAATATTGATGCGCTCCAGAACAGTCAAGCTTTATCACACAAGCCTGCCACTTGTGAATGGCAGACCGTAACAAGCTTAAAACGGCTCAGGAACGAACTCAATGAAGATCTGAGGAGTATAGTGTTTCCCCGGGTCGTTATGTCCCAGCGAGCTATGCAATGGATTATCAAACGAAAAGTGATCGGGAGATTTGAACGGAAAAGGAGATTTGATTATAATTATAACTACAGGAAAAGCCAACGAATTACAACGGCTTAAATGCAAATTAAAGGAAGTTAAAAAGATAAAAACTATTAAATAAACGCTATCACTATATTTAAAATGATGAACGTTTAAAACTTAAAACTTAAAACTTACGTTTAAATAAAAATAACGTAAACGTACAAAATAAAAAGTGAAACTTATACAATATAAATCCCAAAAATATGAAAAATACATTTTTACAATCCTAATGATAAAAGAAAATATTTGGAAAAAGAAAATTATTTTTATAACTATTAAATTAATTATTATTAATTAAAAACTAATTTTAACTATTAAATAATAACCTAAAAGGCAAGAAAATAGGAAATAGAGCTAGAAAAACAAAATTAAGACTTAGAAAAATCTAAAATATCAAAATAGAATTTTCAAAACTATTTTTGTATTTTTCTGATTATTTTTCTATTTTCTATGAATTTTAAACTATTAAAAACTACTTAAATTATTTAAAAATACAATTTTAACTAAAAATATGGAAAAATACTTTTTTGGCTTTTTATATTTATTTAAACTTAAGAAAAATGAAAAATTATTTTTTTGAAGCTTTTCTTAATTATTTGTATTAAATGCTATTTAAAAATGCTTAAAAACTAAATAAAATCAAGAAAAATAGCAAATTAACTTGGAAAAATCTAAAAATTTCAGGAAAACTCTGAAATTTTATTAGGAATATAAGAAAAATGGAAAAACAGGTGC
Organism: Chrysanthemum seticuspe; assembly: GCA_019973895.1. Lineage (NCBI taxonomy): Eukaryota > Viridiplantae > Streptophyta > Magnoliopsida > Asterales > Asteraceae > Chrysanthemum > Chrysanthemum seticuspe. Next base: position 239,162,033 of record BPTQ01000001.1, on the reverse strand, counting down.
TTATGTGCAAGATATTGAAACTGATGCAGCAAGTGCTTATAAATAAGCACTTTAATAAGCCAAATGAGCTAAAACAGGCACCAAATAGAAACACAAGTTCTAGACTACTAAAATAACTAAAATGCAACAATTAACACCAGGCCTTAACCTCTATTTTGCAATTACAACAGATTTGATGTTATGAGCTTTTGGCTAAAATCAGATTTTGAGTACTAACTTAAGACACAAGCACAAGCTTAAAAATAAGCTCAAAATGAAAACTACAAATTGGAATCTAGACTAGACCTGGGTGAGACCAAATGCACCAAAACTCAGACCATGACTAGCTCTTATGAGCCCTGTGCACCTTGCACAAATTCTGAGAAAACTCAGTGTCAACTGAGTATCTGTGAGCAGGGGTGTTAAGTCCAAGTTGAGAGGCTTGTTTGGAGCTAATACAAAAATTGTAAAATTTTACAAAAATGGTAATAAGAAAGAGGACCAGTTGAAGTTTATGAAATGCCAAGCCTCACTGAAAATGGCTCAAAAATGAAGATGTGAAAAATCCTTGCAGTTGGCTATAAAACAGGTTTTTGCAATTTTGACTTTTGAAGAAATAATGAAACTTTGACTTTTTTGAGTTTTGATTCAAATTTATTGACAGATATTGATGTAATATGTTAAAATGAAACTACTGCAAGCAATGCTTATGACTTCTAAACACAAATTGAGCTTTTGCAAATCCAAATCCACAACAGTTAAGATGTTAGACAGATTTCTCTTGATGTTTGACTTTGGGGGTATGCAGACCCAAGTTAATGATTGAAATGTGCTCAAATGAGCTTAAGAAACATGAACTAACAGAAAGCTATCACTGAACAAGCCTTAAGGGCAGTTTAAGCAATGGACCAAACACCCCTTATCTTACTGTTTTGGATTCAAATTGTCTAAACACTTAAACCAACTTGTAATAAGGATCAAACTAAGCTTACATAACCAGATTACAACTATATAAACAAGTTAAAACTACAAATGATCACAGATACAAGAGAAGCATGAAACTGCAATTAGACTTGAAATTGGAAAATGAGAAAGATAACTCACAACTGTGTCCAGCTTGTGCAGGCTCAAAACCAAATCCAAACCTATGCTAACCTAATCTAAATTCAACCCAAATAAACCTCTGCAACACCCATTATCAACTTCCATTCCAATTTGAGCTCCTGTTGACTTTTGTTGACTAAAATGGAAAATTGTTTGAAACTGTAATGTGAGCTTATACAAAGCTTACAAGGAGCTTCGATAAACTTAGTAAGGCTTCAAATAAGCCAATAACAACTTGGACCATAGAATTTGAACCTGAAAACTGTAACAGTAAACTTGAAAATATAAACTTATATAAAAACTTTAATTGATACTCAAAAGTGACTTACAAAGGTTTGTAAACTTGAAAGTGATACAATGAAACTGAAATTACACCATTTTAATTTAAACTAAGACAATAATCTAAAAAACGACATAAGTAAAATTTATAAAAACTAACTACTCCTCAAACTTGCTTCTTTCTTCTCTTTTATAGCTCCAAGTTGCTTTTTCTCTCTCTTTTTGCAAATCCCACTTCCATTTTTGACCTTTGGATGGTTTAGAGTTGATCCTGGCCATTGAGTATTTTTGGCGGGAAATGAAGGTTTTAACAGATGAGGGTTGAGTGTGGGAGAGGGGTGAGGAGTTAATGATTTTTGGATTGTGGTGTTTGGAGGGGGGACAAGGTGGAGTGGAATGGAGGAGGGGGAATGGGTTGTATCTGAGTTGCAGCTAAAGCAGTTGAGAAGAAGACTTTTTGGCGGGTTGAGATTTTTGACCAGAGTTTGACCCAAGGGGTAATAATAGAAGGGGAGTTCACAATTCAATTTGACAGGGGTCCAAGGTTAGGCAGGGGTCCAAATTAGGTTTAAAGGGTTAATAACTCTAGGGACTTAATGTGTAAATCCTGAAAATCAAGGGACCATTGCTGGCAATTCAGAAAAGTTATTCCAAGGGACCACAAGTGACAACCTTCAAAAGTATAAGGACCAAACTTGCCATTTTGCCATTTTCCAGGGGCCATTTCTGCCAAATTTCAAAGTTGAAGGACTAAACTTGTAATTTTCTCAAACTTTTTATATTTTTCACCTAAAGGACTAAATTTGACAACTTATGATTTTAAAAGGACCTTTGGTGACTTTACTTTTGAAATTATGTGCTCAGGGACTGTTTTTGACAACTTTTGAAACTTGGGGGACTGAAACTGCCAATTTTGCAAACTTTGCTCAATTTTCATCTGATTTTAAACATTTTGCATTTGAAACATATAAAATGTAATTTTGGAATATTTTCAGTATTTTGATGCATTTCTGAGCATTTTTAGACGTTTTGCAGTTCAGATTTGACTAAAAATGATGAGTATTTACACACTCATCAATCCCCCACACTAAACTATTGATAGTCCCTAACAATCTTTTGAGAAAAACATAATGGATTTGAATCTCTTTACCAAAAGCCATTACTTCGTGAGTAGCCAAATGTTTCAGTTCAAGTAAGAACCATGGTACACCGATAACCATGTGATTTTGAGCAAATCACCAGCTTTCAACGGATTTGATTTGTCTTTACTAGAAGCCGTTTGCTTCTGGACTAGCCAACTCTTAGATAAATTATCAATATTATCTTTGGTGAGCTGATTACCAATTATGGTTTTTCCACTGCCTTTACCACAAACCATAACCTTGCGGGCTAGCCAACTCTTCACTTTTTAGGATATGGTGAGCTGAATACCATACAATTTTGGGCAAATTGCAAGCCGTCAACGGATTTGAAATATCTTTACCAAGAGCCGTTTGCTCTTGGATTAGCCAATCCTTTTGTCTTACAGACATGGCGGACTGATAACCAAAATGAGTAAGTGTATAACACTTACTCCAAAAAAAAATTTTGGCCAAAAACGGGGGAATTGGGTAGATAATACATGAAATTCGTGAGAATTCCCCCCCACACTTAGAAATGAATATTGCCCTCAATATTCAAAGTACCGGCGGTTATGCCAAAACAAAGAACGTAAAAGGGAAATACTAAGGCCATTATTTTGAAAGATTTTTTTTTTTATTTTTTTTTTTTATTTTTTTTTTAGATATATATATATATATATATATATATATATATATATATATATATATATATATATATATATATATATATATATATATATATATAACATGTGGGGCAACTCCCCCACACTAGGGTGGAACACATGGGTGAAAACCCATGTTTAGCTACTGTTTTTGATTACCGAGTCGCTAGCTTGACTCGACCCCGAATTCATTGGTTCATGGGGAAGCAAAGTGGAAGAAACAATCTCCCTCGGACTTTCATTCAAGATGTTTGGACAAACATTTGAAGCACGTGAAAGTTCCACACCGACGAGATATACATAGAACCGGCTCAAAAATGATAAATGAAAATGCCGGGGTCAAAGATAGTGTCTTCATTCCCGAAGGAGTGAAGATGAAGAGTAATCACAAGATATTTTAGGAAAGGAAGAAAGGTCTTGATAACAATCAAGATCCATTCTTCATCCTCAAATGTAAACGTATCGGGAGGAAGGGTGAAGGTAGTATCATCAATAAGCAAACTCATACGATAGAGTACGCCTTCCTCCGAGCCAATATCATCCTCAAGATCAAAATAGAAATGATCATGTTCCGGAGGAGATATGTCATGAGAGAGTTCACCGGAGAACTCTTTATGAAGAGAATCATTCACATGAGGTGAATTTGTGAACTCTTGTTCCATTGTGGGCTCATCACTATCCTCAGTCTGAGTATCAAAGAGTGGATTCTCAGAAATTGAAGTGAATTCAGAATCGAATTCAAATAGAGGATTAGTGAAAGTAGCTTTGAATGTTTCGGGAACAAAGTGATCAACATTCTCATTTGGATTGTTGGGATAAGAAATGAGTGAACGATCATTATCAATGAGACTTTCAGTCTCTCCCAGATCGGCTTCGAAATCAAAGAGTGGATTGATGTGAGTGAGTTCACCGGAGAACTCCTCAAGAAGAGGGTCAGCATCAGATTGTGGAAGTGATGCCTCAACGTACTCGATGTTTCCAAAGGAAGCACAATCGTCGCTAAATTCGGAGAAAGTTTCCAATTGATCATTTGAACACTCAAGAGGGGAAGAAGAATCACACATAAGATCAAAAGTTCCCTGTGACTCTCTCGGGATTGGGACAAGGTCCTCAACACTAGACTTTATGAATTCGTCCGATTCCTTTTCAGGAACAGTGTCAAGATGCTCGTCCCCCATGTTCAGAGAGTGAGTGGGAGCTTCGGGTGTGATAGCAGTTGTTTGAGATGGAATCTCAACTGCTGGAATATCAACTGACTGAGGGAGTTGAGAAGTATTATCTTTAAAAGGATAAAAACTCTCCTCGTCATCATCATAGAGAGCTGCCTTAAGAAATTGGGAACGCCTTAGAGCTGCATGCTCTAGGACTAACAATTCTTCCCTAGATTGGCGGGCCTCTCTTTCTTCGGCTAACAATTCTCCCATGGTCTTTTCACCACTCACTTGATTCTTAAAGTTACTAATCATATCCTCAAGTGTTTTCATTGCGGTTTCAAAATCCTGGGAGACTTCTTGAGACAACGGCTCAGGTGGAGTTTGAACCGTATAATGCTGTGGAGGTTGGAAATTTTCAAATATGTGAGAGTCATGATTGTTACAAGGAACTGGGTTCCCTATTTGACAATCAGAGCTGAAATGGGGACCTCCACAGTACTCACAACAGTAAAACTGTTGAGTCTGGACAAGTGAATCATATGGATTTTGGTCATAACCAAAGTTCTGAGCATCACTGGAAAACTGTTCATAGACAAACGTGTTTCCGGATTGACACTCAAATCCTTGGTGAGGACCTCCACAAAATTCACAACAGTATTGTTGATCATATGAAGATAAGTCGGGCTGTGGTGGGTAATTGGAAAAGTTTGAGGGGTCGTTAAATGAGTTCGGATTAGGATCATAATCAAATGAATTTCTCGAACCACAAAACAAACAACTCCCGTTATGGATATCATTACCACATTGTACACAAGTACACCAACGACAGGGTGAACCAAAGAGAGGCTCACCACAACCGACACAAGGAATAAACGATTGCATTTGAGAGTTATGAAGAGGAATCGGTTTATTCAAAGAATCAACAAAACCAACATGGTAATCCGAATGACTATCAAGTCTCGAAGAATATTCAGAAAAATCAGGAGGTGGGACAAGTGGTGTGCTCTGAGAGCTAGCAATTTCCACCACTTCCGTTATGGTCTCCGGATTTGGTTCTTGAGAAACGTGAAGATTAGGCAAGTCATTCTTGCTAGTCACCGGTGTTTGAACGGGTTCATCGTAATCAATTCTAATTCTCGACCTTTTTTCATCGGCTTGAATTTGTTCGATTAGATTACGGACTCTATCTTCAAAGAAAGTGTCCTCGTAATCCTCGGTGGGTGCTTGGGGTAGCTCCGACGTTTGAACTGGTTTGTCAAGATTAGAATGTATTTCATGTTGTGGCGGGTGGTCGAAATAACTTTGAAAAGAATTTTTGATGGATAATTCGCACGAATTGCAAAATTCGCTTGAACTAGGTCCTCCACACCGCTCACACACATTTGTGACGATGATGTTGACGATTGTCGACATAAGAATTAAACATATAGAGGATTAAGAAGAGAATCAAATTGTTGAGAGGATACGAAGAATAGAATTAAACGGTAAAAGAGGGTAAGAGAAATAGAATCAACGAATAAGAGGAATTAGAAGAATATTTTTGTATTTTTGGATAAGAAAATATAAACATATACAGAATGATGGTATGAACAAAGAGTGAATATCCAAATTACTAATCTGCTAAACGTAAGATTATCAGCACAGCTCCCCGGCAGCGGCGCCAAAAATTTGATGCGCTCCAGAACAGTCAAGCTTTATCACACAAGCCTGCCACTTGTGAATGGCAGACCGTAACAAGCTTAAAACGGCTCAGGAACGAACTCAATGAAGATCTGAGGAGTATAGTGTTTCCCCGGGTCGTTATGTCCCAGCGAGCTATGCAATGGATTATCAAACGAAAAGTGATCGGGAGATTTGAACGGAAAAGGAGATTTGATTATAATTATAACTACAAGAAAAGCCAACGAATTACAACGGCTTAAATGCAAATTAAAGGAAGTTAAAAAGATAAAAACTATTAAATAAACGCTATCACTATATTTAAAATGATGAACGTTTAAAACTTAAAACTTAAAACTTACGTTTAAATAAAAATAACGTAAACGTACAAAATAAAAAGTGAAACTTATACAATATAAATCCCAAAAATATGAAAAATACATTTTTACAATCCTAATGATAAAAGAAAATATTTGGAAAAAGAAAATTATTTTTATAACTATTAAATTAATTATTATTAATTAAAAACTAATTTTAACTATTAAATAATAACCTAAAAGGCAAGAAAATAGGAAATAGAGCTAGAAAAACAAAATTAAGACTTAGAAAAATCTAAAATATCAAAATAGAATTTTCAAAACTATTTTTGTATTTTTCTGATTATTTTTCTATTTTCTATGAATTTTAAACTATTAAAAACTACTTAAATTATTTAAAAATACAATTTTAACTAAAAATATGGAAAAATACTTTTTTGGCTTTTTAAATTTATTTAAACTTAAGAAAAATGAAAAATTATTTTTTTGAAGCTTTTCTTAATTATTTGTATTAAATGCTATTTAAAAATGCTTAAAAACTAAATAAAATCAAGAAAAATAGCAAATTAACTTGGAAAAATCTGAAAATTTCAGGAAAACTCTGAAATTTTATTAGGAATATAAGAAAAATGGAAAAACAGGTGCTTATGTGCAAGATATTGAAACTGATGCAGCAAGTGCTTATAAATAAGCACTTTAATAAGCCAAATGAGCTAAAACAGGCACCAAATAGAAACACAAGTTCTAGACTACTAAAATAACTAAAATGCAACAATTAACACCAGGCCTTAACCTCTATTTTGCAATTACAACAGATTTGATGTTATGAGCTTTTGGCTAAAATCAGATTTTGAGTACTAACTTAAGACACAAGCACAAGCTTAAAAATAAGCTCAAAATGAAAACTACAAATTGGAATCTAGACTAGACCTGGGTGAGACCAAATGCACCAAAACTCAGACCATGACTAGCTCTTATGAGCCCTGTGCACCTTGCACAAATTCTGAGAAAACTTAGTGTCAACTGAGTATCAGTGAGCAGGGGAGTTAAGTCCAAGTTGAGAGGCTTGTTTGGAGCTAATACAAAAATTGTAAAATTTTACAAAAATGGTAATAAGAAAGAGGACCAGTTGAAGTTTATGAAATGCCAAGCCTCACTGAAAATGGCTCAAAAATGAAGATGTGAAATATCCTTGCAGTTGGCTATAAAACAGGTTTTTGCAATTTTGACTTTTGAAGAAATAATGAAACTTTGACTTTTTTGAGTTTTGATTCAAATTTATTGACAGATATTGATGTAATATGTTAAAATGAAACTACTGCAAGCAATGCTTATGACTTCTAAACACAAATTGAGCTTTTGCAAATCCAAATCCACAACAGTTAAGATGTTAGACAGATTTCTCTTGATGTTTGACTTTGGGGGTATGCAGACCCAAGTTAATGATTGAAATGTGCTCAAATGAGCTTAAGAAACATGAACTAACAGAAAGCTATCACTGAACAAGCCTTAAGGGCAGTTTAAGCAATGAACCAAACACCCCTTATCTTACTATTTTGGATTCAAATTGTCTAAACACTTAAACCAACTTGTAATAAGGATCAAACTAAGCTTACATAACCAGATTACAACTATATAAACAAGTTAAAACTACAAATGATCACAGATACAAGAGAAGCATGAAACTGCAATTAGACTTGAAATTGGAAAATGAGAAAGATAACTCACAACTGTGTCCAGCTTGTGCAGGCTCAAAACCAAATCCAAACCTATGCTAACCTAATCTAAATTCAACCCAAATAAACCTCTGCAACACCCATTATCAACTTCCATTCCAATTTGAGCTCCTGTTGACTTTTGTTGACTAAAATGGAAAATTGTTTGAAACTGTAATGTGAGCTTATACAAAGCTTACAAGGAGCTTAGATAAACTTAGTAAGGCTTCAAATAAGCCAATAACAACTTGGACCATAGAATTTGAACCTGAAAACTGTAACAGTAAACTTGAAAATATAAACTTATATAAAAACTTTAATTGATACTCAAAAGTGACTTACAAAGGTTTGTAAACTTGAAAGTGATACAATGAAACTGAAATTACACCATTTTAATTTAAACTAAGACAATAATCTAAAAAACGACATAAGTAAAATTTATAAAAACTAACTACTCCTCAAACTTGCTTCTTTCTTCTCTTTTATAGCTCCAAGTTGCTTTTTCTCTCTCTTTCTGCAAATCCCACTTCCATTTTTGACCTTTGGATGGTTTAGAGTTGATCTTGGCCATTGAATATTTTTGGCGGGAAATGAAGGTTTTAACAGATGAGGGTTGAGTGTGGGAGAGGGGTGAGGAGTTAATGATTTTTTGATTGTGGTGTTTGGAGGGGGGACAAGGTGGAGTGGAATGGAGGAGGGGGAATGGGTTGTATCTGAGTTGCAGCTAAAGCAGTTGAGAAGAAGACTTTTTGGCGGGTTGAGATTTTTGACCAGAGTTTGACCCAAGGGGTAATAATAGAAGGGGAGTTCACAATTCAATTTGACAGGGGTCCAAGGTTAGGCAGGGGTCCAAATTAGGTTTAAAGGGTTAATAACTCTAGGGATTTAATGTGTAAATCCTGAAAATCAAGGGACCATTGCTGCTAATTCAGAAAAGTTATTCCAAGGGACCACAAGTGACAACCTTCAAAAGTATAAGGACCAAACTTGCCATTTTGCCATTTTCCAGGGGCCATTTCTGCCAAATTTCAAAGTTGAAGGACTAAACTTGTAATTTTCTCAAACTTTTTATATTTTTCACCAAAGGACTAAATTTGACAACTTATAATTTTAAAAGGACCTTTGGTGACTTTACTTTTGAAATTATGTGCTCAGGGACTGTTTTTGACAACTTTTGAAACTTGGGGGACTGAAACTGCTAATTTTGCAAACTTTGCTCAATTTTCATCTGATTTTAAACATTTTGCATCTGAAACATATAAAATGCAATTTTGGAATATTTTCAGTATTTTGATGCATTTCTGAGCATTTTTAGACGTTTTGCAGTTCAGATTTGACTAAAAATGATGAGTATTTACACACTCATCAAATATCCACTGATGAACTTGATGAATCTTCAAGTGTATCCTCATCATCACTGTCATCAGGAATAAAACGAAATTGAGAGCTAGATCTGGCTGCTTTTTCTTTTGCAATTAATTCCCTAATAGACTTTTCAAAAGCAATTTGGGAATTTATTTTAGCAGCCTGCTCTTCAGCTAGCAATTCTTCCATGGATTTCTCATGTGAATTTTGAATGATGGGACATTATGGGAGTGGATATTTGTCAAAACCGGAAGGTTGACATTGATAATCATCATGAGGACCCCCACAATATACACAAGAAAAACTGGGAACATTATGAAATGCTGTCTTACTCAACTCCTCAGTTCTTTTCACTGACTCCAGAAGCTCTAGATAAGTGTCTTGTTGGGTTTGCTGAGGAGTTTGAGTTATTTGGCACTGTGGAGGTTGGTCGTGATATGGATAGTCGTAATTGTTACAAGGAAATGGATTCCCTGTTTGACAATCAGAGCTGAAATGGGGACCTCCACAGTTCTCACAACAGTAAAACTGTTGAGCCTGGATTGGTGAATCATATGGATATTGGTCATAACCAAAGTTCTGAGCATCACTGGAAAACTGTTCATAGACAAACGTGTTTCCGGATTGACACTCAAATCCTTGGTGAGGACCTTCACAAAATTCACAGCAGTATTGTTGATTATATGAAGATAAGTCGGGCTGTGGTGGGTAATTGGAAAAATTTGAGGGGTCGTTAAATGAGTTCGGATTAGGATCATAATCAAATGAATTCCTTGAACTACAAAACAAACAACTCCCGTTCCGAATATCATTACCACACTGTACACACGTACACCAGCGACATGGTGAACCAAAAAGAGGCTCACCACAACCGACACAAGGAATAAACGATTCTATTTGAGAGTTATGAGAAGGAATCCGTTCATTCAAAGAATCAACAAAACCAACATGGTGATCTGAATGACTATTAAGACTCAAAGAATATTTTGAAAAATCCGGAGGTGGGACAAGTGGTGTGCTCTGAGAGCTAGCAATTTCCACCACTTCCGTTATGGACCCCGGTTCTGGTTCTTGAGAAACGTGAAGATTAGGCAAGTCATTCTTACTAGTCACCGGTCTAAATTCTACATGTTTGCTTTTAACCGTAAATCGTGAAAGTGTAGGATCAATTTTAGACGGCTTAGGAGCAATTGAGGGGTTAGATTTTTGGATAACCGTAGGTTGGACGTATTTAGCACCTCCATTATCAGAGGGAAGTACCTGGTCCTTTGTCACCCCGGTTTCTCGTTCTATTTCCCTACGCAGAATCACTGGATCATCATGAACCACACGAATTCTTGACATTTGTGATAAAATAGGAAGTTTTTCAACTTCGTTCCAGATTTCGTCGTAGTCGAGAGATTCCATGAGAATAGAAGAAGTTTAGAATCAAATGGATAGAGGGTAAAGGAATAAAGAATCAAAAAGGGTAGGAGGGTAAAGATGAATATTTTTGGATTTTTGAAAAACATGCCATAAAAACAAAGAATGAAAATATTTTTGGTGTTGTTAACACTTTAGGAAAAGTGTTAATGAACTTTTTGATTTTGAAAAATTGGTTACAAAAAGGTGGTATATGTGCAAGTATGGGTCTGGAAATGCTTAAAACACGCTTACAGCGGCGCCAAAATTTGATCGGTGCTAAACCGTCAAGTTATCTCACGCAAGCTAGCCACTTGTGAATGACCAACCGTAAGAAACTCAAAACAGCTCAAACACCAAATGCAATTTAAGATCAGAGGAATATAGGGGATTCCTGGGTCGTTAAGTCCCACGGAGGATGAATTGGTGTTAAACAACTTCAGATGTCGAATAATCACTAAGGATAGTGATCAGTAAGGATATTGATGGAAAATTACCTAAAGAAAAGATCTACAAATTACAGTGACTTAAATGCAAATTAAAAGAAAATTAAAAAAATAAAATATATTAAATAAACGCTATCACTATTTTTACAGATCGATGAACGTTTATTTTATAAAACAAAATAACTTAAATAAACTATTTTAATTAAAACGTAAACCTAAATAAACTTAAAACGTAACCTAAAATGAAAACGAGCGTTACGTGTAAAAATAACGCTGGAGCGCAAGCAAAAACGTAAAATTATTGAAATAAAAGGCCTACGAATGTAAAACTAATTTTATTACGTACTATATGACAAAAGAAAATTTTAGAAAAAAGATTTATATTTTTTAGACTTTTATATTTTTTATTATGAATTAATTAAGATTTTACACTAATTAAATGTTTAAAAATACTAAAACTAATGAGAAAAATCTGAAACTTTTTTATAAAATACTTAATACTAATACAATTTTATAAAAAATACAAAAACTGAAAAAGCTAGTAAGAATAAGCTAGAAATAAGCTAAATAAGGCGTATAAGCTAAAATGGACAAAGTGTGGTTATATATTTGATTTTGCAAGATACAACCAAGACAAGTCCCAAGGGCAATTGGTATCCAGGTACCCTTCTAACGCGCTCCAAAGGGGGAGGTCTCAGGTTCGAGCCTGCCTACCCCCTTTTTGCTAAACATTTGTTTTTTGGATTTTTATTTTACAAACTTGTTAAGCTAACTAAGATAAGCACTTTTCACAACTACAACTTTTTATTAAAACCAATAATAAGCTCTGTGAGAGCTTATTTTCTTAACAGTTGGCTTTAAAAGGAAATAAGCAAAAGATATTAAGCCAAGTAGCTTATAAGCTACTCAATAAGCAAAATGTAAAATGGAATAATCTAGGAAACTACTAATAAGCTAGTATGATAACTGAAAAAAAAAAAAACAGATTGACTTAAAAATAAGCACAAAACAAACCAAAATAAGCACTAGCTTAAGCTGGAACACAGGACACTTTATGGATTACTAGGCACTTTCTAACTAAAATTTAAGCACTAAAATAAGCTAAGAAATGAAAAGGAAAACTTGAACTAACAAGCTAACCAACTGAACTTTCCAAAAAGCTAAAATTCAAAGTCTGGACTACAATAATAAGCTTATGAGAAGCTTTTGAAAAACTTATGAATACAGACTAGCTGGTGCACACAGGAAATGGACAAATCTAAAAAGCACTTGCAGGCTTATTAAATAAGCTACAAATAGGAAAATGAAAACTGGGACCTTGAGATAGCTAGGTGAGCTATCCTAAAAGCTAAATTACACAGGCTGGAACTCACTAGATAGCTTTTGACAAGCTATTGAAAATGCTTGTAAAACCTGTGCACAGGACAGTTTTGACTTTTTGATTAACACTAAAAGTTTGACTTAACTGAACTTAGGATAGAATTTACTCACTAATTATGTTGTAATAAGCTAAAATGAGATTATCTAAAGCTAGACCAACAACCTTTAAGCTTGTAAAATGAATTTTGCAACTAAAAATCCCAACAGTGGACTGTTAAGGGCAAATACATGAGATTTTGACTTTTTATCTTATGAGAACTGTATTTTATGGTTAAACTACCCTCTTTAGACATGATGTAACATATACCAACTAGAAAGTTCAACCAAAACAACCTCTGAGTTATCAAACTCAACAAATCCAAACACCATTTTAATAAGCTGTTAAGTAGTTTTATACACTAAAACTAATTTTTAACCAATATGACCTATTTATTAACTAATATAAACTATATTTAAATAGATTTAGGCTAGAATTATCAAGATTACAGAACTAATATTAAGAATTGCAAATTTCAAAGAATGGCTTACAAATTGAAATTCAAGCACAGGACATGGAACCAAGGACTGAAACACTCCTATAGCTTACCAATAAGCTCTAAACCAAATAACATTCAAATATCAGCACTGCTTCAGTCTCTTGATCATTGCTTCCATGGAATTTTTTATTTTCTCACTAATTTATTCTTGATTTTTGTGAATTTTTCTGTTTTGACTACAAACTGATTTTTAAGGATACTAAAGCTTAGAAAAGCTTTTATAAGAGCTTATATGAGCTTTTGAATGCTTAACAACAAATTATAACAACATTTAACTTAACATGAAATTTTCTTGATCTTGAAATTTTACATAAACTGGAAATGAAAAGAGAACTTGAAATTGATTATTGAAATAGGTTTATAACACTCTGAAATCATTAAAACAGGGTACTTGTAAGCTTAAAATTACACTAGTATTTGAAAATTACATAATACGACATAAACTAAACTAAACTACACTACTTGGTTCTCCACTCTGCTTCTCTCTTGATATTTATTGACCTCTTTTGCATCCCACTAGCTTCCAGATACTTTCCCACATTGTTTCACAGCCATTGATTTAGTCAAACTCATCTTGTCCGTTTAAATCAGTTTTGGCGCCAAAATGCTACACGTGGATTAGAGGCGGTTTGAGAACAATTAAAGCATTATGGAGTGTTGTGGAGAGTTGTAGGGAACATTTGAGATATTTTTATGGCCAAGTTGGGGTGTTATGGAAGAAAAACAGAGGGATAGGTGCTACAGTGGTGGTTTTAGTTGAAAATGGTGGGAATGGCATTAAATGGTGGAGTGGGATAGGGAGGAGATTTGGAAGGGAGTGGGTGAGATAAGTAGGGCAGCTGTAAAGGTGGGGGTGAGGTGGAAACCACTGGTGGTTTTGGGTTTCAGTGTTGGGTGAGGGAGATGTACAGTACATCTAGTTTGGGCGCGGGGTTGACTTGGTTTGACCAAGTTAATAACAGGGTAGCGGGTTTGGGCTAGGGGTGTTGGACCAGCTGGGCTAAGGATTGGATTTGGTTTGGGATAATAATAATCAAGGGTCCATTTGGTTTTAGCTAGTAAATCACAAGGACTAATCATGCAATATTCTGAAACTGAAGGACCAAAACTGCCACAATACCAAAGTTATCACAAGGACCTATATTGCCAAGTATGAATAATACAAGGACCACTTTTGATTATTTTCCATTTTTAATAAATCCAAGGCCTTTTATGCCATTTTTGAAACTTAAGGGACCAAAGATGTAATTTTCCAAAAGTTTATCATAAGGACCATTCTTGTCATTTATTAATAGTACAAGGTTTATTTTTGATAAATTTCACTTTTTAAATTAACCAAGGACTATATTTGACATTTTCCAAACTTGAGGGACTAAAGTTGTCATTTTGTGATTTTTGAATTTTAAAGGGTTTGTTTTGACAACTTTTGAATCTTATGGACCTTAAATGACTTTTTACAAGTTTTTGAATTACCAGGGACTAATTTTGACAACTTTTGTAACTTGGGGGACTAAAACTGCCAATTATGCAAACTTGATACGTTTTTCATCAGATTTTGATGTTTTTGCATTTAAAACATATAAAACACTTGTTTGTGATATTTTTATCATTTTGAAGCATTTCTGAGTGTTTTCAGATGTTTTTGGCATTTTAACAGTACAAAAATGATGAGTATTTAGACACTCATCACATGTATGTAGGGGCAGCATTGTATGGGTTTTGATTAGGAGGTATTCCAATAGTGTTTTGATTAACATATTGGGGATAAGCAGTAGGTATATAAGGGGGGTGACTTCCTACAGGATACGAAGGGTATACCATAGGTTGTCCATAGGGCATGCTTCCGTATGGTTGAGTAAAGTTGGGGTTGTTACCCTGCCCGTTAGGTGGGGGATAAACCCCTTGAGGGTAAGATTGAGCCTGAAAAGGAAGGTACATACCATGAGGAGGAAGACTTCCTCCCCTGTTTAATTGAGATGGATCGCCTCCTACGCCAGATGCGTGAGAAGGCTGCAGTGGAACCCCCGTTTCCGTTCTTCCCAGATGAGCCACCAAGAGTGGTGGCAAATTAACCTCCGTAGTCTCCCTTCGGTGACTCCTTCCATTGGAGCCTTCCATCGTTCCTTCCCTTCTTGTCGGAGCCCGCTTCGGAGCGTCTTCGAAACCAACCTTCCTTCCGCTAGGCCTTCGACTGTTTGGAGACCCTACCCTTAACACCGAGCGAGTAGCCCCCGAAGCCAAGGGCCTAGCCTCCATTTCTAACTCTTCGTCATACTCATCGCTTGAGTATTCTAACTCCCTACGCATTTCCACATTCCGGTTTTGCCTCCTTCTAGCTCTTAGTAAAGATTCTAATGCTTCAATGTTAGCTTCGACAAACGCCGGACTGATCACCGGTTCAGGGTTAGCTGAGGTTGAAGCATGATTGTTGGGAGTTATTTCAGGGTGAGATCGTGTGGTAAAAGTGGATGCGGTTATATTGGGAAGGTTGCCAGGATCATTGACTGGGATTGATGTCAAGGTCGAGAAACCCGGAGGGGGTGTATCTTCTCTTCCTTGGGTCATGCCGTAAAACTAGTGAGAGCGATTGACTGGGTGTAAGTTTGGAATGACGAGACCAATAGTAGCGGGTTCCACGGATGGCGCCACTGATTGTACAATAATTCGTACGACCAGGCCTTCGATGGTGATCGAAGGGTATGAGGGGTGATATGCTTGCGCCAAACTTGTAGTCAATCTGCAATAAAAAATAGTAGACACTTCGTTAAGTGATTGCGCAGGGGTTGGGCCCTGCGAACCACCTCCGGCGTGTGAATAAGTATGTGATATGAGTTATGGATAATATGATGTATGTGAAATAATGTGTTGAGTGAACATACCATTTAAATGACTCGTCCAACCTATTTATAGGTGATAAAAATAGCTTGGAGAGTGTTAGCACACGTTTAGGAGATCATGGGGGGCGTCCCCTGATTTGTGGTAACCGCTAGGGCTTCATCCCCACTATCTCGGACTTGGCGGGGAAGCTAAGGAAATAGTGAGAACGTGGGGGAAGACCAAGTCAAGGTTCTTGTTTGTCTTGGCATCTTCAAGGGAAGACACCGAAGGGCATAGGCCTTCGGCTGGCGAATTCCCAACTGGTAACCATATCAATGATGAATGGTTTTACGCCACCAATGACTTATAAAGAAAGACTTGGGTCTTCGTAATGTAATTTCGACTGAGGCCGAAGGGGGGTCCTTCGACCTGATCGAAGGGTACGTCATCACATACCAACCCCAAATAAATGGGCAAACCGAGAACACCAACCAGGCATTAAAATGCATTTTGGAAAAATCCGCCGGTAGTAACAGAGAAGATTGGGTTGACAAGATGGATGAAGCTTTATGGGCATTTAGGACTGCTTATATGACCCCGATAGGTAGCACACCATTTTGGATTGTGTACGGAAAGGCTTGTCATCTTCCGGTTGAGTTGGAACATAAAGCATATTGGGCCCTTCAAAAGCTAATTTGGATACTAATATGATAAAGGAACACTGATTCTCTCAAATAAATCGTCTTGCTGAATTAAGAGATGAGGCATATGATCACGTAAGAGCCTATAAGGACATGACCAAAAGATGGCACGATGCTCGAATTAAAGAAAAAGAGTTTAAGGTAGGACAAGAGGTGCTTGTTTTCAACTCAAGGCTTAAGCTCTTCCTCGAAAAGATGAGATCCCGCTGGGTTGGACCTTATATGGTTATTCAAGTGTTCCCTTATGGGACAATTGAAGTTGTCAGTAAAGAGGGGGAATATTTCAAGGTAATTGGGCACATGGAAAAGATTTATTATGGAAAGGAAATTAGTGAACTAAGTAGCACCCATGTTCTTCGCACCAATATAAAGCCCCAAGGCCTTGAGTCTAACTTAAAGACTCGTTAATAAACAAAAGTGCTCTTTTGGGAGACAACCCGAATTATCCCTTTCCTTTTTGTTTTATTAGTATAGTTTGGTTTTGTGCATTTTTTATAACATTTTTGCAGGAATTGGAGTTGAAAGCATGGCGTTTAGGGGCACTTGGATTTTGTCCCGTTAGCCAATTACGGCGTAACTATTTTCATAGGTTACGCCGTAACAGCTCTTCAGTAGCAGTTCACTCCAGATCTCAAGCAGTTACGGCGTAACTCTCCTCTATTATTACACCGTAACCTGTTTTCAGATTAGAAGATTTCCAGGTTTAAACCAATTACGGCGTAACTCATTCATTTGGTTACGTCGTAATTCATCCTGCAACTTAAAATTTTATTTTAATATTTGCACAATAATCTTGCATTAGTTCTAAATGAACTTTGTGGGTATGCTCGCTATAAGCCCTCATGAGACTTCACTCGTCCACTTGGGACACCAAGTGGTTCAAAAGGCTTGTTGCACACGCTAAATGCAACCGTGATTCCTACGAAAGTGAGTTAGGTTTTATTTGGTTTTTGTTTTTTCGTTTTTATTTTTAGAATTATGCTTGTCGGTAGTTTGTGATTTCAGGGATTGAAGTCTGCTCATGGATACTTAACGAAGGCACAATTATTCAACGTGGGCCATCTTTCATTCTAGGAGCAAATTTTAGGGAAATTCTCGCTCTAATTCTACTTTCTCTTCACCTTTATTTCACGTGTAGTACAAAAGAGACTTTGTACATCTCAAGTGGGGGGACAGGAGTAGAATTATTACTTGAACTTATTTTCCCTCTTTTTTCTAGTTTATTTTGAAAAATTATGCCATTTTTAAAATTTTGACATGTTTTTCTTAACCTAACTAGATTAGACCTTAGTCGAGCACACTATAACCCTTTGTGGAAAACTAGAAGGGGGGGTTGAATAGTTTTACCAATTAAAACTTCCTTTTAACTATTTAGATCGACTTATGTCAATCTATTTGGTTGTGTGCGTTGGATGTTGATAAACATGCATATAAAGATATGTAATGATAATATAAGAGTAAGAAGCACAAAACCACAACGCAAGTATTTATAGTGGTTCGGCTACAAGGACACCTTCCTTGCCCTACTCCACTCCTCGAGTCACCTACTCGAGAGTTTGTAATCACTACACCAATCTCCTTATGGCGGAGAAGCCTTCACAACGTCGCTTAACCTTTTTCCAGTACAAAGCTAAATACCGAGTTCTTTCACACCAAGGCGAACCACACCTAACACAACGTCGCCTACCCTTTATACGATGCTAGGCTAACCACCGAGTTCTTTCACACCTTAGGTGAACTACACCTTCACAACGTCGCCTACCCTTTATTAGGTACTAGGCTAAGCACCTAGTTCCATTGCAATAGAGGAACTACTACCACACTACACCAACGACTAATCCCAAAGGAGTTCTACTCCTTTACAACATCATCAAGGACATCAATATCCTTGGATCTAATGCTAGTCTATCTAGTACATCGAAACACACCATATCGAATGTACATCTAAGGCACCTTTCACTAATGCCTTTGATTAGATCTACAAGGCACCTTTCACTAATGTCTTTGATTAGATCTACAAGACACTTTTCACTAATGTCTTGTGTCTTCACTTCTAAGCACCTTTTCACTAATGCTTCTTGTCTTGACTTCTAAGCACCTACCATAAGTGCTTATCCTATAAACGATAGATACCTTTCACTACTATCTTCGTCTTGACACTTGAGACATCTTTCACTAATGTCTTTAACACTACGCTTCTTTGAAGAAAGAAAGGGATCATCAACAAGAGGACTTCAATAGCCTTGATGATGAGGAAGCTTGGCAACTCATGGACTTGAGCTTGCTCGACTTCAAAGGTGGTGATCTTCCCTTTAAGAGGAACCTAAAAGATCACACAAAAACAAAACTACAAACATAGATCTCTTGGATCTAAGGTTAGTGAGATTTAACTCAGGGGAGAAAGTATGTTGGAGAGGGGTGAGATTTAATGAAGAAATGGCTCACTATTTATAGAGGAAAAACCTACTGTTTCCCCGGATCCCACGGATCCCTTCCACTTAGGATCCGGCTAGCACAAAGCTAGGGATCCGTGGTCCGCTCCTCTTTGCCCATGGGTATTTTGGGTTATGGGTCATGGGTCATGGGTTATGGGTTGATCCATGGTTTTCAATCTAGATACAATGTATCTTAAGGATACATTGAACTTGTGTAAGTGGTATATATAAAACCATGGGTTATGGGTCAAAAACCATTTGCTAGTTTTTATCTATTTAGTATATACTTGCTTTTACCCATTTTGGTATACACTTGTTTTTACCCATTTTAGTGTACTTAATATAAGTATGTATTAACCCAATATGTAAACACTAGTTGTTGTACATATGTATCTAACTCATAGAGTTACTTAAACTTGTTAAGCCAATATGTAAACACTAGTTGTTGTACATGTGTATCTAAAATATAAAATCACTTAATCTTGTTATAGTGTTTTATGTGAAAACGTAAGTGTGTTAGAAAACTATTAGTTCAAACCATTTACGTATTTTATTTGTTTCGTTAATATGATTTTACTTTTGTTATCGACAAAACATTAGAAGATCGTAAAATATAAATAAACGTTTTTACGGCTTATTTGTATTAACAATCTCCCCCTTTTTGTTGATGACAAAACATAAAATTATTTTAAGGAAAAGCTAAAATTCGTAAATGTTTGAATTTGTAGTTTTTACTTTCTTCTCCCCCTTTTTGTCGAAACAAAAAAGTGTTTGAAGAAACTAGCACAATTTTTATAAGAAAAATTATAAAAGATGTAATGAGAGCAAGTGACGGGAATGGTACTTGTCTTAACTCCCCCTTGACGAGTCAATCCCTTTGAAAAAGGGCGTCAAGAACATAATGTAAAATAAGCTACTTGTGTTTGCAATTAAGTTTGCAAATGGTTCGTCTAAGTGACGAAAAAGTGCTCCCCCTCGAATATTGCAAAGTTGCAATGGGAAGTTATGAAATATAGATCAAATGTTGCAAGTAATTTAGCAACGTATTGTTTTGACACCAAGCTCCCCCTAGCTTTAGGATGTCAAAAACTTTACGTGTTTAATTGAAAAACTGCAAAACAAGGGTTAGAAAACAAGTATAATTCACAATTTCCGGCAAATGTGAAAAAAAAAAAATTCTGACTTCACGGATCCCACGGTTCCCTTCTAGTAGGGATCCGTCTAGGCAATACTGAGGGATCCGTCTGGCTGATGACTAAAATCAGCAAAGGTGATATAACAAGTAATGATATCACACAAATGAGATATGAGTACAAAGTAATCATATGCTCAACGAAGTAACAAGTAGCATGTAATTCCATTTAATAAAACAAGAGTTATGATATACATGACTCAAAAATAAGAAAATAGACAATACATAACTAGGAATTTCTTAGACCAACTAACGCTTGAAGCTTAGACACCACTATAATCCTCTAGCTCAAGTTATGTTTAGGTTTAATCTCGTCGAAACGTTCGAGGAGATGATAGAACATGAAACGTTGGTCTTCTCGTACTTCATGTATCAAACTTTCAACATGTTGACAATGATAGCAATCTTTGTCATGGCTAGGTAGTGGTGGTGGATGAAATGAAGTGGCTAGATTCAAAGGATCAATTGAAGTGGTTTGAGGAGCCTCGAATGATGGAGGGATTGGTGGAGGTCCATTTAGGAATGGTTCGATCAAGAATGATGATGGTGGTAAAGATGTGTCAACTTCCATAAGGTCGGGTGGTTGACTTTGGTGATTTCTTATAATCCAAATGGGATTATATGATGGAAACGGCGAAAAGGAAGCCGGAGCAAGTGTTGACTCAACACCTTGATTTTGAATCATTGTTCCTCCTAATGAGGAGAATGTTGTCGGCGGAAGCGGATGAGACGTCCTAGGTGGCAAGTCCTCTAAATTGTAGAGGTGAGGTGATGATTGTGGGGATGTAAAAGAGATAGCTCTAGGAACCAATGGTGATGGTTTAGTGGAGATGATATTGTTTTGCCTAGGAGGTATGGTGGTGTTTGGCATAGGTAATTTTGTGGGTACTAACCTTCTAGGAATTGGTTTGATTGGATGATGAAGGTTTGTTGGTTTGACCGGAGATGATTCGGTTGAAGAGATTTCGTGTACAACACGAGCCCTTTTGATGGGTGGTTCTTTGGTGGATAGGTTGTTACTTGGTGTTTTTCTCATGATGAGATGATTTTAAGGGATTGCAAAAGCTAAAAGTTAGGATGAGAGTGATGACTATGGAGATCCTAACAAGGTGGTTTATAAACCAAGAGATTTGGAAAGTGCAT
This sequence comes from Chrysanthemum seticuspe, assembly GCA_019973895.1. NCBI lineage: Eukaryota > Viridiplantae > Streptophyta > Magnoliopsida > Asterales > Asteraceae > Chrysanthemum > Chrysanthemum seticuspe. The sequence goes on along the minus strand of BPTQ01000001.1, from coordinate 239,140,627 downwards.
TTAAGCCTTAAGCCACTAAGATTCATTGGAATGTGATGATTAGCATGCACAAGAGTCAACTACAGAGGTTGTGCTGTTCTAGGAACTCATTTAAGATGAGATGGAGTGTTTGAGTTAGGAAGATGAGTTGAAATGATTGTTTTACCAAGATTTGTCATAGACTGTCATCCGGATCCCACGGTTCCCTTCTCAGAGGGATCCGTCTAGGCTAGTTCTAGGGATCCGGCGTTCAGCAGTTTATGAAAGAGTGGAAATGATGTTTCTAAGATCCTAGACCTATATCACCTTGAGTGTTTCAGTTCTCCCAAGTGTTTTTAATGAAGGGGTGCTTAAGTGTTTGAAGACAATGAGTGGTGTAGCTAATGATTGTTATTTATGGAAGGATTTGGAACTTTCAACAAGTACCAATGGATGAGCAAGGATGACATTAAAGATGTCAATTTAAGTTAAATGAAACTAAATGATCCTAGAGATCAGGTTGTGTCTTAGGATTATGTTTTGGAAAATATCCTAATGGTTATGAGATGGGAAAAACTAGGATTTGATCAACTTTGATCAATTTTGAGGTGAGATTGATTAATGATCAATATTGTCATAATTTAAGGATTTCTAACCTAGTTGTGAGAGATCATATAAGAAGAATAAAGTGTGACTCTTGGGAGCGGAAGAGTGATGGATTTGAAATGGTAGATCTAACAAAGCCTTGGAATGTGATCTATGTGAGTTGGAAAGAATAGGAAAGGTCAACCTATCTTGATAAAGTCTTGATCAATCTTAAGACACTATGTTTAGCTTAGTGTGAGGTGTTTTAAGGGATGTGTTTGACATATAATGCTTGCAATTGCATTTTCTGTTTTGCCGGATCCCACGGTTCCCTAGATGTAGGGATCCGTTTAGTACAACATTTGGGATCCGTCTATCTGCTAGACAGAACCTTTACTAAAGGTATGCAATGATCATGACAGTGCATTATATTCCAAGCTTTGTTTAAAGGAGTTCTATAACTAGGATATCAAATGTAAGATGTGTTATTTCATGAAAGAGATAGGATTACATTGATAACTAATGAGTAGAGTAGAATTAATCCTATTTGACTATTCTAGGTTCCTTGAGTGTCTTCACTAGGAGGATCATTATGTGATTGATGGGTATTGGTGGAATCATGAATGAAGAACGTCTTCATGAGAGATATGTTTAGCGGTTCCATCATCTTGTTCACAAGTACGTACAACGGACTTTGAAATTGAGGATAGAAGTGCATAACATTGTGATAGAGGCGTGTCAAGAACATTCCATAAGGGATGAGTTTATTCTTGGAGCCTTGAAGATTTGCAATTCGCCTTGCGAAGAAGTAGGCGAGATTGTATGGTTGTTGTGTTAGCAAACAGTACAACATGTGAGCACAACAAGCAGGAAGAATATCTCGATTTCCCCTAAGACTCCAAACATTTTCACGTAGAATAAGAGCAGCAGGCTTATACTCTTCTCGGATATCTCGTGTATGGATAATGTTTGGATTGGAGTAATATGGTCGAGGTTTGCATATCATGCGTGTTAATTCTTCCGGAGAGGGTATGTGTGAACAATATGGGCTATTTTCTTCACGAAAATTGAAGAGAGAATCAAGAGACCAATCTTCGGTGAAGGCACATTGTCCATGGTTTGGAATTCGGAGGATGTGAGCAAAATGCCCAAGGATTAAAGTGAATTTTTGGTTTTTGATATAAAACCAAAGAGATAAAGAGCGATCCTCGTTACGAACGAGTTCCACTTGACGGAAGAATTCCATTATGAACCTTGGACATATCTTCTCGTTAATTTCAAGAAGACATTCTAGTCCTATGGCTCGGAAGGAGGTATTGATACCTTCTTCGAATTGTAGAGAGGTGTCTACAATACGTCCTTCATGGAAGTGACGGTTTTCGAGATTATTGAACCCACGGACATGATTGCCAGGTGTGTTGGGCTCAAGGGAAATGTTCGGGGTGTAGACGCTAGTGAGTGAAAAATCAAACTCGTATTCATGCGTCATAGTTGAACCTATAGAAGTGATGGGTTAATAAGGGAAGACGTTTATGGTCAACCTATAATAATCTAACGTTTTTACTAGATATTCTTATTAACAATTAGTATTTAGATAACCCATGGTTTTGAAGCTCTAGTGGATTATTAATTTTTTTTTTGAAAGATAGTGATTTTTAATCTTGCATGAAAACTGTTTTCTAGTAGGACGGATCCCACGGTTCCTTTTCAAAAGGGATCCGGCTAGTGTAACTTCCGGGATCCGTGGATCTGTAGTAACAGAACCAGTTTTAATAAAAAAAATAGGTTTTACGGTTATTGTACCATGAAGTATGTTTTATCCTACATTTTCTTTTAGCAAGCATACATGACATCTAATGTATCACGAAAGAATATAACACATATGGATCAAAAGAAATGAAACACACATAATAACACAAACATCCTAGATAAAATAGATAATTAATAGTATTGCATTTCAATGCTAAGGATGATACAAAGGATTGGGTAAATGACCCCAATATAGATTAACAACACAAAGTAAATGTCTCCGTATGTGAACTTCATCATCGGGAACACAAGTGCGATGAGTGTTAGGGCAATGAGCACGAGTGCGATGTAAACCATGTTGATGACGGATCTTCTTGGTTTTGGAAGAGATGGAATGAGGAAGAGGATGAAGTTTTTGAATGAGAGGAAATTTTTGAAATTGGAAAATTTGAAAAGGTGAGGGTTGAAAAAGTGGGCGTCGAGTGGGTTTATTAATAGGGAAGGAGGAATTTTTGAAATTCGTGTTTTTGTTTTATTAGAAGAAATAAAGCATAAGCTCTACATACTATGACTATAGACGAGAAAAAAAAAACATGTATGTGAGAAACAAGCTTCCTAACGAAGCTACATGTAAATCATGTGTAAACACAAAAATCTACTCAAATAAAAGCCTAGCAAATAACACTTATATACTAAACAAGTATCATTTAGATATAAGTAGAAAGTCATACCTCGAATGCACTTAGGAATGTCTTTTACAAATGACAAATGTCACTTAGACGATTCCCGCTCTTTTGCGTCTAAGATACCTTCTTAAGGAAGGTAATCTTGTTACCAAGCAACTCCTAAAGCTTGGTGGGTACGAGCTTTGACTAATCAATATCACAAGGAAGATTAGTGCAAAATATATATATATATATATATATATATATATATATATATAAAATGTTGTTATCAACTCAACATCCAAACATATAGTTTTTGAAAAACATGGTGTTTGTTTTTATGAAAAACTTTCTTTGTAGTTTTCAAATAACTATGGATCGTATCAAGTTTTTAAAGTACAATATACTTCAAGAAACTTGGTAACGAAGCTCTGATGCCAATTGTGGAAAACCAGAAGGGGGGGTTGAATAGTTTTACCAATTAAAACTTCCTTTTAAACTATTTAGATCGACTCATGTCAATCTATTTGGTTGTGTGTGTTGGATGTTGATAAACAAGCATATAAAGATATGTAATGAAAAGATAAGAGTAAGAAGCACAAAACCACAACGCAAGTATTTATAGTGGTTCGGCTACAAGGACACCTTCCTTGCCCTACTCCACTCCCCGAGTCACCTACTCGAGAGTTTGTAATCACTACACCAATCTCCTTATGGCGGAGAAGCCTTCACAACGTCGCTTAACCTTTTTCCGGTACAAAGCTAAATACCGAGTTCTTTCACACCAAGGCGAACCAAACCTAACACAACGTCACCTACCCTTTATACGGTGCTAGGCTAACCACCGAGTTCTTTCACACCTTAGGTGAACTACACCTTCACAAGGTCGCCTACCCTTTATTAGGTACTAGGCTAAGCACCTAGTTCCATTGCAATGGAGGAACTACTACCAAACTACACCAACGACTAATCCCAAAGGAGATCTACTCCTTTACAACATCATCAAGGACATCAATATCCTTGGATCTAATGCTAGTCTATCTAGTACATCGAAACACACCATATCGAATGTACATCTAAGGCACCTTTCACTAATGCCTTTGATTAGATCTACAAGGCACCTTTCACTAATGTCTTTGATTAGATCTACAAGACACTTTTCACTAATGTCTTGTGTCTTCACTTCTAAGCACCTTTTCACTAATGCTTCTTGTCTTGACTTCTAAGTACCTACCACAAGTGCTTATCCTATAGACGATAGATACCTTTCACTACTATCTTCGTCTTGACACTTGAGACATCTTTCACTAATGTCTTTAACACTACGCTTCTTTGAAGAAAGAAAGGGATCATCAACAAGAGGACTTCAATAGCCTTGATGATGAGGAAGCTTGGCAACTCATGGACTTGAGCTTGCTCAACTTCAAAGGTGGTGATCTTCCCTTTAAGAGGAACCTAAAAGATCACACAAAAACAAAACTACAAACATAGATCTCTTGGATCTAAGGTTAGTGAGATTTAACTCAGGGGAGAAAGTATGTTGGAGAGGGGTGAGATTTAATGAAGAAATGGCTCACTATTTATAGAGGAAAAACCTACTGTTTCCCTGGATCCCACGGATCCCTTCCACTTGGGATCCGGCTAGCACAAAGCTAGGGATCCGTGGTCCGCTCCTCTTTGCCCATGGGTATTTTGGGTTATGGGTCATGGGTCATGGGTTATGGGTTGATCCATGGTTTTCAATCTAGATACAATGTATCTTAAGGATACATTGAACTTGTGTAAGTGGTATATATAAAACCATGGGTTATGGGTCAAAAACCATTTGCTAGTTTTTATCTATTTAGTATATACTTGCTTTTACCCATTTTGGTATACACTTGTTTTTACCCATTTTAGTGTACTTAATATAAGTATGTATTAACCCAATATATAAACACTAGTTGTTGTACATATGTATCTAACTCATAGAGTTACTTAAACTTGTTAAGCCAATATGTAAACACTAGTTGTTGTACATGTGTATCTAAAATATAAAATCACTTAATCTTGTTATAGTGTTTTATGTGAAAATGTAAGTGTGTTAGAAAACTATTAGTTCAAACCATTTACGTATTTTATTTGTTTCGTTAATGTGATTTTACTTTTGTTATCGACAAAACATTAGAAGATCGTAAAATATAAATAAACGTTTTTACGGCTTATTTGTATTAACACCCTTGAATTCCATGGTGAGATTTAACCTATGTTTTTCCACTTACTTACCCAAATCCACCAAATTATGAGTGTGTCGGTAGCTTGTAAACTTTAGAACTTGGCCTTTGCATCATTTAGAAACCATAAACGAGGTGTGTCGAGTTAGCTTGATATATATGGAATAATCAATTTGAGAAGGCAAAATTTTAGGATTATCACCAAAATAGCCTATATATGTGTGTTTATTGATTAATCACCTCGACTATTTGACCCCCGTGTTAAACCCTTTTGTTGCACTTATCTTTAGTGCAAGATACCCCTAGATACACCCTTCCGAGCCATTCTTTTCATTTCATACTCTTATCATGTTTGTTTTGTTACACCTATTCACCTTAGCCTTCTGTGTAGTCTTAATTTATGGTCAGAAAGTCATTGTTTGCCAAGTTCGAGGTTTGAGTAGAGAGGTTCGGGAATCACGCCTACGTCAAAGACATACATTTGAAGATCATTGAAGAACCCTCATATTCTCCATATATGTTCATCTCAAGTGGGGGATGTTTATTTTTTATTGTAAAAGTCATGATTCAAAAAAATTATTATTGTTTATTAGTTTATGTTATTAAAAGGGGTAAAAGCCATAAAATAACAACATACTTTCTAAAATTTACCGACTTGAAACACTTACTTTTTTATTAACATATACACCCACGTACTTTCAAATTTTTTTCCGACTTTACCCATATTGTAATAAAATAATATTATTTAATAGGATATTATATTAATATAAATCGGTCATATGGGTGAAGTCGGAACAAAATTTGAAAGTACATGGGTGTATATGTTAATAAAAAAGTAAGTGTTTCAAGTCGGTACATTTTAGAAAGTACGTTGTTATTTTATGGCTTTTACCCTATTAAAAGTTCAATATTATAAGCACTAAGTTATGAGCTTACTAGATATTAGCATCGAGGAGGCTACCTCAGTCAGATTTGAAGATTTGAGTTGGTGACGTTATTACACCAACAGTTTAAAGAATAGGTAATGTGCTCATCATGACGTCCGCTACTAGCACATTTACTTGACACATCATGATCCAGTTTCTTCATCTTAATGCTTGAACTTTGGATGAACGGTGGGCGGTGACAACTTGGTTATAGGTTAAGACTATTTATTTGTTATTTCTCATTTACACCATTTATTTCCCGTGTCTTATCCTACCATTTAGTCGTGAAGCGTGTCTAGGTGATGAAGTGAGCAATCACTGGTATCTTGGCCATGTATCATTGATTTTGTCCACTTTGCCGTGACACATTAGTAATGACATTTTACCCTTAACCTCATTATGTGTTCACCCATATTGCCTTCAAGATTGTTTAGACCTTACTCTGGTGGTGGAGATTTGTGTAACCATAAAGCTTATGATAGAATACATGTTATGGCTGTGCATTGAGTGATCACCCTGAAATTGACACTTAGATTAGAAAGAGAGTATGAGTGTTTGTTCCTATTTCGTGAGGTGTTCGGTTTTGATCTAGCATAAGGAATTTTTAATCTCGTATCTTCCAGGTAACTTTGGGGATCTCTTTTTAGAAGTTATCCTAATAAGGTCTACTTGAGGGCAAATAGAGTTCAAGTGGGAGGATATTTGATAACATCAAATAATCCTGATTTTAAGTGTCAATTTCCCTCGATTATGCTCATATTTTATGTTGTTTTTATGGATTTATACTCTTATTCCTTTATATTTCGTTTCCAGGTAATATATGAGCATAGGAGCTAAGAGACGCAGTTTTGGAGATATACTTAATGATTTATACCTTAGTATGCTTTTATGGAAGAAGCTACGGCGTAACTCTCACTCTCAATTACGCCGTAGCTAGGATTACGTTTATGAAGACCAAGTCAACAGCAGTTACGGCATAACTATGAACTCCAGTTATGCCATAACTATCTCGGCCATGTGGAATTTCGCACCTCCATCAGTTACGCCATAACCTCCAACATGAGTTACGATGTAACTAGCACTACGAGAGTTCTGATTGGATCTTTAAAGATTACTACGTAGTGATTTATTAAGTTTAAGACGGAGCTTACGGAATTACGGCGTAACTATTCTTAAGGTTACCCCTAATCATCACATCGAGACTTGATATTTGAAGATATTTAAGTTATGGCATAACCACATTATTAGGTTACGCCGTAACTCTGATCGGGCCTATAAATACAAGCCTTAAAATCTACATTATTCATCATTCACTCACAACACAAAAGCAGAGAACGTTAAGAGGGTTCCAAAGGCAGATCATACTCAGCATACGAAGCTATTTCCAAGGGAGAAACCACACCATATCATTGATAAGCTTTAGTGATTTCTATTTCATTATACTTTAATTCATGTCTTCATTCATTATGTTAAACATTGAATTGACTGTGTATTTTAATATGGTCGGCTAAGCACCTTTGGTGCTAGCCTAGTTATGATTCTTTGATTGTATTGTTTATGTTTTCGCGCTTCTATTATTATTTCTAGTGTATGCATGCATAGTTCGTTGGTAGTCACCCTAGCTTCGGTAGTTTTAAGTTGCGGTCGTATTTGCTTGCTTAGGAGAATTGACCAAAGGACCCTAGAGAGGTGGGTAGAGAGGGTTGATAAGAATTGAACAAAGGACTATCAATCCCTCTTATGCAAATTGACCAAAGGATCACCGTTCGGAAGGAGGAACTTAAGAAGTTAGGGATGTGTGTCTAAGATGCTAGCGCTCGGGCAAACATTGTTTTGAATCTTGCATGTAGGGAACTTAATGACTTAGCATAGGTTGCTAAAGATCCACGTCACCCCAAAGGGTAAGCCTTTGATTTCATGTAGGAACCTTTGTCTAATAGTCTATGACGATTTGACCAAAGGAGTCTAGCGAATTGAACCCCCACTTGAAGCAATAGGAAGTAATTAGAAAACATAGACATAACATGATAAGTTGAATAATTAGGTTAGCACACTTTCTCTCTATTGTTCACAACCTTATTTAAATTCCGCATTTTATTTCTTGTTTGTTAGTTCAATTAATCTTTCAACATAAACCTCTTTTAAAACCGTGTCACTAGACTTAATTAGGATCCAAAACTACATAGCTCTTGGGAACGACCTCGGCTTTACCACCTTCTATACTACGCACGACCGGGTTCACTGCTCGTTAGTGTAATAGGTAGACCTTAGGTAGACGAGACATTATAAATTTAAATCCTGGTCAGAAATCCTGCCTCAGAGCTTTACCAAGAAAAATCGGTTCTTGAAGTCTTGACTCATGTGCCCTACTATCATGCTTTGAGAGAAAAATATGAGGAAAGACAAAAATAGGGAGAACATGAGTCCGCGTTTGTGCAAAACAAATTACCTAAGAAGTTAAATGATCCAAGCTTATTCATTCTTCCGTGTAGCATTGGAAATTCCAAGGCTTTCAACACATTAGCAGACCTAGGATCAAGCATCAACCTTCTTCCATTGCCTCTCCATAAAAGCCTTAATCTAGGGAAGTTAGAACCAACGAAAACCATCATAGGTTTTGTTAGGTCACTAGTTTTACAAACACAAGCTTATAAGAAAGGAGATGAGGCGATTGAACAAGTAACCAAACACACACTCACGCTAGCAATAATACGGTTAAGACAAAGAGAGTGAATGAAAGAAAAACTTGAACAACCAACCCTCAAATGAGGGTTTACAAGAGTATTTATAGGAGGGAAGCTAGGGCAACACTCCTAGTTCCCTTCCTTTCCTTTATGGGCTTGGGCCTAAGCTTATGTAAGCTCATGGGCCTTCTACATAAGCTTAAGGATAATTGACGAGTGTGTAAATACTCATCATTTTTGGTCAAATCTGAACTGCAAAACATTTAAAAATGCTCAGAAATGCATCAAAATACTAAAAATAACTCAAAATTGCATTTTATATGTTTCAGATGCAAAATGTTTAAAATCAGATGAAAAATGAACTAAGTTTGCATAATTGGCAGTTTTATTCCCCAAGTTTCAAAAGTTGTCAGAAATAGTCCCTGAGCACTTATTTTAAAAGAAAAGTCTCCAAAGGTCCTTTTAAAAATCATAAGTTGTCATAATTAGTCCTTTGGTGAAAAATGTCAAAAGTTTTGAGAAATTACAACTTTAGTCCCTGAAATTTTAGAAATTGACAGAAAATATCCTTTGAGTTTCAGAAATGACAATTTTGGTCCCTTAATTATTGGATGATGGCAAGAAAGGCCCTTGGATTACATTTTCAGAAGTTACATGTATGGTCCTTGGATTTCCAGCTTTTACACTTTTGGTCCTTGTGTTACTTGAATATCAAAACCAAACCGGATCCAAATAAAACCCAAGCCCAATCCTACCTAAGCCCAATACCCTTTTTATCCAACCCGGTCCAAACCCGTTACCTAATATCACTACCCACGGTTTAAAATAAAACCGCCAATCCACTCACGGGTTCCCTCCCCCCTCATCATCACCTAGCCTGCAACTCTTCCCCTACTCCATCATCATCACCTCCCTTATCACTCCACCTCCACCAAACAACAAAAAAGCATTAAATGCTTCTTCCTCTTAACACTCAATCCCTGTCCCAACTGGCTAAAAAGTTTTCCCGCCAAAAGCCATCAACGGCTAAAAAAGGCTCAAGTGATCCAAAGGCCAAGATTAAAAGTGGGAAATGCTCAGAGGACTAGTGGAAGACCATTTGATGTATAAATAAGAGAAGAGAAGCAAGGGAGAAGGGTGGTCTTTAGTTTTTAGTTTCTATGTATTTCGTTTTTATGTTTGAGTTTTAATTAAGTCTTAAAATTGTATTTTTAATCCTCCTTGTATCAAACTTAAGCTATTGTATCAGTTGTACTTAATTTTTAGTATCAATTCAAAGTTTGGTTAAGTTTCCTGTATTTCCATTTGCTATAATAAAATCTGTTTTAACATTATTAAGCATCAAGCTTCAAATAGCTTTATATCAACTTATATAAGCTTATTCAAGCTGTTGACAGCTTTGAATAAGCTTATCAAACAGATTCAAGCAAACTTGGTACATGGTCAACAAAAGTCAAACTGAAGCTCAAATGGACTTGGTTATGGTTTGGGTTGATGCAGTGTTGGATTTGGGTTGATTCAGAGTTATTTGGGTTGATATAAGCAGGATAGTGGTTTAGTGATCATTTGTTAGCAAGCCATTGTGGATGGACCTCTTATAAGTTTAAAATGTTATCTCAGTTTTAAACAAATAGTGTAGATTTGCTTAACTCAGCTTATGGTTAATCTATTTAGCTTATTTACATTTGGTTCTAGCTTATTGCATTCGATTTTCTCATATTTTTGCTTAATTCCAAGTTCTGTGCATATGTTATGCTCTTACTTGATGTGGACTGATCATAATTAGTAGGGTCAGATTTAGAGTGAAATTGCTAATAAGTTTACATTATACAGTCCTAATATGCTTGATGGAAGCTGAGTTAGATGTTGCTTGAGTTTGGTTAAGAGTTTTGCTAGCCTAAATCTTCAAAACAATTTCTATAGCAGTGTTTGGATCATAAGGCCAAACTGAGGTTGAGGTCAGTTCAGTAAAAAAGGTTAGTGGAATGAGTCTTTTATAGGCTATTTGCATCAATTGTAGTCTTTAGATTGCCTGCACAATCACTCAAAGTCAAAATCCATCTTAATCTGTCCTAAATTCATGTCTGATAGAAAGTTGTGAGATCTGAAGCTTGATTTGTGCTCATACATCATTAGAGTAGCTTGATTTAGTTTCACTTTAGCTTAAAACATCAAATTCAGTTCATAATTTGGTTTCAAATCTCATAAAAGTCAAAACTTCATAACTGTCAAATAGTCAAAAATGTGTTAAAGTCAGTGTTGGGAAAACTTTGGGGACCTTTCATTGATTCATTCTTGAGTAAAAGTAAGTGAAATTCTGGGATAAACAAGTTTAATTGGTCAAGTTTTGAAAACTGATTTTTGTCAAATTTTTGGAAAGTCCAATAAGCACTTAACTAGCTTCCAATTAAGCCACTTTTGCCCTGTTCACACTCAGTATTAACTGAGTGTGAATCAGGCATCTTTACAGGCCTTGCACAAGCTTCAAAATAGCTTGTCCTTGGCTGAAACTTGGTCTAGAGATAGTTCAGCTGGTGGTCTTGAGGTCTACAGCTTTGGTTTTTACACTGGTTCATTGGTTGGCTTATTGTTAAGCTGCAAATAAGTGGGGTAAGGCATTTGGCGTCTTGGTAATTCAAAGAGTCAAACCATTATAGCTTGCATCTTAGAGTTTGAGGTTAGTTAAAATTGGTTGGTATTAGGTTATTATAGCATACTCTAGCTTCTGCTTTCAGTTGGGTCTCATTTCCAGCTTATAGCTTATTACAAGTGCTTATTCTCATTCAGTTTGCACTGCAGCTTCATAATCCTTCACACAAGCCTCTGTTTTTATAATTTTCATAAATTTAGAATATTATTTTAGACTTTTCCTGAATTTTTCAGATTTTTCTAGTTCTGTTTGCTATTTTTCCTTATTTAAAACAGTTTTTAAGCCTTTTTAATTAGCTTTTAATACAATTAATTCAGAAAAGCTTCAAAAAAATAAGTTTTCATTTCTCTTAGGTTAAGATAAATATAAAAAGCAAAAAAATAATTTTTCCAGATTTTTCTTAGTTAAATTTGTAATTTTTAACAATATAATTAATTTCAAATAGTTTTTAATTCACAGAAAATAGAAAAATAATCAGAAAAATACAAAATTAGTTTTGAAAATTCTCCTTAGTTATTTTAGATTTTTCTAAGTCATAATTTCATTTTTCTAGCTTTATTTCATATTTTCTTATATTTTAGGGTATTATTAGATAGGTAAAAATAGTTTTTAATTAATAATAATTAATTAAATAGTTATAAAAATAATTTTATTTTTCTAAAAATTTTCTCTTATCATTAGGTTTGTAAAAATGTCATTTTTATATTTTTAGGATTAATACTGTTTCAATTTCACATTTTCTTTTGTACGTTACGTAGTTTTTAAGTTAAATTTATAAAAGAAAAATCAAAAACATCAGTTTAAATATAGTGATAGCGTTTATTTAATATAATTTATCTTTTTAATTTTCTTTCATATTTCCTTTATCATTTAGTATCAATCATACTCCTTTTCCCGTTTAAATTCTCCCGATCACTATTCGTTTGATTATTCAGTGCACAGCTCGTTGGGACTTAACGACCTGGGGAAACACTACACTCCTCTTGATCTTCATTGCATTGGTTCTAGACTGTTTGAAGTTTGTTACGGGTGACCATTCACAAGTGGTCAGCTTGTGTGACAAAACTTGACGGTTTGGCATCGATCACTAATAACAAACATAAAGGCCATAATAAAGCTAACTATTACATATTAATTACTAACACTTGATTATGGTTTAGGAGTGATTCCAACAATCTCCCCCTCAAGTGTTGGTGATGAAAGGTGAAGGTGTTGATGTAATAGTAGCTCTGACGTCTTCTGACATTCTTCTTTCTTGTGAGAAGAATTGCCTTGATTCGAACAATCTCCCCAGTGTAGAGAGATAGTTGTCTTTGAACAATTATGCTTTGACGTCATCTTTAACTTTGTTCTTTGATCATTGTTCTTTGTGGTGAAAGTGATAGTATGTTGTTGTCTGCATCAATCTGCCTCAGGTCTGCTTCGCTGCTCCAGTGTCTCCACGTCATTCTTCAACATGCTCACTCGCTCTTTGACGTTGGAATTCAATACTGATGAAGTTCTTTAAGTCTTTAACTTTGTAGATTCTTTGGTTTGACGAAGAATCATTCTGACTGTTGTGTTGCTTTTGGATAGAACTTCCATTAGTGATGATGTTGGCGTGAGCATGAGAAGAATCAGCACGATCATCCCGCTCCGGAGCTTCCATAAGAAGAAAACATTTCAAACGGTTAGTAATAAGCAGGTTCCGGCACTTACAAGTTTGAACTTCGAGAGTGTTAACAGCATAGTGTGAAAACACAAATCTAATTCTTACAAAGGCCGTTCCTGAACTGGAGTCCCACAAGTGAGATAACACGATGTACCGAAGTACATCTACAGTTCAGATGAGTCGCTGAGGTACACCGTAGCATCACCTCACGACTGTAGACCGTTTGAGACACACTCCGCGTAATCCACGGGGAGTTACCAAAGTGACTTGCTGTCAGGGCTGTTTGATGTTGACCCTGGCAGGAGTTTCCATTCAAACACTGAGGATCATAGTTGTGAACCTCTCATAAATGTTCTCGACAGATTGCTAAGATCTGTGAAGGACTCGATATGAACCACTGATGATCTTATTTGTTGATCGTCAAGTGTTCCTAAGAGATCTTTTGATGAATCTCGTGGCTCTAGACTCAATAGTGCGTTTTGGTTTTCCTGAGCGGAGACTAGGGAGAGGGTCTCCTTCTTCAATACCAGTGATCTCTAAGAGAAAGCCAATAGTTTACGTAAGGTTCCCTGTGAGAATGAAACAAGCTTCTGTTGAGAGAAACTTGAGTGGCTAAGAAGGTTTAGTGCATGCGTCACTGGGTCCATGACGACTTTTAATCTTCAATATCGGTGTCACTAAGTGACAACCAGTAGCATATGAATTGAACCCGGTGTCTGCCCTAAGTTGAATAATCTGGAGGGCTATTTCTTTTCACCCTTTTCTTTGCATTTCTTTTTGAATCTTCAACTCCTTCTTTCTCCGATTCTCATTTTCTCCTTTTTATAATCGTACCTAAGGACTTCTAAGTACTAACTATTTGTGATGTCCTTGGGTAGATCCCTATGGCTCTAGCGGATCATAGGACGGTTATTCCTAACCTTAGTCACCTTATAACTCCATGACTAACCTATGTTGCCATTAAAACCACTGTTTGTGAAAAATCTCTCAAGGGGTTTGTAGATGAAAAACATGTTTGAACCACTGTGAGAGATAGGATTTTGCATAGATACTCCCCCTCCACATGTGCTAAAGAGTTTTAATGGTTTAAATGCACATTGAGGAAAGAGAGCGCACATTTTGAATTGATCCACTGGAGATAGACAATTCCCCGCGAGACACGGTTATGTTGCATAGTTAAAGAGTTACATTGTCAGCTTTTAGGTGACAACTAGCTCTAATAACTACCTTGAAGGTGTAGACAAACCTCGAAAGGTTGTCATACCCGTCAGAGTTCATGTCTACCAAGAGTGTCTCGAATGGTACTTTCTACTTGGACAAGTCCTTTGCGAGACACGTTTACATTACTAGCGAACTAGCTTGAAATTATTACCCGTCCAGGACAAGTCTTTTCGAGTAACTAACAGTTTAGTTCCGTCAATTCGTTGGTTAAGTCTGAGGTACGCAGATTCATTTGCATTTTGCACAACATATTTCTTATCACACAATTTTCTCCCCCTCAAAAATGGCATATAAAAATGTTATTTTTGAACGGTTGAGAATAAATATGACCATTTCGAGTGTTGCGGGAAGATGACCACTATGGACTATTTGTGAACAAAGTTTTGATTCAAATACTCCCCCTCAACTAGTGATATAAACGGTTGAGGTTTTGAAAAAACATACGGGGAAGTACTTGTTCTTTTGAGCAAAACCTTGAAAAATGAAAGGTTTAATAGGTTTTACTCAAAAGTAAGAAGCTTTCGCTCCTTTTATAAGGATTGTGGCACTGAAGCGTACCACAGGGTCCTTTCTTGTAAATTACGGGTTGTACACTGTTATGTGTGCACAAGCCATTGACATATATCATCACACATCCAAAATTTTTAATGAAAGAACCAAATCAAGGAGTACCAGGAAGTGCAGTGATGTTCCCAGGAGTACGAACAGGGCGTTGATAGCCGGTGATGTTGATCCTGGGTCGACCACCAACAAAGCTTTCCAACGTTCTTAACTGATCCCTTCTGAACAACCGTTCATCAATCATGGTGATGATCCTTCTCACATTCCTCCGATCCTGAGAATTCCATCGCTTAGGGTTCCCAATGTTTTCACGTATATCCTTCAATCGATAAGCTAATCCGTCCCTAACCATCTTCAGAGTATGATCTCCAAATTTGTGAAGCTCATTACACGCCATCAAGCAATTGCGATGAAGTTCACTGCGATAAACGACACCAAACGGTTTGCTGATGAGCGTTAATTGTGATAGCTGGTTGATATCGGGAAGATCAAGCTGTGGTGGAGTGAAGTTGACACGTGTCTGATATGATTCAACGGCAAGCTGGAGATCTTCAACACGTTCTTTTATGACTATGCGTCTGATGAAAATGAGCAGTGACTTGATGAATTCACGTTGTATTTCGGTTGAAAATTGTCTCATGCGACCCTGTACTTTTGCAAGGTACATGTCTTCAATATCGTTGAGAGACAAATTCTCAAAGTCAGCTTCACAGAATGCATAATCCCTTTCATCCTGTCTTTTGACCACAATCTTCTTGAGAAAGGTGTAGTCCCATTTAGATGAAAGACCAACATGTTGGATGGCAACGATGTCTTTAGTACTAAACACTGCATGTTGTGACTTCTGAACCTGACAACTTCTGTAGTAGATTCGTCGGCGTTCTGGCCAGTGATGAATCCCATACAATGCATCTCGGTCGTATGCTTCCACTGTGTTGGAGAACAAGTGAGAGGCACGTTCCTCAATGGCAATACAGTTTGAGTAGATAGCTGCAGGGAATGGAAGTGTCAAGGATGTAGCATATTTCCTTGAACCATCGCCACCATGGAGAAGAAATTCCAGGTCTTTGTTGAAGAAATATCGGAAGGGAATCCGTGGTTCATCTGGTTGGCCAATGGTCGGTAGAGGTTTGGTCCAATCGGTGTAGTATGGAGGGTTGTCCCTTTTTGTGAAGTCAATGTTTGCTTCTGGGTTGAGCCAATCCATGTTGTTAGACATAGCTCGAGCAATGTTGTCAAGGTGATATTCGACCTCGAGGGCACTTTCAGAGCTGTCTTTTAGAAGTTGAAACGCTTCATTCTTGATTCGCTTCTACTCAGATTTCGTCATTTTCTTCACATGGAACTTTTCTTGCAAAAGTTTTGCATGCTCCAATGTAGAACCGTCTACCAAATTCTGACCTTCTTCAGGGTAGGGAGTGTTATTAACAAGAGTAGAGAACCATTCAAATTCTTCAGTTTTGTCGTCATCTAGCCAAGATACGACGTCAGTCTGTGACGTCTTCTTTTTCTTCTTTTTCGAAGGCCTAGATGATGATGCTGGTTTCTGAACTTGTTTGGGAGAGGTGGGTTGTTGTAGGGGCTCAAGGACCTCTTCATCGTCACCACCTGTAAACTAAAAATAATCACTGGTTTTCTGAGTCAGGGGTGGTAACTCGGAATCGTCCTGAGGTTTATCTGTAGAAGAACGAGGAGGGGACTTTTGTTGAGTAGGAGTCCGTTGGAGAGGAGGTGGCATAGAAGATGATTCACCAGACTTCTTTTGATGTTTAGCTTCATCATGCTTATCCTGATCCTTGTCTTCATCGTCTCTAGGACGTTTAGACTTATCAGCTTCGAATCTACATGCTTCTTGGAGTTGGTAGTCCAACAATGCTTGAAACAGCTTTCCTTCATCAAAGGTAAATGACCCAGATCGTTGAGACATTTGTGTGACAAGCTTGGCCACCAATTCATTATCCGAGAAAACTATAGGATCAGATGGGTTAATTGTGACGGTTAAAGGTGTTGATCTTATAGTTTGCTTGGCTATCTGCATAAGATTTGGATATAGTTGTCTGGTGAACAACTCCTTTGTGACTTTAGGAACGATATTCTGAAGGTACTTGTTAGTGTAACCTTCGATCATTTCGTTCAGTTCCTCTTGACGATGACTTTTCATGAATTCCTGAATAAACTTCCTTTCTTCTTTCATCTTTTCATGCTCGTCATACAGATGTTGTATGTGATCAGCATAGAAATTTAACTTCTTTTGGAGAATGTCTTTCTTTCTGATTTGTTGTACATCTTTCACAATTCTTTGATGAGTCTGAGAAATCCAAGATTGAGGTGGTTTCTTCACAGATTTGGATGTTGATTTGGTTGACTTCTTTGATGGTGGTGGTGAGGAGTGAGATGAAGAATCTGATGAGGAGGAGACTCGGGGTCCTTAGGCGGTTCAGAAGTTTCCTTCTGTGATCGTGTAGGACTTTCCAGAAGCAGCTTGTCATAATCAGCATCTTTATCTTTCTCAGACTTCTCAGTTTCAGATTTCTCAAAGTCATATTCGATAGTATCCTCCACAAGCTTTTGTTGTTGTAAAAGAGTGGTGGCACCAGATCCCTTATCGGGTTGATTAACCGCATCAGGACCTGGTGAAGAGTGGGCAACACCAATTGATCCTTCGGGTCCACCCATTTGATCTTTTGCAAATTCTTTAGCTTTTTGAAGGTGTCTAACGAGTTTAAACTTCTTCCTGTAGGATTGATCCAGTTGATCTTCATCACTTTCTGAGCTTGAGCGTTGATCATACGGCACAAGCGCTGGAATCTTCCCTTTGCCATGTTCAGCTGGAGGACTAGGAGGTTTTGGTACTGAAGGATTGTCATCCTTTGCAGTTTCAGAGTAGGTAATCTCTTCATCTGTGTCAGTACCTTCAGAGCTTTCGTCCAAAAGCTTTCTTTACGGTTCGGGCTTGGGGATTAGGATGGGAGTAGCTTCCTTAGATGGAACAATCCTCTTTGAAGGAGGGTTCCTCTTGGGGAACTTCCTTTGACTCTCTATGCTTAATGCACTTCTAGCACTGCCTCTTCTGGTTCTCCGAGTAGGTATCCCAGAAGCCTTTTCATCAAGATGGCCAACGTTTCCTTCTTTTACGGCTACCCGATACCTTTTGTACGTTTCCAGCTTTTTGATTTCCTTTGTAAGAAGGTGATCGGGCAATTCAGCACCCTGTTTCTTCGTAGACGATTCTTTAATTCTGACAGATAGTATGGGCTCAGTCAAGATGTCATGATTATTTGGGTCATTGAGTCTCATGGGGATATCAGGATGAAGTCCAAGAGCTCTCTGGATCAACAATTTGGTGTATCTGACATAGGGAATTTTGGAGCCAAGCTTCTTGTGAGACAACATCATATCTTCCCATAGCAGTGCTTCAATTATAATTTCCTTCTTGTTGATCAACGACCAGAAAATTTGCAGTTCCATGAGCTTGGGATGCTCATAGCCACTGTCACGACCAGAGATTGATTTGGTGATGATCATATAGAGTGTCCTCAATGGTTGAGGAATATTCTTCAGCTCCACGTGAGAGTGCTTAGAAATGATTCCTTTAGCTTTATCATAACCAATATCTATCAAGAATTGCAGGACAGTCTCTTCAGTAGGGGTAGCAAAGAAGTCGGTTGGAGCGATGTCTGGAATGATGAGAACAGATCGTAAGTCATCAGGAGTGATAGTGACTTGTTTGTGATTAAGGGTCACATTCACAGCATTTTGACCAGTGATCCTCTGCATAGAATCCCAGAATAGTTGAATGTAGATGATGAGTGTCTAAATACTCATCATTTTTGTACCATTTAGAATGCCAAAAACATCTGAAAACACTCAGAAATGCATCAAATCGATAAAAATATCACAAATAAGTGTTTTATGTGTTTCAAATGCAAAAATATCAAAATCAGATGAAAAACGTATCAAGTTTGCATAATTGGCAGTTTTAGTCCCCCAAGTTTCAAAAGTTGTCAAATTTAGTCCCTGGTAAATCAAAATAAAGTAAAATATCATTTAAGGTCCATGGGATTCAAAAGTTGTTAAAACAAACCCTTCAAAGTTTAAAAATTGCAAAATTACAACTTTGGTCCCTCAAGTTTGAAAAATGTCAAAAATAGTCCTTGGATATTTAAAAAGGTGAAAATTATCAAATATTATCCTTGTACTATTAAAGTTTGTCAAGTTTGGTCCTTTTGATAACTTTGTAGAAATTACAGGTTCAGTCCCTCACTTTTCAGAAATTACACAAATGGTCCTTGTCATAAAGCAAACCAAATGGACCCCTTGTAATATTAAAACCCCTGCCAATTATCCCTGTGACCCCCCCATTTTGACCCCCCCTTTATTAATACCACCGGTCAAATAAAGTCAACCCGCCAAAAAACCAGAACTACTGTTCATCTCCTTCACCTCAACTGTAAAACCAAAACCAGGTGGTTTTCTCCACCACCTGTTCCCTCCACCTCACTTATACTACTCTCCCAGCTCACCCCCTCCTCCTATACCAACCCACAAGCATTTAATGCTTCCCCACCATCAAACACTCCAACCAACCTCTCAACCCCTGTTTTTACTGTCAAATCACTCCTAGCTCCATATCTACTTCTCATTTTGTCCCCTACACCTCCACAAACATCCACAATTCTTTAATTGCCTCAATACCTGCTCTAATCCACTAGTACTACTTTTGGCGCCAAATTTCATTTAAATGGTTGAGATGAGTTTGACTGAATCAATGGCCAAGATTGTTGATGGGAAATGATCAGAAGCATGTGGAGAGTCCAAAAAGTCTATAAAGAGAGAGGAGATGCAGAGGAGTGACATATCTAGAGTACTTTAGTTTATGCTTATGTCGTTTTAATTAAATTTCAATTTCAAGTGTATGTTACAGCTTTCAAGCTTTGTATTTCAAGTTTTCAGTTTAATCTAAAACCTTTTTCAGTTTCAATTTCAGTATTAAGCTTTATTTTCAAGTTTATGCATTTTCAAGTTCAAAATCTCATGTTAATCAAATGTTGTTGTTAGTTGTTGTTAAGGACTGAATAAGCCCATATAAGCTCCTAGAAAGCTTATTTAAGCTTTTAGTAACCTTAAAATTCAGTTTAGAAGCAAAAATACAAGAAAATACAAAAAAAAGCAGTCAAAAATCAAAAATCACAAGAAATGATAATCACAGCTGGAGCAGGGTTAATAATGGATTGCCCTTTGGTTTAGAGCTTTTTGGGAAGCTATAGGATATGTTCTCAGTCCTTGGTTCTCATTTTTCACTTGGAATCATTTTGTAAGCCTTTGTTCCATTTTTGTGCATTTCACTGTTCAAGTGTTAATTAGCTTGAATATTTGTGTTTGTATGTTTCTTAGTTATAGTTAAGTATAATTAAACAATAAAATCAGTTGCTTGTTTTTTTTTTATTTGTAGTTGTTAAAAAATTTAGTTTGACAGTTAAAATAGTGTAATTGTCATTCCTCAGTTTTATGCTGTTAATGTTGTTGTTTTATGTTTCTTTAGTCTTATTAAAGGATAATATAAGGTCTGTAATCAGTGGCATGTTCTTAATCCTTGAAATCATTTGAAAAGTTTCAATACAGTCAAGTTAAAGGGTGTTTGGATTTGCCTTATTAACTGTGTTTGAATTTGTTCAAGACAGTGTTCTTGTTTTATACATGTCACACTTGGTCTAAATAACTCAAGCATACCATAAAAACCAGTACTTATTTGTAAAAAAGTCAAAATTATGTTTAATCTCATATTAATAGTTAACTGTTAGGATATAGAGTGTGAAATTCATCATATTAGCTTAAAACTTGGTACTCTAGCTTAAATCATTCTTATTACAGCTTAATATATCATAATCATTAAGTAGAATCAAGCCAAAGTTCATCATAGTCAACTTAGCATTTTCTTAAAAAGTCAAAATCTCCCCTGTGCACAGTTGAGCTAAGCTATTTCACAAGCTCATCAAGAGCTTATTAGTGAACCTCAGCTTGTGACCCTTAGCTTTTTGGAAAGCTAACCTGGCTGTCTCTCTAGTCTAGTGCTTATTTTCAATTTTCTAGCTTATTTGATAGGGCTGCAATCAGCTTATATTTTGTCCCATTCTACTCAGTATATACTGAGTCCTCACTCAGTGGTTTACCAGTTTTTTCTCAAGCTCACCATAAGCTCATTAGTCAACACCACAGTGAGAGCTTTAGCTTTTTGGAGAGCTTATTTGGTTAACTTGTTAGTCCCAATGTTTATTTTCATTTTCTAGCTTATCTAAGTGCTTAAAAATAAGCTTAAAAGTGCCTAGTAACCCAAAAAAGTGTCCTGTGCATCAGTTAAGCTTGTGCTTATTTGAAGCTTATTCAGTGCTTATTTCTTAGTTATTTAGCTTTTTCAGTTGTAATATTAGCTTATTATCATTGTCTAGCTTATTTTCTTTTAACTTTTGCTTATTTTATAGCTTATTAGCCATTTAGCTAAACCTTGTGCTTATTTCCAATTCTTGCATAACTGTTGAGATAATAAGCTATTTCTGAGCTTATTAGTGGATTTTATAAAAAGTTGTAGTTTTAATATCTGCTTATTTCAGTGTGCTTAATAAGTTTGTAAAAGAAAAATCCAAAAAGAAAATAAAAAAATAAAAAGCCATTGCTGGGATTCGAACCCTGGCCACCCAGCTCACCACACCACACACATACCAGTTGCCCTTGGGTCTTTGACTGGTTGTATCTTGCACAATTTAATACATAAGTCTTGTTTTCCATTTTAGCTTATTCGTACTCTTTAGCTTATTTCTAGCTTATTTAAATAAGTTGTCATACCTTTTATATTTTTCTTAGCTTTGTATTAGTATAAAGTATTTTACAAAAAAGTTTCAGAATTTTCTAAATAGTTTTAGTATTTTTAATCATTTAATTAGTTTAAAATAGTATTTAATTCATAATAAAAAATATAAAAGTCAAAAAAATATAAATCTTTTTTCTAAAATTTTCTTTTGTCATATATTAAGTAAGAAAATTGTTTTTACGCTTGTAGGACTTTTATTTTACAAATTTTACGTTTTTACTTGCGCACTCGCGTAATTTTTATATATAACGCACGTTTTCATTCTAGGCCACGTTTTTAGGTAATTTAGGTTTACATTTTAATTAAAATAGTTTATTTAAGATATTTTGTTTTATAAATCAAGAAAAACATCATTTTAAAAATAGTGATAGCATTTATTTAATATATTTTAGCTTTTTAATTTTCTTTAATTTGCATTTAAGCCCCTGTAATTTACAAACTTTTTCCTTTAGGTATAAATATTCCAAATTCCTTACTGATCACTATCCTTAGTGATCATTCGACATCTGAATTTGTTCAAACACCATTCATCCTCCGTGGGACTTAACGACCTGTGGAAACACTATACTCTCCAGATCTTAATTGCATTGGTTTTAGACAGTTTTAATTTTATTACGGTTGACCATTCACAAGTGGTTAGCTTGTGTGATAAACTTGACTGTCAGGAAATCAATCAGTAGACCTCTGGAAATGTGGCAGAGTGTGAGAGCATGTTCTGGTAGGGATGATTTCTGAGAATATCCACAGCAATGAGACAAGAAGATTCTGAGCATGTGAGTGTGTCAAAGTCAACCCTAAGGTTGTTCTTTCCAAGCTTTCTCGGATAGCCATTTGGGAAGATATCAGCAATAGTGAGAACCTCAGGTGCATCCACATTCATTTGTGCAGCCATGTCGAGATCTGAAATAACATTAGCCAAAAGAACCAACATATCGAAAGACATAATGTTAGTCAACAGAAGGTCTTATTGTCTAGTTATTAGAATGTACAGTGTCAATGATTGTTACGAGTCCTAAATCACTTGTTTGTCCAATAGTCTAATGACGTCGTGAAATGTTTCGTGAGTTAGTTAACTTTAAGTTTTAAAGTTTATGTTATCACTTATTGTTCACAACATATCAAACGATTAAGTTATTAGTGACATTATTGGATTCGTGACATTATGACTAGTTTATTTACAAGTTTGTACACGTAACAATTCATTATGAAGGTCAATCCAGGCTTAAGCGTAGTTTTGGCAAAGTTAAGCGTAAAAAGTAATGACATATGCGTAGACGAAAGCTTACGCGTAGGATCCTAACTTACGCGTAAGAAAAGTTACGCGTAGGAAAGGGGGACCTTAAGCGTAGAGCTTACGCGTAGGCTTATTCAAACCTTACGCGTAAGGCTTACTCGTAAGAGTAGACCTTATGCGTAGAGTCACTGTTTACGCATATCCTTCACAAGATACGCGTAGTCCCATTGTAGAACCTTATGCGTAGTAGTTACGCGTAGGATTTCTCTTACGCATAACTGCCTGCGCGTAAGGTAATCCTTATGCGTAGAGTTACAATAACCTTGATTCTGAGTATTACGAGTAGCAAACCTGAAATAACATCATCATAAGATCAATATTAACACTAACACTCATTCTATAACAGATCATGGCATGAAAGCATATCAAACAGTTACGCGTAGAAAACCTTACGCGTAAGCCAAAACCCTAATAGTTCACAGTTTACGCATAAAAGTTTTAGCCATAGGATTTGCACTAAAGTGTTTCTGGGAGGTCTAAGAAGCGTATAGAGTATGTTTATCCAACTTTTAACATCAAATAAGCCATGAATCAAAATACCTAATTCGTATGAACTAGAACCCTAATTTTCAATTAATGATTCCATAGTGTTTCTGGGTGATTTCTGGGTTTAAATATGCTCAATTCAACTTGAAAGCAACCTCATACAACAATCTTTATCACCAAAAACGTTCTCATTTGAAAAAAAACCCAATTTAACGCATAAACCCTAATTTTTTGAAAATCAATCAATTCGTGTTTCTGGGTATGTTTAAACGATGAAAGTATATTCATTGATGTAATAAAAACATTTTGGCACTATCCTTTCACTCATAAACACACAAATTTGATCATGTGTTCATACTTTACGCGTAGAACACAAAAAACCCTTCTAGGCGCAAATCTAACCGTTAGTTTGAAAAACGATTCAAAACCCATGTTTAGATTGTTGCAAAGAATGTATAAACACTTACAAATTGATGATCGAAAGCATGGATTTGTTAAACGATTTTGGATCGTGGATGATATATAGATGAGAGTAATAAATGTGAAAGGTTAAAGTTAGGTGGAGGTATTTTATTAAAAATGACTTTAACATTTTGACAGTTTTAGTCCCTCCACCTTTTCCTTTTTCAAACAAAGCCATTTAACTTCCATTTTGGTTACCAAACAAAGTTTTTAGGAAAGAGACTTGACGACACTCCCCCTCGACTCTAGAAAATAATGAAAGGTTATTAATTTTAGTCCGAGGAGTGTCATTGAACCAGGAAATTTACCACCATTGATAAAATAACCAACCGGGATATGATAACATGCAAGTACACGGATGTTTTGAAACAGCTAAGTGAAAATTTTCTCCCCCTCAACACTTGATCGTAAAAATACTGAATTTTGAAAGATTATAGTGTTGAAGGAAGAAATGTACTTGCCATGTTGAAAGATTATAGATTAGAAGAATATTTTTGTTGTTTTATAAGATTTTATAATTTTGTATTTTGTTTTTGAAAAATTTATTTACAAAGGATGTTTTGGTGTTTGACAGGTTTTTAAACTGTTTTAAGAGGTCATCCAATTCCTCTTGAGTCAAACACCTCATACCAATCCGGTGGACCAACTCATTAAACCTAGCGGGAGGCAAGGCTTTGGTGAGAAGATCTGCCAATTGGTATTCTGTACCCGCAAAGTATAATTCAACGGTACCCTGTTCCACGTGGTCCTTGATGAAATGATAGCGTAGATCGATGTGCTTTGATTTCGAGTGCTGAACTGAGTTGCAGGAGATCGCAATGGCACTCCGATTGTCGCAGTACATCGGGATTCTGTCAAATACGTAACCATAGTCTTTGAGTTGTGTTCTCATCCAGATGAATTGAGCACAACACGCGGACATGGCTACATATTCTTCTTCGGTTGATGACAACGATGTACAATCCTGCTTCTTTGATTGCCAAGACACCAGTTTATCACCGAGAAATTGTAGTGCTCCTGAAGTACTTTTCCTTGAGTCTAAGCATCCTGTGTGATCAGCGTCTGAAAAAGCGATTAGTTCAAAACCAGAATCCTTCGGATACCAGATCCCCAAGTTAATGGTTCCCTTGATGTATCGGAGGATTCTTTTAGCCTTAGAGAGGTGGGTTTCAGTTGGTCGCGACTGATAACGGGAGCATAGATAAACGGCAAAGACAATATCAGGTCTGCTAGCTGTTAGATACATGAGAGACCCAATAATACTTCGGTATTTTGTAGGGTCAACTACTTTCCCATGTAAATCAGCATCTAACTTCTTGGTATGAGCCATTGGTGTGGCATAAGTGTCACAGGTTGTCATTCCAAATTTGTTTAACAGTTCAAGGGCATATTTGGACTGACTCAAGAAAATACCATGGGGTGATTGATGAACTTGCAGTCCTAGAAAGAACGTAAGTTCACACATCATGGACATTTCAAAATTTTTCTTCATTAGTTTTGCAAAAGCGGTTGAAAACTTTTTATGTGTTGACCCAAAAATGATGTCATCCACGTAAATTTGAACAATTAAGATATGTGCCCCGTGATATTGTATAAAAAGAGTTGGGTCAACCGAGCCTTTGGTGAAATTATTAGCAATGAGGAAAGATGATAACTTATCGTACCATGCCCGAGGGGCTTGTTTGAGTCCATAAAGAGCTTTGTTCAGTTTGTAGACATGGTTCGGGCACTCTGGATTAACGAATCCGTCGGGTTGGCTGACATAAACCGTTTCTTTCAGTTGTCCGTTGAGAAACGCAGTTTTGAAATCCATTTGAAAGACCGTCATATTCATATGAGCCTCGAACGCGAGAAATATCCGAACAGCCTCAAGACGAGCAACCGAAGCAAAAGATTCTTTAAAGTCTATTCCCTCTTCCTGACGATAACCCTTAGCAACTAGACGTGACTTGTTTTGGATAACGTTCCCTTCAGCATCCAATTTGTTTTTCCAAATCCATTTTAGACCAATGATGTAGACCCCTGTTGGTCTTTCAACCATTTCCCATACTTCAAGACGTTTGAATTGGTTGAGTTCTTCCTGCATGGATTCAATCCAGTTGTCTTTTGTCATTGCGTCTTTAATGTTTTTAGGCTCAGATTGGCAGACAGTGAGTGCATAAATGCAATGTTCACCATCTGTGTGAAGACGTTGTCTTGTAACGACTGGTTGATTCGGGTTGCCAATAATGTTATCCAGAGGATGGTCTTTTGTCCATCGGTGTGTAGAGGGTTGATGTTGGTATACATTGTGCAGATTTTGAGGATTCAAATGGTTTGTTGAAGATTCCGCGACATCTGGTGCAGCAGTCTCATTAGCAAACGGGTTGAAGAACGCATTTGGATCAAAATCTGCAGGTGGGGGTACTTCATTCAGAATATCATCAGCTGGTTCATCATTGTTGGAAGCGGTGTGTTCAACTGTTGTGTTGGAGTCAACTGGTGTAGGTGCATCTTTAACAGTAGTTGTTGTAGCAGGTGTATCAGGTATAGGAATATTATCAGGTTGTGCAGCGGAAACAGCGGATACACCTGGAGCACGTTCATCAATATCGTCACTGAACAGAGGAGCAAATAACCTTTCCATTTGTTGACGAGTGAGCTGGGGGTTTTGTTCAGCTGATGATGGGGGTTGGGGGAAGTTTAAACGGTTGTGACCGGGTTCTAAGCTGTTGTACTCAGAAGCCATTTCCGTAAGTTCATCAAAATGAGCATGAATCGTTTCCATTACCTCCTTAGTTCGACGATTCCAGATTCGGAAACCTTTAGAATTATCACAGTATCCAATAAAGACTCCAATATCAGCTTTGGCTTTGAGCTTTCCAAAATCATCACGATCATTATTCGGATAGCAAAGGGATCCAAATACATGAAGTGTTTGAGATTCGGTTTATGGTTGTGGACAAGCTCGAAAGGTGTTTTGTTGTGGCGTTTTGTGATCATAGAACGGTTTTGAGTATAGCATGCAGTAGATACAGCTTCTGCCCATAAGTAATCTGGAAGTTTAGCATTGATTAACATTGTTCTTGCAGCTTCCACTAACGTTCGGTTTCGTCTTTCAACAATTCTGTTTTGTTCAGGTGTACGTGCAATAGATGTTTGATGCTGAATTCCCACTTTCTCATAGAATTCACGAAGGGTTTTGTTAACAAATTCAGTTCCTTTGTCTGTTCTGATTAGTCTGACGGTGTTGCGGAGCTAAACTTGTATTTTTGTGAGAAAGGTGATGATCACTTGTGGAGCTTGGTCTTTGCTTCGAAGAAAGTAGACCCAAGAATATCGTGAGTAGTCATCAACAATTACTAAGATGTAGCGTTTGCCATTGATCGTTTGCACGCGCATCGGGCCACACAAATCCATGTGAAGAAGATGAAGCACATGCTGAGAGTTGTGTTCCATCTTTGAAGGAAAATGGGCACGAGTGCTTTTTCCTTGTTCATAGGCTGAGCAAAGATGATCTTTTGAATACCGGAATCGTGGGAGACCTTCAACTAGTTTGTGTCGAGCAAGGTTGGTGATGGTTTGAAAGTTTAGATGTGAGATACGACGGTGCCATAGCCAAGATTTTGTTGATGTTGCCTTTGAAAGTAAGCATATGGGAGATGAAGCAACCATGTCTTGCATAGAGATAGTGTAGAGACTAGAATTACGCGAGCCAGACATAAGGTCATTTCCTTGTAGATCACGAATGAAACAAGTTTTCTCCCTGAAAGCAACCTCCAAATCTCCATCACAAAACTGACCTACTAAGAACAGATTATGACCGAGGCCTTCCACATAGTAAACCCTGCTGATTTCGATGTTCCCATTGACATAATCTCCGTAGCCCATGATAGCTGCGAAGTGATCATTCCCGAACCTGACAGTGCCAATGAAATTTGCAATAAAGTTTGATAACAGTTTAAGGTTGCCTGTCATGTGTCGGGAACATCCGCTATCAACAATCCAGAGAATGATCTGTATCACCTGCATTACACACATACGACACAGATGGAATAGAAGTAGATGTGGAACCCGAAATGTTAGAGGGTTCCGAAGCAGGTATATGAGACATGCACACATTAATGACTTTAGGCATCCATTTAAATCCTAGTGTGTTATATATCCATTTCTGCCATCTATGACTACTCTTTGCTTTAGTCTTAGTGAATGTACTAGCTGGTACTACATTCTTAGGAGGTGAAACTGGAGCTACAGTGACAGCAATGGTTGCCTTAGAATCTAAAGAAGGCGGTCTACCAAGCACAGACTTAGAATGATTAGTGGGCCTAGAGGTATTCCGATTCTTAGGATTCCGAAACCGAGAGATTATAGCTTTAGCAACACATTTGTCATGACAATCAGAATTCATACTTTTATGACAAATAACACAAGGTGCATCAGACTGAATATCAAAAGTGCTTAAAGGTTTAGCATTCGTTACATCACTATTGCTATTACATTTGCCAGACGCAACATCTATAGTGGAAGCAACGTGAGTCTTATTCATAGTCCTAGGGTGTTCTTCTACTTTAGCATTCCTTATTGATCTTTTCTTAGGTCGCAACTTCCTATTCTTCGATTGAGTGCTGCTAGGCTGTGAAGTGCGGACGTTTGGAAAAGACGCAACTATTCCTGTTTCAGTAGAAGGAAGCACGTTAGCAACTTGTGATTTGGCAGTAGGGATTCTAGGTACACGATTAATAAGTGTGACTGGTGCTAATCTCTTAATGATGGTTGGCGGAAGTTGTTCATACTTTCCTAACATTTCTCTTAGCTTAGAGATAGTGTGAATCAAATCTTGATTTTCAGACCGAATATTACCAGCAAAATTCATGACTTCTCTAGTGTGAGCAAGATAGTGATCAAGTTCATTTGATGCTTCATGTCGAGTCTTATTGAGTAAATCAAATATTCCACCATATTCCTGTTTAACTGTTACAAGTTCTTGTTCATATTTAGAGATTTGACTTTTCAAAGACACGTTTTGATCATCTAGTTGTTCAATTTTAGGTTTAGAAGAGTTTGCACTCAACTGAGCGATTTTCTTTTGAAAACTAAGTTGATGATTGTGAATATCTTTTTCACACCAATGAAGACGACGTTTTGCATTGTAAAGTTCGTTAAGTAATCGTTTATTTTCAGCTTTTAAAGACTCGATCTAAAGCACATTATCAGTATTCTCAACAGTTACCACAGAGTCAACAGTATCAGCAGAGATATAATCAGATGCATGTGGTAAAGAATAGAATAACACAACATTATGGATATCAGCACATATAACATCTTCCAAGAGTCGATCAACATCTTTTCTCAACATTTTATTTTTGCGTTTAGTATTAGAAATAGATGTTTTAGTTTTCTCAAAAACGACCTTCATCACTCCAAGTTCCTTATGAAAATCCTTTTCCCAAGCTAATGCACAACTTTTCAAATTTTTAACATTTGGTAGAAGATTTTTCTGAAAAATGTCTCTTTGTTCTCGCGCTAAAGGCGATTGAAAGTGTTGAACTTTGATTTCAGAATGATGTTCTATTTCATGTTCTAAGGTTTTGAGGTCAGCCATGAAAATATCAAAATATCTAAGAATTTTGCGATTTTCAGGTTTTGAGTTTACTTCACTGATAGAAGGTAAAGGACCATAAATTTGCGCATAGTCTGGTTTGGGATTAACATTAGAAGACTCAGGTGTTTTGATGATGACCTTTGGTGTGTTAGACGAATCTGTTGGTGTGACAAAAGTGACCGATTTTGAATAATTAAAAGGTTTGTTGTAAACAACAGTTTTTAATTTTGATCGACTCTCGTCTTCTGCATCTAATTCCTCTTGACGATGATATTCAGCAACACTCATAACAGTATCATTAATTTTATATTCTGCACTGGAAACTTCAGGATTTGGTTTGAATGTTTTAAGTGAAAGCTTTGGTTTGTAATCAGCTAGATTTGATCCATATCTTTTTGGATTGGGTTTTAAAGTAAACTTTTCAATAGCTGTTACTGATTCACCATGTTTGTAAACAACAGTTTTAAACTCTTTAATTTTGTTTTGCAAGCCAATAATTTCTGCAAGAAGGTCATCTACCCGATTCGTTGAATGCTTTTTGTATGCTGAGAACTGTTTTTTGACAATTTAACAACTCAGCCTTAGCTTTTTGATTTTCCAAGGTGAGAGCGTTAATTTGCTTTTTATGTTCATGTTTCAGTTGTTCTATTTCAGACAACAAAGCATTCTTCGAGGCGGCTAGATCACGCATCTGTCTCTCTAAATGTTTTTCGTTTCGATGAGATTTAGCAAAAGCGGCTTCAAAACCTTTTTCACGGTTTTCTTGAGTTTTGAAAAAGTTGAGTTGCATTTGTAAGCATTCAAAATCCTTGGTTAACAGTGCATTTTTGCTTTTTAAGTCCTTATTTAATGCATAACATTTCTCCATTTTGATTTGATGGTCTTGAATTAACCGAGCAAAATCTGGAGGAGGCAACAGTTGGGCTTGTTCAACGTGAGTCACAACATGATCATTATTTAGATCCTCAAGTACAACCACGGAGTCAATTTGATTATCAAGGGAAACCATAAAGTCATCTTGATCGTCAAATGTAACTACAGGGTTTATTTGAAAATCGTCAGAATGAGATGTATATGACTCATTTTGAACAGTCTGAGCCGTGCCGGATTCAGATATTGGCGGAGATATTAGTTCAGATATGATGATGGTTTGTTCGGGTACCTGAGACAAGCCATCAGTGTCATACACTGGGCCTGTGTCACTCATGTGTAACTCATGCACATTAGCCATCAACATAACAGCTGCATTGGCCTGCAAGTCCTCCATATCATCATCTGAGTCTGCATCTGCCATAAAGCTCTGTTCTTTGTTTGTGAGAGATCCACCAGCTTCATCCTTAAGAGCCAAAAGAAGAGCCTCTTTGAACCCTAGTCCTTGGCTTTGGGCATGCATTAGCCAGGTGTCCCTTCTCATTGCAGTTGTAGCATCGAAGACCATTCAAACCATTCTGAGCATTTCCTTGTTCCACCACTTGAGCTCTGTTGTTATTCCTACCCATAGCATTAAACCCTTGACCACCTCCCATTTGACAACCATAACCACGATTCTGAACTTCAACTCGTCCATTGTTCACAACAGCATGATTTTGTGTATTGGATGAGGAACGAATACGATTGTTGGATTTGTTTGTATAACGGCTAAAAGCATTAGCAATCATAACAAACCCCTGTTGCAATGCTTCGAATGGATCTGATTCCTCATTAGTTTGACTATGAAGTGCTTGATCATTGTTGTTGTTGTAAGGAACCAATTGATTTTGTTGAGATTGCTGTGATGGATCGTTTGGTGTGACTGAGGCAGTTGCTTGTTGAGGAGGATAACTTTGTTGAGCATATAAGGCAAGTTGTTGATTTTCCGGATGTGTAGGTGGAGCAATTTGAGCACGGAGAATCCTTTCCCGATCAACTTCCTTTTCATGAGGCTTCAAGTAATCGTACAACAATCCATATGTAGAATGATGCATATTCTTCGCTTGACGGAGAAAAATGACATACTTCTCCCATTCAGGACCAAGACTACTCAGGAATTTAGTATTCACTGCAATTCTTGGCATGATGATGTTGTGTTTATCCAAATCATTGATGATGTCTGAAAATCGATGATGATAAGACTTTAGTGTCTCTCCAGATTCAATCATGAAGTATTCATAAGCCAAGTAAATTTTGGATTCCAAATCCTCCTGATTGAGTACTGATCCTTCCATAAGAAGATGAATATGGTCCCACATTTCCTTTGTAGTTTTTTGAGCATCAACACTTCAAAGAATTGGGTTAGGTAATCCTAAAAGGATATATTGCATTGCAAGCTCATCAGCTTCATATTGTAGAAGTTCTGTAGCATTTAGATCTGCAACAGTAGCAATGTTGGTTTGTTCATCTCTTGGTGGAACAGCATTAGGATCTCCGGGTACAATGACAGTAGGCATCTGAAATGGACCTTCCAAGATAACCTTCTTTAAGAACTTTCCATGTGGCTTCTTCAAATCACAAAACCTAAAGAACCTTATCACCCATTGATCGTAGTTTCCTGGAGTGAGCATTGGAGGTCTATCAAGTGATCCAGCTTCATGAATTGATTGTTGGCTGCTTAAAGCTTCACACATCTTTGCAAACCAAGTGGGTTCCTTCATAGTGTTCCTTGATGGATGTTGATTGAAATCATTTGTGTAGGGTTGAACTTGAAGACTTGGCGGTGTTTGAACCATTTGTGGTGGGGGAATTGCACGAAGTTGTGGAGTATGTTGTTGATTAAATTGTTGTTGATAAATAGCTTGTTGTTGATTCCATTGTTGATGTTGTGGACTTAGTTGTTGTTGTCGTTGAGGATAAGTGTAAGGGAAATAGTTAGAGTATGGTGGTTGAGACATGTTGAAAACTTGTCTTGGTAAAAATGGATCTTTGTAGTCGAATGAACCTTTGTTGATGAAGTGTTAGGCGTAGGAAAGACAAGAACCAAGTAGCACTTATGCGTAAAAACACCAAAGTTACGCGTAACAATAAGGAGTTACGCGTAGGATTTAGCTTACGCGTAAGTAGGGAAAAGCACTAAAGTTAGGCGTAGACAATAGTTAGGCGTAGAAAGTTAGGCGTAGGATTTTCTTATGCGTAAGACTAGGCTTAGGCGTAGGAAAAATCTTAGGCGTAGGATTTCTACGCGTAAGCTTATGCTTATGCGTAATTTTAGGGTTTTTGCCCAAATGATCTTTTACACTATCACAGTGCAAGAGATATCCAAAGTCGACGTATTTTCAGACTTATCCAAGTAAGAAAACACGGAATAAACCACGAAAATGAAGATCAAACCATGGAAGCACTTACGCGTAGTTTTAGGGTTTTACTACGTGTAGAAATGCTCAAAATTTTGATTCTGTCCAAAAGTGTTTCTAAACCCGTTTTTGAGTGATAAAATAGCTTCAATAACACCAAAATACACAAAAGTGTGAAACTTGATGAACCAAAGCCTCTAAAACAGTTAAGCGTAGACTGAAACCCTCGTTAAAAACCAAGCTTAAAAACGTATATCCACTCGTAAAGGTTGAAACTTTTTGCCAAAAACAGTTATTTTAACACCTCAAAACATTCAAAGTACAAGAATCTTGGATTAAAAAGTGTAAAAAATGTGTTTTTAAACAAACCAAAGTATCACTCGTTAGTTTTACACGAAGGACCAAAACCCACTTCAAAAACAAAATGATTCACCCAACTAGTAGGCGATTGATACCACTGTTAGGTCACTAGTTTTACAAACACAAGTTTATAAGAAAGGAGATGAGGCGATTGAACAAGTAACCAAACACACACTCACGCTAGCAATAATACGGTTAAGACAAAGAGAGTGAATGAAAGAAAAACTTGAACAACCAACCCTCAAATGAGGGTTTACAAGAGTATTTATAGGAGGGAAGCTAGGGCAACACTCCTAGTTCCCTTCCTTTCCTTTATGGGCTTGGGCCTAAGCTCATGGGCCTTCTACATAAGCTTAAGGCTAATAACAAACATAAAGGCCATAATAAAGCTAACTATTACATATTAATTACTAACACTTGATTATGGTTTAGGAGTGATTCCAACAGGTTTAGCGGACATAAGTTTTGCATATCCGGTAGGGATAATGAAGGACGTGGTACTACATATAGGAAAATTGACTCTTTTGGCGGATTTTCATGTGCTAGACATGGCTAGTGATACCACGTATCCATTATTGGTTGGAAGAGGATTCTTAGCTACCGCTAGTGCTATAATCGATTGTAAAATGTCCAAAATAGTGGTAGGAAAAGGAAGTGTTAGGTCAATCTATGATGTCAAGAAACATTCCTATGATGATGAGGATGAACAAACACCTCATTTGATCACTTTAGATAGGAGACCATCTAGATATGGACCTTGGACTCATGAAGATTTCATAGGCCCTCAATGACCTTTCTATCTAGAAGAGGCATTCGTGAATAACACAACTCTCTTAGAGCAACAATTGGCTATAGACATTGAGGTGAATCCATTCTAGGATACTTTGGTCTTTAGGAAGATGACCGAATTCCTAGGAACCTTGCCTATTAATCTTTTTATGAATAGATGAAAAGTTGAGAGCAATAAGCCTAAGCATAAGTGGAATTGGGATAAGCCGTCTAGTGATGGGAATGGAGAATGGCACATTAGGATGACGATCTATGATCCCAATGGTGAGAAGTTTGAAAAGGCAAACCGAACTAAACATACTAGTAGGAAAATAAAAGAGAAGGTCGATCCTACCGATGTCCTTGAGGATGAACTCTAGGTACGTAGTGGTTTGACTTCGAGTCAAGCTACAAGACTCATAAATAAAGAAAAGCGCTTCTTGTGAGGCAACCCATGTTTATTTGTTTGCTTGTTTGTTTTTTATTTTTATTTGTGTGTTTTATATATCCTTTTTATTATTGCTCAATCCTCATGTTTATATTATTTTGTGAAAATGCTTTATTTTATTTTTAATTTCCTCTTAATTGCATATAAAGGTATTTTATAAAAAAATAAGTGTAGGGAAGATCACATTGTTTTTAGAACTAATATGAACATGAGATTAATAATGTTTGAAATTTTATATATATATATATATATATATATATATATATGTATATATATATATATATATATATATATATATATATATATATATATATATATGTATATATATATATATATATGTATATATATATATATATATATATATATATATATATATATATATATATATATATATATATATATATATGTGTGTGTGTGTGTGTGTGTGTGTGTGTGTGTGTGATTGTGTGTTTGTGTGAGTCAAATACTTGTATCGAGTCACAATGGATGCTTTGCAGTATTTTTACAGGTCTTTAAAGAAGTAATTTTTATGGAAAACGCATCGGACTTATTCTGTCAGGACAACCTGACGGCGTCGAAATTAACACCCGGCAGCGTCAGGCAATGTGTAAATGATAAGGATTTAAAACGTACACTTTTAAGGGGTCATTTAAGCCCTTAATCGCCCACTTTTATATCCGTTACTGCTTAATTTTGTTCCTTTTCACTTTGTAGGTCTCTTGGAGGCAAAATGCTGGAATGATGCTTATTTGGACGAAAATGAGTGAATATGTGAAGAAAATGGCTAAAGTCAAGATCAAGACACTCAAGCTGCTGGGAATGCACCTGACGGCGTCCCAAACAAAAAGCGACGCCGTCCTTATATTTGTGACGACTCAGGAGTGAAATTGCTATTTTACACCTGACGGCATCAGGCTTTGAAGAGTAGGGCGTCACGAAGACTTTTCTCCTCAGGTGGCCTAGATCCAGATTCAGACGACGTTAGAGCTGAAGCTGACGGCTTCACAACCACAACGTGACGCCGTCCCAAAGTTGACTTGGCCAAGACGAAACCCTAATGGCGGCGATCTGACGGCGTCACAATTACAAGGTGACGCCGTCGCAGTTGTAAATCTATATATAGAATTCTATTTTCATACTTTTAAAGAGGTAGACTTGTGGAGTAAAAACCTAAAACGTTTATAGTCTAGTTTGGACAGTATTTTAGGTATCTAATACCCTATTTTACATCGAGATAAGTTATTTATTCCCATGATTTCATTATGTCTTCAATTGAATGTGTGTATGCTTGCATGTTTAACATGTCCGGCTAATTTACTTGTGTGTTTGCTTAGATCTATCAAACCTAGTTATTGAATATTGATTGGTTGTCTCTTATCTTAATTGTAATTGGCTTAGGAGTGCATGAAGCCATTGTTGTGTTTTTAATGCTTGATTAATCCTTGTTGAACATTAGTTTATAGTTACTAGTGGAGTTGTAGGCTAAACATCCAAAGATAACCTTAGTGTTAAGTTTATGAATCCTTGAGATTTCGTAGTCATTAACCTTAGGTAGCTTCAAAGAGTTAGGGATAAAAGCACACCCTACGACTTTAGAAAACACAATGCGTTAAGAATAAGGACGTGACAATTCAACCATCAATAAAAGATAACTAGGGAGTAATAGTATCTAGGTAGACACATTTTTAATCATCATACGAGCATACTTCAATAGACATAGACTACCCTTAGCTTAGATAATTAGATAGTAGAAGTAATTGGTAGAAGTACCAAACCCCCAAATCCAAACATCAAGATTTTACCTTTAGTTTCTAAAAAACATAAAAAGATAAAAAATAATCTTCCTCAACCTCAACCTTAGCGTAGTAAATTTCTCACTAGCATTCCTATTCCCATAGAGACCAATATCAATCCCCGAGGCTTACCCTAATACTACACTACAATGATTAGGTTCACTGCCCAGGTGGTTGAAAAACTTGCTCGAAGAAAAATGATGTGCTACGTGTGTACAAGTTTTACATTTATAAAAGACGATTTACCAATTTTACCAATAACACATACGAGCAAGTGCACTCGTCCGTTATAGCAAGATTTTGAAAGTAAGTCGGGATCGTTCGCAGGGATTTGAGTGAATCTGATTAACAAGTCTAAATCAACTAAGGCAATCCAAAAGCATATAACAACGAAAGTAGATATAATGAAATTCAGATGATTAAAAATTACACTTGCTTAAACTAGTTTCTTATCCTTGATTAGTATGATTGTGTTAACCTTTAAACATGTTGGTTATGATAATTAGTTGGTGTGCTAATATATTGTTCTTACAAGTTAAACCTTCGTCAAGATCTTAGTTCATAAAAAAAAAGCATTAAGTTTAACCAATTAATTCAAGATCAATTCAAATTTCATAAGTTTACTTTCACAAATTTAACACAAAAACGTCCATTTGCTTTATCAAATTTGCTTAAGAAATGGTTAATACAAAAGGTAACCGATTATAGACACAAGGTTACAATTGATTGTAAACAACTAATCTTACGACCTTTTAGATATTTCCAATCAATCCAACTTGATAATTGATTGTGCAAAAGATTGCACTACCAGGCTTCGATAAGGATCAAAGTAATGAGGGGTGTGTGTTCCAGCCAAGACTCGCCTGTAACCTGAGAATAAGAAATACTAAGACACTACGTTAAATGATTGCGCAGGGGTAGGACCCTGCGAACCACCTCCGGCGTGAGAGTAAGTATGAGTTATGGTTGTATAAGTGTGTGAAAGTAAAGAGAAGAGTGTGAAATGAGCATACCATAATCCATTGTCCGTCTAACCTATTTATAGTGGAAGAAATACGGTTAGAGGCACTCTTGCATGAATGTCGGAGATCATGGGGGCGTCCCATGATTGTGGGTAACCGCTAGGGGTTAGTGACCCACGTTCTCAGACTTGACGGGGAAGCCAAGAGAGAGAGAGGGAGATCGTGGGTTTGACCAAGTCAGGAGGTTCCTTATCCATTGTTCCTTCGTCAAGCATACCCCGAAGGGCTTAAGGCTTCGAATGGCGAATTCCCCTTAGGTAACCTTCGTACCAACGAATGGTTTGACGCCTATGGATATTTCAGAATCCTAACTTGGGCCTTCGTATGGAAGGGATTTGATACGTCTCGGAGGAGTATCCTTCGAGCTACTCAGAGGGTACATCATCAAGCCTCCCAGTCGAAAGTGATGCATATGAGCGAGGAGGCATTGCTTTCGACTTCATGCTTCAAAAAAATACCATCATGCTGCTAAATATGCTAGTTGGGAGATAACTACGCAACTAACCAAGCGCATTCAATGCTAATTAAATCATCCATCTGCTCGCTACAGTGATCACTTATCCCCATCTAACCCGGAGACCAAAAGTCTTTATTTAAAATTTAAAAAGTGGCTTGGCTTGGATAAGGGTAATCTAGATGGACACGTGTGTGAATTAGGAGACGGTAAAAAGGGGTATTTAAGGGGAACATGATGAAACCCTAAAATACTTTTACTCTCTCCGTCTTCATTTACACGCAGTAAACTTTCAAGCGCCCCATCTTCGAAAACCAAGGTAAACACTTTTCTCCTCTTGTAGATTGTTTCAAAAAATAAGAACATGGATTCTAAGTTTATTATAAAACAACAAAAGTGCACTTTGTCTGCTGAAGATTTGCATGATCATTTAGCCGATTATCCTATTCCAATAGAACATAAAGTGATGTTACCCAAACCCACTCAGGGTATATTTGATGCCCCTCCAGGTTTTGTAGGGTTGTATACCCATGCATTTAGTCACTCAAACCTTAGGATTCCACTGCACTCATTGATTTTGGAATTTATGCAGTATTATAAAGTTCATATCTCTAGATTCAATCCTTTTGGGTTTGCCAAATTGACTACATTCATAGTGATGTGCAAAGCCTACGGATATGAACCAAACTTGACAGTTTTAAGAGGATTCTTGAACTTGTACCCCGGGGGCAATTGGTTGATACTAACAAAAAGACCTGAGCCAGATGTACCCAATCTATTTGAGAAAGTGTACACAAACATATCGGGTTGGAAGGGTAGCTTTTTCTACGTGCAAGACACTATTGTTCCCCCTACATATTCAGAGCTGTTGAACAAGGAGAATAGGTATAATGCTAAATGGTATAATGACCCCCTGCCCTACGAGGTTCGGAGTGATCCTTGTTACCTGCGTTTGGAAAAGTACCCTGTGGATGTGCAAGTATTCCCTGAAGCCATCTTATACATGGCTGGGATTGCTCAGAGTTGGGAGGGGTCTCCCAAGAAGCCTATGATCATATACCAACGACAAAGTATGTTTATCCACTTTTATTTAAATAGGACCAATGTATCACTGATATTTATTTCTTTTTTCTTCTATTTTGCAGAGATGTCGTTCAGAAACTTCATGTTCCAAGAATTTGATGAAGATTTAAGTTTCATGCCTGCGGAGAAAGCTGAGGAGTCTTATGGCGTTGGCTCCCCTTCAACATCTGTGAATAACAATAAGGTAAGCATTCCGAAGCCAGAGCCCATTTCATCAGCACCCCCACAATCTGCTGTGGCGGTTGATGCGTGCCAAACAGTCAAGCTAAATCACTCAAGCCTGCCACTTGTGAATGGCAGACCGTAATCACCTTAAAACTGCTCAAGCACGAATGCAATGAAGATCTGGGGAGTATAGTGTTTCCCCGGGTCGTTATGTCCCAGCGAGCTATGCAATGGATCACCCAACGAATAGTGATCGAGAGATTTGAACGAAAAAAGGATTTGAATGATATTATAACTACAGGAAAAGCCAACAAATTACAACGGCTTAAATGCAAATTAAATGAACTTAAAAAGATAAAAAAAAATATTAAATAAACGCTATCACTATTTTTACAATGATGTTTTTGTGATTTTATAAAACAAAATATCTTAAATAAACTATTTTAATTAAAACGTAAACTTAAATTACTTAAAAACGTGACTTAAAATGAAAACGTACGTTATGTACAAAAATTACGCTGGAGCGCAAGATAAAACGTAAAATTTGTGAAATAAAAGTCCTACGAATGTAAAAACAATTTTCTCACGTACTACATGACAAAAGAAAATTTTAGGAAAAAGCCGGGTATTTTTTCGACTCTTAAATTATTTATTACGAATTAAAAACCAAATAACACTAATTAAATTATTAAAAATACTAAAACATTTTGGAAAAATCTGAAAATTTCACTAAAAATACTTTATCCTAAAAGGGACTTAAGAAAAATAAAAAGGGAGCAAGAGCTTAAACAGATAAGCTGTTGATAAGCTGTAAAGTAGATTAAGCTAAAGTATGCATAAAATACTTAAATAGATATCAAGTGTAACTTGTAACGCAAAAGACCCAAGGGCGCAATTGGTTACAGGTACACAAACTATCACTCTTGTTAAGGGTGGGAGGTCTCAGGTTCGAGCCTGCCTCCCACCTTTTTGCTCTTTCATTTTTTTTTTGAAATTTTTTCTTTTGAAACTTGAAGATGCAATTGAGATAAGAAATTTTTGTAAAAACTTTTCTTGTGAGAACCTTAAATAAGCTGTTTTAACAGCTTATTTGACCACTGATTTGGACAGAACATAAACAAACACACCACTGTTTGGTTTTTAAGATACAAATAAGCAACCAAACTAGGAAATAAGCAATGGATATCCAAATAGGCATCATCAAAATGAAAATAGGCTAGGACCAAGTAAACTAAGCAGAGTACAGGGTAAATAAGCTAAAAATGATAAGGGAATAAGCAGTGGGTTACAATTTACACTAGGGAGATCCTAAACTAGCAAAATGGAGCAAATAAGCAAACTAGACTATAAAAGCACGTAAATAAGCTGAAATACAATCTAACCTATTCTAAATCACCCTATGGGATCCTAAGGAATTTAAATAAGCAAAACTAATCCTAAATAAGCACTTGGAACAGGAAAGTTACTTGTTTAGCTGCTATGTGACTGCAGCAGTGGACAGGGCCAAGGTGCTCACTTTAGAGCTTATTTTAGATAAGCTAGAGAGAAAAATAGCTTATGAGCTTCTGAGCCTAAGTAGTCCACCAAGCACACTACCCTTTGCCCCACACATCTAGCCTAAATAAGCTGTTTGCAGCTTATTGATAAGCTGAGAAAAATCCTGGGTGGACAGCATACCCCTGCACAGGACAGATAAAAGCTCAAGCTACCCACTTTGAACCAATGGCAAACCTATCAAACTATTTTTTTGATTTTTTTTCTTTTTACCCAAGCTAAACAAGCTGGTTAACTTGAGATTTTTTATTCTTTTAATTTTCAATCTTAAACTAAACTTGCTTAAATTGTTATGCCAAAAACTGAGGAAACTACAAATTTTTCTTTCTTTTCTTAAAACCAGTTAAATCTCAAAATTTGTAAATCCTTGCAAAACTCTTTTCCAACTCTAAACATTTACACATTTGCTTGTACTAAACTGATTTTCAACCCAAAGATGGGTCAAAACTCTCTTTTGACCCATTCTAACCCATAAACCAAACATCCCTTTAGAGTAGCAAATTGCATCTTAAACCTTAAAACTTTGATGAATTTAGACCAATACTGAATCAACAATGATAAACAAACACAAATATCAATCAAGCAACAATTTCAAAACAGAATGTAAACAAAACTGGTTTGACTTTCGTTGACTAATTATGAAAATTACTCAAACTTGGAATTAATAACTGAAAGTGAGTTACAATGATGAAGTTGCTTATGTTTAATACACTAAAGCTAAAAATTACATTTTAAAAACACTAATTGAGATAACTAAAAAAAACGACATTTAAGGAAAAACTTAAAACTAACTACTGCCTTCCATAGCTTCTTTCTTCCTTTTTATAGTTCCAGATGATTTCGCTCTCCTCTCTGAGATAATCCCACCTTATTTCAGGGCCATTGGATGACTTTGGGTTGATCTTGGCCATTGAGCATTTTTGGCGGGAAATTGTATTTTAACAGTTTGTGGGGATTGAGTGTGAAGAGGGGGGATGTAATCAATGTATCTTGGAGTGGGGTGAAGTGGAGGGTAGAGTAGGGATGATGGTGGAGTGTTAGCAGGGTGTTGCAGGTTTGTGATGATGGTGAATGTGGTATACCCGTGACTGGGAGGGAAGGGATGAGTCAAAGGTTGGTTTGACTGGCTTTAATAATAGAGGGGGTTCAATTGGCAGGGGTCAAAGGCATTGGCAGGGTCCAATTGGAGAAATGACAAGGGCCAAGGTTGTTTAAAGGTTTAATAATACAAGGGCTTCATTTGTAATTTTTGAAAATGGAAGGACCTGTTCTGCCAATATCTCAAAGTTGCTCCAAGGACTGAAATTGACAAGTGTTAGTAGTACAAGGACCAAAGTTGACATTTTCCAATTTCCAGGGACCAATTTTGCCAATTTTCAAACTTGAAGGACTAAACTTGTAATTTTCTCAAACTTTTTATATTTTTCACCAAAGGACTAAATTTGACAACTTATGATTTTAAAAGGACCTTTGGTGATTTTTCTTTTGAAATTAGGACTCAGGGACTATTTTTGACAATTTTAGAAACTTGGGGGACTGAAACTGCCAATTATGCAAACTTTGCTCATTTTTATCTGATTTTGAACATTTTGCATCTGAAACATATAAAATGCAATTTTGGAATATTTTCAGTATTTTGATGCATTTCTGAGCATTTTCAAACGTTTTGCAGTTCAGATTGACCCAAAAATGATGAGTATTTACACACTCATCAATCCCCCACACTAAACTATTGCTAGTCCCTAGCAATATTTTGAGAAAACATAATGGATTTGAAACTCTTTACCAAAAGCCATTACTTCTGGAGTAGCCAAATGTTTCAGTTCAAGTAAGAACCATGGTACACCGATAACCATGTGATTTTGAGCAAACCACCAGCTTTCAACGGATTTGATTTTGTCTTTACCAGAAGCCGTTTGCTCTGGACTAGCCAACTCTTAGATAAATTATCAATATTATCTTTGGTGAGCTGATTACCAATTATGGATTTTCCACTGCCTTTACCACAAGCCATAAACTTGCGGGCTAGCCAACTCTTCACTTTTTAGGATATGGTGAGCTGAATACCATACAATTTTGGGCAAATTGCAAGCCGTCAACGGATTTGAGATATCTTTACCAAGAGCCGTTTGCTCCTGGATTAGCCAATCCTTTTGTTAATTAGACAAGGCGGACTGATAACCATATGAGTGAGTGTAAAACACTTACTCCAAAAAAAAATTTTGGCCAAAAACGGGGGAATTGGTATAATTATATGATAAAATTCGTGAGAATTCCCCCCCACACTTAGAAATGATTATTGCCCTCAATATTCAAAGTACCGGCTGTTATGCCGAAACAAAGAACGTAAAAGGGAAATACTACGGCCATTATTTAGAATGATTTTTTTTTTTTTTTTTTTTTTTTTTTTTTTTTTTTTTTTAGCATAGAAACTTATATATATATATAACATGTGGGGTAACTCCCCCATACTAGTGTGGTACACACGGGTGAAAACCCATGTTCAGCTACTGTTTTTGATCACCGAGTCGCTAGCTTGACTCGACCCCGAATTCATTGGTTCATGGGGAAGCAAAGTGGAAGAAACAATCTCCATCGGACTTTCATTCAAAATGTTTGGACAAACATTTGAAGCATGTGAAAGTTCCACACCGATGAGATATACATAGAACCGGCTCAAAAATGATAAATGAAAATGCCGGGGTCAAAGATAGTGTCTTCATTCCCGAAGGAGTGAAGGTGAAGGGAAATCACAAGATATTTGAGGAAAGGAAGAAAGGTCTTGATAACAATCAA
The DNA here is from genome assembly GCA_019973895.1 of Chrysanthemum seticuspe. Classification (NCBI taxonomy): domain Eukaryota; kingdom Viridiplantae; phylum Streptophyta; class Magnoliopsida; order Asterales; family Asteraceae; genus Chrysanthemum; species Chrysanthemum seticuspe. The sequence goes on along the minus strand of BPTQ01000001.1, from coordinate 239,097,364 downwards.
GATCCATTCCTCATCCTCAAATCCAGACGTATCGGGAGGAAGGGTGAAGGTAGTATTATCAATAAGCAAATTCATATGATAGAGTACACCTTCCTCCGAGCTAATATCATCCTCAAGATCAAAATAGAAATGATCATGTTCCGGAGGAGATATGTCATGAGAGAGTTCACCGGAGAACTCTTCATGAAGAGAATCATTCACATGAAGTGAAGTTGTGAACTCTTGTTCCATAGTGGGCTCATCACTATCCTCAGTCTGAGTATCAAAGAGTGGATTCTCAGAAATTGAAGTGAATTCAGAGTCGAATTCAAATAGAGGATTGGTGAAAGTAGCTTTGAATGTTTTGGGAACAAAGTGATCAACATTCTCATTTGGATTGTTGGGATAAGAAGTGAGTGAACGATCATTATCAAGGAGACTTTCAGTCTCTCCCAGATCGGCTTCGAAATCAAAGAGTGGATTGATGTGAGTGAGCTCATCGGTGAACTCCTCAAGAAGATGATCAGCATCAGATTGTGGAAGTGATGCCTCAACGTACTCGATGTTTCCAAAGGAAGCACAATCGTCGCTAAAATCGGAAAAAGTTTCCAAATGATCATTTGAACACTCAAGAGGGGAAAGAGAATCACACATATGATCAAAAGTTCCCTGTGACTTTCTCGGGATTGGGACAAGGTTCTCAACACTAGACTTTATGAATTCGTCCGACTTCTTTTCAGGAACAGTGTCAAGATGCTCGTCCCCCATATTTAGAGAGTGAGTGGGAGCTTCGGGTGTGATAGCAGTTGTTTGAGATGGAATCTCAACTGCTGGAATATCAACTGACTGAGGGAGTTGAGAAGTATTATCTTTAAAAGGATAAAAACTCTCCTCGTCATCATCATAGAGAGCTGCCTTAAGAAATTGGGAACGTCTTAGAGCTGCATGCTCTAGGACTAATGATTCTTCCCTAGATTGGCGGGCCTCTCGCTCTTCGGCAAGCAATTCTCCCATGGTCTTTTCACCACTCACTTGATTCTTAAAGTTACTAATCATATCATCAAGTGTTTTCATTGTGGTTTCAAATTCCTGGGAGATTTCAGGAGACAACGGCTCAGGTGGAGTTTGAACCGTATGGTGCTGTGGAGGTTGGAAGTTGTCAAACATGTAAGAGTCATGATTGTTACAAGGAACTGGGTTCCCTATTTGACAATCAGAGCTGAAATGGGGACCTCCACAGTACTCACAACAGTAAAACTGTTGAGTCTGGACTGGTGAATCATATGGATTTTGGTCATAACCAAAGTTCTGAGCATCATTGGAAAACTGTTCATAGACAAACGTGTTTCCCGATTGACAATCAAATTCTAGGTGAGGACCTCCACAAAATTCACAGCAGGTATGTTGATTATATGAAGATAAGTCGGGCTGTGGTGGGTAATTGGAAAAGTTTGAGGGGTCGTTAAATGAGTTCTGATTAGGATCATAATCAAATGAATTCCTCGAACCACAAAACAAACAACTCCCGTTATGAATATCATTACCACATTGTACACACGTACACCAACGACAGGGTGAACCAAAGAGAGGCTCACCACAAACGACACAAGGAATAAACGATTGCATTTGAGAGTTATGATAAGGAATCGGTTTATTCAAAGAATCAACAAAACCAACATGGTGATCCGAATGACTATCAAGTCTCGAAGAACATTCAGAAAAATCAGGAGGTGGGACAAGTGGTGTGCTCTGAGAGCTAGCAATTTCCACCACTTCCGTTATGGTCTCCGGTTCTTGAATGGGTTCATCGGGTTGTGGCGGATGGTCGGAAAAACTTGTAGAATCATCGAGAGAGTTATCAGATAATTCGCACCAATAACAATATTTGCTCGCACCTATCCTTCCACATTGCTTGCATAAACAATCCGGATTCTGACAACGGAGTTGATCCTCTTCCATACGGCTTTTGTAGTGGAAACAACGAGGATAATCGATCGTCGCCATGAGAATTAAACATGTAGAGGGTTAAAGAAATAGAATTAAACGGTTTTGAGGTTAAAGAAGAGTAGAATCAAACGGTACGAGGGGGTAAGAGAAATATAATCATACGGATAAGAGGAATGAGAAGAGTATTTTTGGATTTTTGGATAAGAAAATATAAACATATACAGATGGATGGTATGAACAAAGAGTGAATATCCAAATCACTAATCTGCTAGACGTAAGATAATCAGCACAGCTCCCCGGCAGCGGCGCCAAAAATTTGATGCGTGCCAAACAGTCAAGCTAAATCACTCAAGCCTGCCACTTGTGAATGGCAGACCGTAATCAGCTTAAAACTGCTCAAGCACGAATGCAATGAAGATCTGGGGAGTATAGTGTTTCCCCGGGTCGTTATGTCCCAGCGAGCTATGCAATGGATCACCCAACGAATAGTGATCGAGAGATTTGAACGAAAAAAGGATTTGAATGATATTATAACTACAGGAAAAGCCAACAAATTACAACGGCTTAAATGCAAATTAAATGAACTTAAAAAGATAAAAAAAAAAATATTAAATAAATGCTATCACTATTTTTACAATGATGTTTTTGTGATTTTATAAAACAAAATATCTTAAATAAACTATTTTAATTAAAACGTAAACTTAAATTACTTAAAAACGTGACTTAAAATGAAAACGTACGTTATGTACAAAAATTATGCTGGAGCGCAAGATAAAACGTAAAATTTGTGAAATAAAAGTCCTACGAATGTAAAAACAATTTTCTCACGTACTACATGACAAAAGAAAATTTTAGGAAAAAGCCGGGTATTTTTTCGACTCTTAAATTATTTATTACGAATTAAAAACCAAATAACACTAATTAAATTATTAAAAATACTAAAACATTTTGGAAAAATCTGAAAATTTCACTAAAAATACTTTATCCTAAAAGGGAATTAAGAAAAATAAAAAGGGAGCAAGAGCTTAAACAGATAAGCTGTTGATAAGCTGTAAAGTAGATTAAGCTAAAGTATGCATAAAACACTTAAATAGATATCAAGTGTAACTTGTAACGCAAAAGACCCAAGGGCGCAATTGGTTACAGGTACACAAACTATCACTCTTGTTAAGGGTGGGAGGTCTCAGGTTCGAGCCTGCCTCCCACCTTTTTGCTCTATCATTTTTTTTTTGAAATTTTTTCTTTTGAAACTTGAAGATGCAATTGAGATAAGAAATTTTTGTAAAAACTTTTCTTGTGAGAACCTTAAATAAGCTGTTTTAACAGCTTATTTGACCACTGATTTGGACAGAACATAAACAAACACACCACTGTTTGGTTTTTAAGATACAAATAAGCAACCAAACTAGGAAATAAGCAATGGATATCCAAACAGGCATCATCAAAATGAAAATAGGCTAGGACCAAGTAAACTAAGCAGAGTACAGGGTAAATAAGCTAAAAATGATAAGGGAATAAGCAGTGGGTTACAATTTACACTAGGGAGATCCTAAACTAGCAAAATGGAGCAAATAAGCAAACTAGACTATAAAAGCACGTAAATAAGCTGAAATACAATCTAACCTATTCTAAATCACCCTATGGGATCCTAAGGAATTTAAATAAGCAAAACTAATCCTAAATAAGCACTTGGAACATGAAAGTTACTTGTTTAGCTGCTATGTGACTGCAGCAGTGGACAGGGCCAAGGTGCTCACTTTAGAGCTTATTTTAGATAAGCTAGAGAGAAAAATAGCTTATGAGCTTCTGAGCCTAAGTAGTCCACCAAGCACACTACCCTTTGCCCCACACATCTAGCCTAAATAAGCTGTTTGCAGCTTATTGATAAGCTGAGAAAAATCCTGGGTGGACAGCATACCCCTGCACAGGACAGATAAAAGCTCAAGCTACCCACTTTGAACCAATGGCAAACCTATCAAACTATTTTTTTGATTTTTTTTCTTTTTACCCAAGCTAAACAAGCTGGTTAACTTGAGATTTTTTATTCTTTTAATTTTCAATCTTAAACTAAACTTGCTTAAATTGTTATGCCAAAAACTGAGGAAACTACAAATTTTTCTTTCTTTTCTTAAAACCAGTTAAATCTCAAAATTTGTAAATCCTTGCAAAACTCTTTTCCAACTCTAAACATTTACACATTTGCTTGTACTAAACTGATTTTCAACCCAAAGATGGGTCAAAACTCTCTTTTGACCCATTCTAACCCATAAACCAAACATCCCTTTAGAGTAGCAAATTGCATCTTAAACCTTAAAACTTTGATGAATTTAGACCAATACTGAATCAACAATGATAAACAAACACAAATATCAATCAAGCAACAATTTCAAAACAGAATGTAAACAAAACTGGTTTGACTTTCGTTGACTAATTATGAAAATTACTCAAACTTGGAATTAATAACTGAAAGTGAGTTACAATGATGAAGTTGCTTATGTTTAATACACTAAAGCTAAAAATTACATTTTAAAAACACTAATTGAGATAACTAAAAAAAACGACATTTAAGGAAAAACTTAAAACTAACTACTGCCTTCCATAGCTTCTTTCTTCCTTTTTATAGTTCCAGATGATTTCGCTCTCCTCTCTGAGATAATCCCACCTTATTTCAGGGCCATTGGATGACTTTGGGTTGATCTTGGCCATTGAGCATTTTTGGCGGGAAATTGTATTTTAACAGTTTGTGGGGATTGAGTGTGAAGAGGGGGGATGTAATCAATGTATCTTGGAGTGGGGTGAAGTGGAGGGTAGAGTAGGGATGATGGTGGAGTGTTAGCAGGGTGTTGCAGGTTTGTGATGATGGTGAATGTGGTATACCCGTGACTGGGAGGGAAGGGATGAGTCAAAGGTTGGTTTGACTGGCTTTAATAATAGAGGGGGTTCAATTGGCAGGGGTCAAAGGCATTGGCAGGGTCCAATTGTAGAAATGACAAGGGCCAAGGTTGTTTAAAGGTTTAATAATACAAGGGCTTCATTTGTAATTTCTGAAAATGGAAGGACCTGTTCTGCCAATATCTCAAAGTTGCTCCAAGGACTGAAATTGACAAATGTTAGTAGTACAAGGACCAAAGTTGACATTTTCCAATTTCCAGGGACCAATTTTGCCAATTTTCAAACTTGAAGGACTAAACTTGTAATTTTCTCAAACTTTTTATATTTTTCACCAAAGGACTAAATTTGACAACTTATGATTTTAAAAGGACCTTTGGTGATTTTTCTTTTGAAATTAGGACTCAGGGACTATTTTTGACAATTTTAGAAACTTGGGGGACTGAAACTGCCAATTATGCAAACTTTGCTCATTTTTCATCTGATTTTGAACATTTTGCATCTGAAACATATAAAATGCAATTTTGGAATATTTTCAGTATTTTGATGCATTTCTGAGCATTTTTAAACGTTTTGCAGTTCAGATTGACCCAAAAATGATGAGTATTTACACACTCATCAGCGGTCACATCCCAACTGGTGGAGAACATTGCTGACTCGGACGATCCTGCGGATGAGGATGTCCCCGTCGTTGGCTCAACAGGAATAGCTGATAGGCTAAAGAGTAGGAAAGGGACAGCGGGCAAGGCTGTGAAATCCAACAAAAGGAAGAATCTTCTGCCTACCTCTGGGAGTAGAGTTGTGAAGCATAAAATTACCGAGGGTAGAAAGCTTATCAAGTCTGCCTTCGAATTGCCCGATGAATCCGTTGAGGTTCATGGTAAGTATTTTTGTCTTATGAGACATTGTGAAGGTAAAAATATAACTGTTATGCTAACCTGTGTATATTTTGTTGCTCGCAGGTCTTCCAGAGACGAAGGAGCTTCCCAATGCCTTAGCCTGTCATCGGATTGTTGACCATTTGACCCCTCCACAGTGGAAGAGTATGCTAGAGAACATGTCCATTGACAAGTTCTGTGACATGCATGATAATGGGGTTGCGAGGCAGGCAGTGATGGATAATCACTTGAATGCCCAGACCAGGGGGTTGCTCAGAACCGTGGCCAAGCTGGAAGCAAAGTGTGACGAGATTGCGGGGAACGTTGAGAAGAACCCCGTCGTCCAAGACCTTCGAGAAAAGATAGCTCAGTTGACCGTGGAACGTGGCAATCTCAAATTGGAAGAAGCCAAGGTTATTACTCTCACTGGTCAGAATGCTGCTCTCGAGGCTAAGTGCGTTGGGTTGGAAAGTGAGAAGGTTAGGCTTGGAGAGGTAGAGGTAAAGTTGAGGGAGGAGATCGATGGCCTGCAAATGAGGTAAGATGCTGCAGAAAGATCGTGCAGAAGTTGTTTCGAAGGTGGTGCCTTACATAGCCATGGAATTCTATCATAGTGACGAGCTGGGAGCTCAGATGTGGAAGGTCATCAAGTCAGTCCTATTTCATGGACGGTGTTTGGCTCTGGAGGAGGTCGCCCAGACGGGTAAGCCTGTGGACCTCTCCAAGATTGAATGCTACCGTCCCACTTCGAAGGCTGAATATGATGAGGCAGGAAATGCATTTGCAACTGCAGAGTACTCCTTCCTTGCTGAGGCAACCAAAGATCCAATGGCACCCCTTGAAGATCTCCTGTCTAAGAAACCTCGGAAACTGAAGCCTACCACTCCAACCAAGAAGACCATGTCTACTAAGCCAGTCTCAGTGCAACCCTCCTCCACTCCCTCTCCGAAGAAACAAGAATGAAGGCTGCTCTGTTAGCAGTAATTTGGTTCCAAAGGGTGGCATGTACCCTTAAGACAATTTATTTTATGTGACAATGTGTGTCTTGTTTCCCAAACAATTTAAGTGCTTGTGATGTATGGCCATGGGCCAAGAACAATTTGACGGGATTCTAGTCTCCTTATGCAGATATAAGGGCAGCAGCCCATATTTTGAATGCAATAGTGTAGAGGACATACCTCTACATATTTAGCTTAAGTTTGTTATGTAAACTTCTCTTACGCCATTTTTGCGACGCTTAAATTTTACAACCTAAGGTTCAACAACCTCATTGTGTGTAATTTACAACACCAAGAATATAATGGCCAACTTGACCATTGACAGAGGGTCGCGACCCACTCTATCTCAAATCTTTTAAATAGCATGGCTTTGTTAAATTTTTTTTTACAAGCGCCAAAATCTACTAGGAGAGTTAATGTGAATGTTTAAGTTGGCTTTGAATAATAAGGCATATGTTACCCCTCAAGCCATTCGAAATTGAAACTCATTAACGACTTGGTTGAAAAAATCTTTGTGTTTAAGAAACGAAGCAAGAGATTTGTGGGAAATGTCTTATTTATCATTGAATTGGTAGGGAGGATTACATCATTCTTGAAATGAAAACTAAGACAACTACCAATAATGTGTGCTTTCCCTTGAGAAGCATTTGATTATAAGAAAAAAGTTAAAGTACTTGTTAAACATAGAACTTTCGAAGGTTCGTACCATTCCATGTTCTGTCGATGGGTTTTCCGAGAAGAGTGGCCAGTGTGTATGCTCCATTTCCGTAGGCCTCAGCTACCATGTAGGGTCCTTCCCAAGTTGGTCCCAGTTTTCCCTGATACTCTGCTTTGCTTGCACTGTTGAGGCGCAGTACATATTCTCCGGGCTTGAAAGTGGAAGGTCTGACCCTTTTGTTATAGTAACCTTCGATCTTATGTTTGTGTATTGCTTCTCGGATGGAGGCTATTTCTCTTCTTTCTTCAAGGAGATCAAGGTTTTCCCTGATCCTATCATCATTTTGGGAGGCATCATACGTTGCCACACGCTCCGTGTGTACAATTAGTTCCGAAGGGATGACCGCTTCTATTCCGTAAGTTAGGCTGAAGGGGGTTTCTACGTTGCTTGACTTAGGATGTGTCCGGTGAGCCCATAAGACTTGAGGGAGCTCGTCCACCCATCCATGATGAGTTCGACCTAGCCTTTTCTTGATCCTTTTGACGATTTCTCTGTTTGTAACCTCCACTTGTCCATTACCTTGTGGGTGATAGACGGATGTCCAGGATTGCTTTATGTTGAGCCCTTGACAGAAGTCATAGAAGACTCCTTCGACAAACTGTTTCCCATTGTCAGATATGATGATGTGGGGTACTCCGAATCTGCACACAATGTGTTCCCATACAAACTTCTCGATCTGTCTTCCTGTCACCGAGGCTAGGGGTTTTTCTTCCACCCACTTGGTGAAGTAGTCGATCGCGACTAGCAAGAACTTGACTCCTCCGGGAGCTATAGGCATGGGCCCTACAATATCGATGCCTCACTGGGAGAAGGGCCACGCGGATGTCACACTTGTCATATCTTGCTTTGGCATTTTTGGAACGTTTGAGTGTATCTGACAAGCTTCACACTTGAGGATGATTTCGGCTACGTCCCTGTGCATCGAGGGCCAATAGTAGCCCAACTTCATTATCTTCGAGACAACTGAGCGAGGTCCTGCATGGAGACCGCAAGATCCTTCATGGACTTCGGCTATGATGCTCGAAGCTTGCTTGGGGCCTACGCATCGTAACCAAGGTGACAAAAACGACCTCCTATATAGGGTTTCCCCTATTAGCCGGTACTGCGGGGACTTAACCCGAATCTTTCTTGCAAGCTTGGGATCTTCAGGAAGAAGACCACTTATCAAATATTCCCTTATGGGAGTCATCCATGTCTCTCCTTCTTCGTGAATCACATCGGCGACCTCTTTGAGAACGATGGATCTTTCAGGAAGGACCTCCACAAGAACCTCTTTAGTGAGATGAGCAAAAGCCATGGAAGCTAGCTTGCTTAATGCGTCTGCCTTTTTGTTCTGGTTCCTACGAACATGTTGGATGGTGTAGGAGTTGAAGTTTTCGAGCATCTCTTTTGTCTTTTCCAAGTACTGTTTGATGACGGGTTGCCTTGCTTCGTAGGAACCTGTCACTTGGTTTGCCACCAATTGGGAATCTACGAAGACAGCGAGAGCTTTGACCTCCATATCTTTGGCTAGTCGGAGTCCTGCTAGTAGCGCTTCGTATTCCGCTTCGTTGTTTGTGGCTTCGAACTCAAACCGAAGAGCATATTTATGCTCCTTCCCTTCAGGACTGACTAACATTAGACCTGCTCCGGAGCCATCAGAACTGGATGCTCCATCTGTGTAAAGCTTCCATTCAACCTGAACTTGAGAAAGATTAGCTTTGGGCTTTTCTTCATCCGGTCCGGAGGGTGTTTCTGCCAAGAAGTCTGCAAGAATTTGCCCTTTGATAGAACTACGTCCTTTAAACTCGATCTCATGTTCTCCTAGTTCAATAGCCCATTTAGCCACCCTCCCAGACTTTTCAGGTTTAGACAAGATCTGCTTCAGTGGCTTATCGGTTAAGACTGTAATTGGGTGGGCCTGGAAATAGCGTCGGAGCCTCCTTGCTGCGTAAATTAAGGCGAGCACTAACTTCTCCAAGGTTGGGTAGTTGACCTCCGCTCCTTGTAGGACCCTGCTAACAAAGTAGATTGGTATCTGCCGCTTTTCTCTCTCTGACATGAGGACTGCGCTAATACTTTTTGCTGAGGATGCCAAGTACATAAACAACACTTCGCCTTTGATTGGGGCTGTAAGTGTTGGAAGTATTTCCATGAACTCCTTCATCTTCTGAAAGGCTACTTCAGCGTCCTTGCTCCATTGGAAAGTTTTCTTATCCGCGCATCCTTTGAGTGTTTGAAGAAGGGTAGGGACCTGTCAGCTCCTTTCGACAAAAATCAACTTAAGGCTGTCAACTTCCCATTCAGGCTCTGCACATCTTTTAGACACTTAGGGGCTTGGAGATCGGAGATGGCTTTGACCTTAGAGGGATTAGCTCGTATCCCCTGCTTAGTGATCAAATGTCCTAAGAATTGTCCTTCCTCGACACCGAAGGAGCATTTCTTAGGGTTCAGCTTCATGTTGATTGCCCGGAGTTGATCGAATGTTTCCTGTACATCAAGGAGTAGGTCCTCCTCAGTCTTGCTCTTGATAACCATGTCATCAACGTAGGCTTCGAGATTCCTGCCTATCTGTTTGTTGAAGGCTTTATCTACGAGACGTTGTTAAGTAGCCCCTGCGTTCTTCAAACCGAAGGGCATTTTTCTGTAATAGTAGACACCTTTACTTGTGTAGAAGGCTGTCTTTTCCTCGTCCTCCTTGTCCATCTGCATCTGATGGTACCCTTTGTAAGCATCTAAGAAGCATTTTAACCGGAAACCCGCCAAGGATTCTACCTTCCAGTCGATTTCGGGTAGGGGGTAACAATCCTTAGGGCATGCTTTGTTGATGTCAGTGAAATCCACGCACATGCGCCACCCTCCGTCGCTCTTTTTTACCAGCACCGGGTTGGCCACCCAAGTTTGGCATTTAACCTCCCTAAGGATGCCTGCTTGTGTAAGTTCCTCAACTTCTTTGCAAGCTGCAGCTTTTCTCTCGGGGGCAAGGCTCCTCCTTTTCTGCTTTATGGGCTCAATGTGCTTGTACTCATTGAGTTTATGCTCCGTTCCGAAGGACTGTCCATCTATCTACAATGTTCTTGGAACACCTGTCATGTCAGAATATTTCCAAGAAAAAACATCAAGGTTAGTACGTAACAGTTCTGTGAGCTTTGCCTTGAAATTCGCCGGGAGTTGCTTCCCTACTACCACTGTCTGTTCAGGATAGCTAGGGTTTACGACAACTCGCTCCTCTGCATCTGTACAACTAAGAATTGCCATCGGAGGCTCCTCCGATTCCTCTCTGATCTTTTTGACACCATATACACCCTTATCCGCTCCATAACTAGAATGAACGGTTCCTACTCCGAAGGGGGTTTGGAACTTAATAGCAGCAACAACAATTCCCATTTTTTGCATAGCTGTTCTCCCTATTAATAAATTATAAGGAGAATCTGACCTTACGATAACGAAAATGAGTGTCTCCGTGCGGGATAAGGGGCCTTCGCCTATGGTGACTTCCAACGGTACTTCTCCCAGAGGGCATGAGTGTTCACCAGAGAACCCTACTAGCGGTGCTTTCGAGTCGACCCTCTGTGAGCGTATAGATGATTTGAGCTTTAGGAAACAATGCTCATAGATGATTTCGCAGGAGCTTCCGCAATCCATATATGCTTGGTTCACTTCCCTGTTGGATATGTGTACCTTCATGATCACGGGATCGGTCGAAGGTGTCTGCCCTAATATGTGGGGAAAGGTTATTTCCCCTACACTTCCTAGCTCTTCTTCTGCTTCCTTCCTTTTCAAAGTGGTATCGCGTTTGTGTACCATCAGTATCGGAGCTTCTGCGGGCGTAGTTTCCTTCTTGTTCCCCTTCCATTCTCCCAACTGAGTGTAAGAGAATTTGTCCTTTCCCTTCTTTATGCCTTTAACCAGGTGTGCTAACTGTCCGGACCGTACTGCCTCTTCGATCTGCTTTTTTAATTCCCTGCAGTTGTTCGTGTCATGTCCATGATCTTCATGGAAATGGCAGTACTTGGACATGTCTCTGGCCTTGCCTCGTGTTATCATCCGAGGTGGGGGATCGAAGGATTTTGCGGCCTTCTCTGTTGCTAGGATTTCTCGGGGAGATTTAACCAAGTTTGCTAGGAATCCATGGTTCGAGCCTTTGTTGTAGGGGGTGAAGCGATCTCTGTTCTTCTTCTTGTTTTTGGATCCTTCCCAGGAGGACCCTCTAGAGAATTTGTCAGACGCTTCCCTTGGCTCTATCGGAGCCCCGTTTGCCGCTACCTCCTTAGACTCAATCCAGGTGTAAGCCTTCTCAATCAAGGCCTTGTAGGTGTTGGGAAGATCGGTGGACAGGAATTCCACCAAGCTTCGAGTTCGGAGGCCATGTACGAAACCGGAGATCCTCTGATCTTCGTGTAGACCCAGGATCTGCAAAGTTTCATCAGTGTATCTGGTAACGAAGGCTCTCGTGCTTTCGTTGTCCCTTTGTTTGATGGTGTGCACGGTTAAGTGAGTCTTGGTGTGCTTCTTCTGCTGGCTAAAGGGTAACCGGAACTTAGCCTTAAGGTCATCTAGACTCACAATGCTTCCCAGCTTCTGTCCGTTCCACCATATTCTTGCGGAGTCTCTGAGTGTGTAAGTGAACATATGGCATGCTACCGGCATGACCCACTTTTGCATTTTGATTGCGCCTTCAAATAAATGGAGAAAGTTGTCGGGGTCACCTTTTCCATCGTAGGTGCCTATATGAGTAGGCATCTTCACGCCGTCAGGTAAAGGGTAGTCCTCGATCCATTTCACGAAGGGTGTGCAAGCTCCAGAGGCTTCGACACCATAAGGGTTGTGCGGAGGTAGATAAACAGGTGTAGGGTTATACGGGTTAGGAAATGGCTGTGAATAGGTAGGGTATGCAGTGGAGGTTTGGTATGAAGGGTATATTCCCATCGATTGTGTAGGAATCTGTCCGTAGGACATCTGCTGGTAATTCTGGTTCGGGATTGAACCATTTGGAGGGTAAGTGTTGTAGGTTTGGGTAGGTAAGTAGGGATTCATTCCCGGAGGGGGTAATTGGTTCATGTTGGAGTAGGGAGACGGATCTCCGATACTCGAAACATAAGAGGGTGGTACTGGAGCCCCCGCCCCTTCTCTTCCTAAATGTGCTGCTAAAAGAGGAGGCAAGTTTACCCCTCCATTTCCTACTGGGTTGCTTCCTCCGTTGGAGTTCTCGCTCCTCCTTTCACCATGCATTATGTCCCTTCTACCTGGATTTCCTCCGAGTCCTTCTTCAAAACCCACCGTCCTTCCATTTGACCTTCTGACGGAAGGGGAACCATTTCGTAGGGCCGAGCGTCCCCTGCCCATAGGTTGAGGCCTGTCTTCTACTTCAATCTCCTCGTCATACTCCTCGCTGGAGTATTCCAACTCCCTCCGCATTTCTGTGTTACGAACTTGTCTCTTGTGAGCCCTTAGCAAAGAATCTAAGGCCTCAAAGTTTGCCTCTACGAAGGCGGGACTGATGTCTGGAATAGGGTTAGTGGATGTTGAGGCGTGATGCACGGGAGTAGTTTCTAAACGAGATCGTGTGGTGAAGGTTGAGGTTGTTATGGGGGCGAGGTTATCGGTGTTAGTTGTGGTGAGTGGGACCAGAGTAGAGAAACCTGGTGGAGGTGAATCTTCTCTTCCTGGTTCCATGCCGGACAAGTAGCGTAGTTGGTTAAGGTATTAGGACTGGGTGATTACGGGACTAATAGTTGTGATCCCACGGATGGCGCCACTGATTGTGCAAGAGATTGCACTACCAGGCTTCGATAAGGATCAAAGTAATGAGGGGTGTGTGTTCCAGCCAAGACTCGCCTGTAACCTGAGAATAAGAAATACTAAGACACTACGTTAAGTGATTGCGCAGGGGTAGGACCCTGCGAACCACCTCCGGCGTGAGAGTAAGTATGAGTTATGGTTGTATAAGTGTGTGAAAGTAAAGAGATGAGTGTGAAATGAGCATACCATAATCCATTGTCCGTCTAACCTATTTATAGTGGAAGAAATACGGTTAGAGGCACTCTTGCATGAATGTCGGAGATCATGGGGGCGTCCCATGATTGTGGGTAACCGCTAGGGGTTAGTGACCCACGTTCTCAGACTTGACGGGGAAGCCAAGAGAGAGAGAGAAGGAGATCGTGGGTTTGACCAAGTCAGGAGTTTCCTTATCCATTGTTCCTTCGTCAACCATACCCCGAAGGGCTTAAGGCTTCGAATGGCGAATTCCCCTTAGGTAACCTTCGTACCAACGAATGGTTTGACGCCTATGGATATTTCAGAATCCTAACTTGGGCCTTCGTATGGAAGGGCTTCGATACATCTCGGAGGAGTATCCTTCGAGCTACTCGGAGGGTACATCATAAATAATCAAAAATCGTTCTTATTACAACCACATTTAATGGGTAAAAACAATCATCCATAGACAAAATGATTATAACTAGTTGAATAACAATAAGTTCTTTCGACCTCTACGATTACTATCAACTAGTCAAACTTGATTAACAAATGTCACTATGAAACTTTAGCACAATTGGATCTTAGAATCAACTTAAAATTGAATTAAAACATGTTAACACAATCACAAACTAATCACATGATAATCAACATCATTTAAGCAAGTGTATAAAGAAACTAGCCACTCATAGCAAACATAAACATAAACTCGGAACTTTGAACATTAGAAAACATGATTAAGAGTCCTACAATGCTTGGAATAAGATTACAAATGGTGAAGTAATGATTCCCAAAGTATTGGGGTAGACTCCTTGGGGATTTGACCTCCAAATGTGGTACTTCTGAAACTCCAAACTTTCCTGGACTTCTAAGGATGAATTTGAGAGCTAAGAGCTTTGTGTTTGATGAGTAGAGAGTTGTATTGAAGTGTGTGTCTCATATGCTCACAAGAGATCTCTATTTATACTAGTTCCAAGGCCTAGGGTATTAATTGCTGAACTTGGCCTCCAAGGAGTTAGGAAGGGACTGGAATACACCAAGAGAAGGACCTAGAATCGTTTGGATATAATGGGGAAGCTTAATGATGAAGAAATGGCAGAAACAATTCTTCTAACCGGATCGGTCGCATGACCAGCCGATCCGGTTGGTCTTCTAGCAATACCCCAACCGAATCGGTTGCGGGTGGCAACCGATCGGTTGCTCTGACTTCAAAGGCACTTTTTGACGATAATCCAGCCGAACCGGTAACGGGTGCAACCGATTCGGCTGGTCTTCCTGAGTGATGGAAAATTGACCTTTATCTTGATTTAGACTTGTAGAGCTTGGTTCTTGATAACACTCAGATTGTGCATGTTTTTAGTAGCATTGTGTGTACTTTTATATCTGTTATTTGGTTATATTTGTGTGATTTTAGCACTTAATCGTATTTAGATATGTTTGTCTAGCATTCATAACCAAGTGCAGGGAAATGGAGGAAAATGTGGAAATATGCAGTTAATCGAAGATTCCCGTTTCAGTTAAGCTAAATCCCAAGTACCTTTGAAGACCTTAGTGATTGAAGAACCAAGTTCTACAAGTCAGAGTGAAGAGAGAAAGATCAAGTTTCTTTTCTCAGAAGATCCAACCGGATCCGGTTACACTTTCAGCCGGATCGGTTGGCATTTGGTCGGAATACATATTTTTGCCATGACCGACCGATCGGTCGCAACCCGCAACCGGATCGGTCGGTGTGTTATTATTGAAGACCAACCGGATCGGTTGGTCGTATGACCGATCCGGTTGGTGAAGCTGCAGTTGTCAAATCTTCATCACTAAGCTTTCCCTTTGCATCCAAACGGTTCTAGGTCCTTCCTTCATGTATTCTAGGTCCTTCTAAACTCCTTGGAGGCCAAGTTCAACATTTAATACCCCTAGGCTTGAGAGTAGTATAAATAGAACTCATTTGTGTATGTTTTCATCATCCAAATACACCACAACTTGAGAGATCTTCTCTCACACCTATCTTACCACCACTACTACTCTCTCAAAGCCTAAATTCGTTCATAAAGTTCCAGGAAACTTTGGAGGTCCAAGAAGTCATCATTTGGAGGTCAAACCATCAAGAAGTCATCACCAATACTTGAGGCATCATTACTACACCATTTGTAATCTTATTCCAAGCATTGTAAGACCTTTAATCATGTTTTCTAATGTTCAAAGTTCTGAGTTTATGTTTATGTTTGCTATGAGTGGCTAGTTTCTTTATGCACTTGCTTAAATGATGTTGATTATCATATGATTAGTTAGTGGTTGTGTTAACATGTTTTAATTCAATTTCAAGTTGATTCTAAGATCCAATTGTGCTAAAGTTTCATAGTGACATTTGTTAATCAAGTTTGGCTATTTGACAATAATCGTTGGGGTCGAAAGAACTTCGTGTTATTCAACTAGTCATAATCATTTTGTCTATGGATGATTGTTTTTACCCATTATTCTTGATTACACAAAGGAACTAAGGTGTGGTTGTAATAGAAACGCTTTTTGATTATCAAATTGGATTGGTTGGAAACATCTAAATGGTCGTAAGATTAGTTGTTGAGAATCAATTGTAGCCTTTTGTCTATGATCGGTTACCTTTTGTATTGACCATTTCTTAAGCAATTTGATGAACAAGTGGATGTTTTTGTGTTTAAGTTTATGTATGTAGACTTATGAAACTTGAATTGATCTTGAATTGATTGGTTAAACTTAATGCTTGTTTTTATAAACTAAACTCTTGATCAAAGTTTGACTTGTAAGAACAATAGATTAGTACACCAACTAATTATCATAACCAACATGTTAAGAGGTTAACACAATCACATTAATCTATGATATGAAACTAGTTTAAGCAAGTGTAGTTTTTAATCATCTGAATTTCATTATATCTATTTGCTTTGTTATATGTTTTGGATAGACTCCGTTAATTCAAACTTGTGTTTAGATTCACTCAAATCCCTGCGAACGATCCCGACTTACCTTCATAATCTTGCTATAACGGACGAGTATACTTGCTCGTATGTGTTATTGGTAATATTGGTAATTCACCTTTTATAAATTTAAAACTTGCACCAACCGGGCACATCAAGTTTTTGGCGCCGCTGCCGGGGATTTGATTGTGTTTCAACAAGCTTTTGAATTTCCCAAAGTCGATTCAACCAAAAAAAAAAAAAAAAAAAATTTCCTCAGAAACCTTAACCGGATCCGGTTGCCCCTCAACCGAATCGGTTACGAGTTTACCCATCATTCAACAGGTCTGACCGATCGGTCGCATCCCGCAACCGATCCGGTTACCTTCCTCTGTTCCATATAAACCGTTTTCATTGTTTGTCCGTGTGTTTAGATATTGCCTGGATTCTCTAGGACATTGTATGAACACTCGAGCAGCGGGAATAGAACCAATTACACCTCTTACCAACCCAGAACGTTTGATTCGAAGAAGAAGGAGAACACGTTTCATACCATTGGAAAATCGTGTACCAAGAGTACCAAACCCACCATTTGATAACCTCATTGAAGCCAAAGTTGTTTACAACCCTTTCACCAATTTACCTTTTCCCATGGCGGACGATCAACCCATGTGGGGAACCAACCGAACCGTAGCACCAACCCCCGAAAGTGCTATTGTTGCTATTAACCTTGGTGACAACTTCACCGTGAAGGGACATCACCTTTCTATGATTAAAGACCGTCAATTCGATGGCCGTGCGCGGGCCGATCCGCATAAGCACATTGCCGAATTCATCGAAATTTGCGGCATGTTCCGTTATGGCGACACCGATGTCAATGCCATCAAACTCAAACTTTTCCCATCATCACTCGCCGGAGATGCTAAAGTATGGTACAATGAATTAACCCCGGGAATCATCAATACTTGGGAGGAGATGAGGCAAGCTTTTGTGAGCCGATTCTTTCCACCTGCCATGTTTGATCGATTAATGGGAGAAATTCGTGCTTTCAACCAAAACCCAAACGAATCACTTGTCGAAGCTTGGCTTCGAATGAAAGATTTGCTTCGTAGTTGTCATGGACATGGATTATCAAAAGGAACCATTATCCAAATCTTTTACCATGGACTAGATGAAATCTCTCAAGGCATCCTTGATGCTGGAGGAATTTTTCTCTATAAGACTCCCAACGATGCACATCAATTGCTCGAAGATCGAGTACTTCTCAAACTTGATTGGTCCAAAGATTCCAAAACCAAACCGCTCCGAAAAACCGTTGCTTTTGTCGAAAACACCGATACCTCAAAACTCATGGAGAAGATGGAAGCGTTAACCTCAAAAATAGACTCGCAGTACAAAGATATCAAAGATGAAATGAAGGAAATGCGAGACGGATGCTACAATTGTGGAGGAAATCATCCATCGTCCGAGTGCGACGATAAACCTATGGGTGGACCAAAGGAAGGAGAAGCAAGTTACAATCAAGGAGGATACCGTGGAGGAGGATATCGTAGTAATTATTACGGTCGAAATTCTGGAAATTGGCAAGATCGCCGACCAAGGGATGATAACCGTGATTCTCAACCACGAACTGACGATCCACCACCACAAAATCCCGACAAAAAGATGGAAGAAACTGAATTCGAGAAAACCATGAGAGAATTCGTGGCTGCTCAAAAATCCGCAAATGATTTTATCAAAAATCAATTTTTCAATCTCAAAGCCAAAGTTGAGCAAGGACAGAAAAATCATCAAGCATCTATCCAAGATCTTGAAAACAAGTTTGGTAGATTTTCTGACCAACATTCCTCTAGACCATCTGGTTCATTGCCAAGTAATACCCAATCCAACCCAAAACCATCAAATGATAAGACGTACCATCCACCACAAACAAGAAACGAGTATGTCAACGCTATCTTCACAAGTAGTAATTTCTCGAACGATTCCAATCCGAATATCGTTGTTTCCGCCGGTGGAAGCAACATCAAAACCGATCATGCCTCATTAATCGAGAAATTGGAAGCTCTCTCTACAAACATCGATACCCAATTCATAAGCATACGTAGGGAGATGATGGAATTGCGAAATAATCACCACGCTTCAAACCACGATGCCGAGGATGACACGCCGATGTGTGATCCCATGGAAGCGAACCAAGTCCAACATGAAGGATATCACGGAGGATATCACCACCAAAATTCCAGAAATTCGTACTCCTTTCCATACCACAAACCAACCCATACATATCCTCGATATCAGTCATGGAATTCAATACCTCATCCATCACAACATTTCAATACACCTAAAACCTCACCGGAGGAGATGATGAGAGAGTGGATGGCCAATCAAACAAAAGCCAATGAGAATATGACGAACCTGTTGGTTGAATTGGAACATAAAGTCGATCAAGGAAGAAGGAACCAACAAGCGATAAGCCAAGACTTGGAGAGGAGGATAGAAAGATTAAGTAAGGAACAGGAAGTCCATCACGTTGAATCTCTTCCTTACACCACAGATTCCAACTCTAGACATGAGTTTGTCTACAAACCACCCTCAATTCAATATGAGAACGATAAGGGTGAGGATGAATTTATCGAAGAGGACGAGACCGAGCATATTCCAACCAAGCCAAATATGAACCAAATCATGTCTAACTCACCAACCGTGTTACCTTTTCTTGAGGATTGCACCATGCATATCCCAACCACTCAATTACAAAGTTCTGAACACCATGTTGGTGATAAGGTTTTCAACGAAATTGGAGGCAACTGGAATGGAGAACTGGAAAGAAAGATAGACAAATGGTCTGAACCACAAAATCCAGTTTCTTTAAATCAAAATGGTAGGACTAAGCCACCTCCTACAACTCAATTTGAGAATGTGGATGCAATATTCACTGGGAGTGGAAAGTCCGATGATCCTCCGAAAAATCATAAAGATCCGCCACCTGTCCTCATTTCTAATGAAATCGACCAAATGTTCGAGATAACAAAGAGAGACTTTCACTTGGTCATACCAAAAGAATCAAATGTATTCCCATCCATTGTGGAGTACAAACCAAAGATTCCATACCCTCAACGTTTAAGAGCTGAAATTCCCCATTTGAACCGTATGGTCAAAGTATCCTAATCCGGGGAAGATTCGAGTCAGGCTGATGACTCGGTAATAAAACAAGCGCTTCTCGGGAGGCAACCCGTGTGTTTCAGATTTGATTTTCTGTGGTCACTCCCCAAAGTTTAAACCTTTGGTTGAACTTAAGTGTGGGGGGGTGCCACCTTTTAATAAAACCTTCTGTTTGTTTATAAGATTGTGTGCAGGTGATGATTTCTCCAGTGGACGTCAGGAATGAAGAAAGAATTTTAAGCTGATAAACTCGTTGACATATCTGGTTTCATCTCTATTTTCCCTATTTCTATACTTTGAAGTTCGTTTTTCATTGAGGACAATGTCTAACTTAAGTGTGGGGGGGGTGAATAGGAAAAATTAGAGTTTTCATGCTTATATTTAAATTTTGTTTGCCCTTGTGATCTAGTTGTTTTCACACTTTTATGATTATCTATTAGAATAACTGGATCATTCCACTGGTAAAACTGGTAATATTTGAAACTTCGAGATGTGTTCCGATTACTATTGCAATCCATTCTGGGATCGATAAACATTTGCTAGCACATATTATACCCTTTTCACTAAATTGTGAGGATTTGAGCCTATTTCTTATTAGCATACATCTTTTATGCTTGGATCTTTTTCTATGAGTGTGCCGGTGATTTTATTTATTCTAGAACTTGTGCTTGTAAATCATTACCAGACCGCAGTGAGATTGCATTCGTGCGATATAAGTGAATTCGTGTGATAAAGAGGCACCTTAGGATTTAACCCAAATGGCCTTCCATTTTACATCTAATGATATATTAGCTAGCCTCATTGGTTAGTTAACCACCCACATAGACCCATTTGTAGTGCTCATTTTTAGCACTAGATACCCCTAGTTACACCTTCCGAGCCATCCTTTTCATTTTTGCTTCACCCAGAAAATACAAAAAGATTTTACACTTTAAACCTTAGCCTATCCCATATCAATGTCTAAACGGTTGGTTGCTAGTCGCCTGGAAAGTGAAGATTGTTCAAATGATTATGAGTACCATATCCTATGTGATTGATTGAGCCATGCGTTATGTTAAAAAAAAAAAAAAAAAAAAAAAGTTATGTGTTGAAAGTATGAAAATAATAGCCAATGTGCTATGTTCGTGGAACAATTGTCATGGCAAAGCAAAAAGCTGTGGAAAACGGAAAAGAAGAAATTGAAGCTATAATCATTTATTTGGTTCGTGGAATGTTTGGTAGCTAGCAACATGGGTATTAGACTTGATTTCATTTTTATTTTAATACCAATTTCATAAACATTCCCATGCCTTATCCATACCCTTAACCCTTAGCCATATCATTATAACCCGAATAAAAGCCCTCTTTAGATGTTTTTACTTGGTGCTCACGCCACGTCGGTGGAGTTTTGTTTCTTGTACAAGCTTATGGTAATAATCTAATCATGACTGAGCAATGAGTGTGATTTATCTTGTTACTCCACTAAAAATGAGTGATTGAGTGAATTATATTTCGTTCATTTTTCGTGAGGTGTTCTGAAATGTTTATCATGCAAGAAAATCATTGGATATTGTCAAACATCTTGATGTTTCACCTTTATAAAGCATAATTGATGAATCCTCTCTCGTATTTATACTTGGGTGATTTGCATCACATTTTTCATAATCAAGATCTTGTACCAGTGGATGTTTTTCCTAGATTTGCTTGAGGGCAAGCAAAGTTTAAGTGTGGGGGAATTTGATAACACTCAGATTGTGCATGTTTTTAGTAGCATTGTGTGTACTTTTATATCTGTTATTTGGTTATATTTGTGTGATTTTAGCACTTAATCGTATTTAGATATGTTTGTCTAGCATTCATAACCAAGTGCAGGGAAATGGAGGAAAATGTGGAAATATGCAGTTAATCGAAGATTCCCGTTTCAGTTAAGCTAAATCCCAAGTACCTTTGAAGACCTTAGTGATTGAAGAACCAAGTTCTACAAGTCCGAGTGAAGAGAGAAAGATCAAGTTTCTTTTCTCAGAAGATCCAACCGGATCCGGTTACACTTTCAGCCGGATCGGTTGGCATTTGGTCGGAATACATATTTTTGCCATGACCGACCGATCGGTCGCAACCCGCAACCGGATCGGTCGGTGTGTTATTATTGAAGACCAACCGGATCGGTTGGTCGTATGACCGATCCGGTTGGTGAAGCTGCAGTTGTCAAATCTTCATCACTAAGCTTTCCCTTTGCATCCAAACGGTTCTAGGTCCTTCCTTCATGTATTCTAGGTCCTTCTAAACTCCTTGGAGGCCAAGTTCAACATTTAATACCCCTAGGCTTGAGAGTAGTATAAATAGAACTCATTTGTGTATGTTTTCATCATCCAAATACACCACAACTTGAGAGATCTTCTCTCACACCTATCTTACCACCACTACTACTCTCTCAAAGCCTAAATTCGTTCATAAAGTTCCAGGAAACTTTGGAGGTCCAAGAAGTCATCATTTGGAGGTCAAACCATCAAGAAGTCATCACCAATACTTGAGGCATCATTACTACACCATTTGTAATCTTATTCCAAGCATTGTAAGACCTTTAATCATGTTTTCTAATGTTCAAAGTTCTGAGTTTATGTTTATGTTTGCTATGAGTGGCTAGTTTCTTTATGCACTTGCTTAAATGATGTTGATTATCATATGATTAGTTAGTGGTTGTGTTAACATGTTTTAATTCAATTTCAAGTTGATTCTAAGATCCAATTGTGCTAAAGTTTCATAGTGACATTTGTTAATCAAGTTTGGCTATTTGACAATAATCGTTGGGGTCGAAAGAACTTCGTGTTATTCAACTAGTCATAATCATTTTGTCTATGGATGATTGTTTTTACCCATTATTCTTGATTACACAAAGGAACTAAGGTGTGGTTGTAATAGAAACGCTTTTTGATTATCAAATTGGATTGGTTGGAAACATCTAAATGGTCGTAAGATTAGTTGTTGAGAATCAATTGTAGCCTTTTGTCTATGATCGGTTACCTTTTGTATTGACCATTTCTTAAGCAATTTGATGAACAAGTGGATGTTTTTGTGTTTAAGTTTATGTATGTAGACTTATGAAACTTGAATTGATCTTGAATTGATTGGTTAAACTTAATGCTTGTTTTTATAAACTAAACTCTTGATCAAAGTTTGACTTGTAAGAACAATAGATTAGTACACCAACTAATTATCATAACCAACATGTTAAGAGGTTAACACAATCACATTAATCTATGATATGAAACTAGTTTAAGCAAGTGTAGTTTTTAATCATCTGAATTTCATTATATCTATTTGCTTTGTTATATGTTTTGGATAGACTCCGTTAATTCAAACTTGTGTTTAGATTCACTCAAATCCCTGCGAACGATCCCGACTTACCTTCATAATCTTGCTATAACGGACGAGTATACTTGCTCGTATGTGTTATTGGTAATATTGGTAATTCACCTTTTATAAATTTAAAACTTGCACCAACCGGGCACATCAGTTCTTCAATCATCTTGGTCTTCTATGGTACTTGAAATGCTGATTTGTGCTTGACATGCTTCACTGAAACATGAATCTTCCTTTTATTGAACATTCTTTAACTTTTGCTTCCGTTTCCTTGCACTTGGTTATAAATACTAGAAAAACATCTTTTGATGTGATTAAGTGCTAAAATCATACAAATATAACCAAATAACATATACAAAAGCACACATAACGCTACTAAAAACATGTACAATCTTAGCGTTATCAAAAAGGAAGTTTCCTTTGACCCCGAACGCACGTTGTACGCGTATCAAGTTTTTGGCGTCGCTGCCAAGGAATAGAATAGCTAGTTTGATTTCTATCTCGTTTAGGTTCCCTTTCTTGATTCCTATTAAGTAAGATTTTTTCTCATTTTTAGCTTCCTCATAGTCTATCCCCCTTCTTCGGGACCTTTGTTCGTAAATCCCATCATTTTTCATCATGAAAGGTGATAATCAACCACAACTCATCAACCCACCACCAAATGAACCGCCAAGAGGCCGCACTCTTGGTGAATACTCTAGACCAAGACAACCAGGCAATAGGAACACCATTGAGCTCCCCGATCAAGCTCAAACTACGACCCTACGATCCGACACCATCCGGTTGGTGCAAAATGGATGTGCGTTCCATGGACTTCATTTTGAAGATCCTAATCAGCATCTTAAGGATTTCCTTAAAATCGTCGATTCCATCGACCTTGATGCTACTACTCGGGAGACCACGCGCTTGAGTCTCTTCCAATTCTCTCGACGGGACCAAGCTAGTAATTGGCTTGAGCGACTTCCCGCCGGCTCCATCTCAAGTTGGGATGACCTCACTACTCGTTTCCTTGCCCAATTTTTCCCACCGGGGAGAACTACTAAGCTTAGAAGGGACATCTTGACGTTCCAACAACTTCAAGGAGAGTCCCTCTACGAGGCATGGACCCGATTCAAGGACTTGCTCCATAAAGTCCCTCATCACGTCATCGATCTTTGGCTTCAAGTCCAAATATTTTACGATCATGTCAACTTCTCATCTTAGCAATCCATCCACCAAGCGACAGGTGGTAAACTTAGTGATCTCACCGCGGAAGAATCGTGGGGTAAAATAGAGGACCTTGTCCTCTATGACAACAAAAGTTGGAATGATCCCCGCGAGTTTCCCAAAACCATAAAGGCAATCTCATTGCCTCCCATTAACTCACAAACTTCCGATCGTAGGATGCTCGAACTTGAAGATCAAGTCAAATTCCTAATGAGTTCCTACAAAAATCCTAAGTCTTCACGCCAAGTGAACAAAGTCTCTTCCTTCTGTGAGCTATGTAGTGGTCCCCATGACACTCGTACTTGCACAAGACTCCCCGAACAAGCTTCCGTTGACTACGCATCCTCGCGTACCAATGGAATGGGAGGAAGATTCCCTACAACACCCGGACCTAGGACTTTCAGTGATGCCCGAGAAGCATGGAGGGGTGATCCGTTTCAAATAGTATATATAAGAAATATCAAATTATGAATACCCGTGAGAATTACAAATCAACCTTTTTGGAAAAAGGCCGACACGCAAAACCCGCGAATACTCGATAAGTGATACCGGGCAAGTGATTACCCGGGTCGTGTCCCAACGAGGAGTGAATTGACGGTCACGTTTGAGGTTTGTTATTAAAGTGCTTGAATGGATCGGGATTTTACGTTTTTGGATTACGTTATCTACAAATTAAGGAACAGGAAAGTAACTAAGGCAAGGGGAACAAAGTAAATAACAAATTAACTACTAAATAGCATAAAAAACAATAAAACGAAGCTAAACTAAGTCCTAAGGGGCTAAAATTAAAAAAACGTGAAAACCCGGGCTAATCCCGAGCTTCAAAAGTGAAAATTATGCAATTTAAGGCCTACGGATGCAAAAGTAATTATCCAACATTCTAAATGACTAAAAATAATTTTAGGAAAAAGCCGGGTATTTTTGTTTTATTTTATTTATTAGGAATTAAAAACTAAATTAAACTAATTAATTAATTAAAAATACTAAACTATTTTAGAAAAATCTGAGAAAATTACTAAAAATACTTTGAATACTACTGATCTTAAGAAAAATATAAAAAGTTGGTATTGCTTTTGAAATAAGCTGTTAAAAAGTCCTAATAAGCTAAATGGCTTAAACTGCTACGTGTATTTAAGTAATTAGGAAAGCAAATCCTAACACAGAACAAGTGGTAGTGCAGATGGTAAGGGGGTCTGCTGTTGAGGCTTTGTGTGCGTGAGGTTAGGGACCAGTGTTCGAATCTGGTACTTGGCTTTTTGAATTTTTCTCTTTGAACTCAAAGATTATATAAAGATAAGAACTTTTTATTAAAAACTTGACTTATGAAAAGGCTTAAATAAGCTGTAAAAACAGCTTAATTCCAACAGCTGGACAAAAACAACCGAACACTTTGTAAACAGATTCTAAAAGCTATGAAAAGCAATGAATAAGCAGTTGGCAAGGGGAAACAAGTTATTTTATACTATTTTTAAACTAAATCAAGCTAGAAACACTAAAAATCAATAAGTATGTGGGAAAGAGCAGTTTTGAAGTGAACAAGCTAAACTAAACTAGGGGAGCATACAAGGAACTTTTAAAACTACAACTCGACAATAAGCATTAATAAGCACTTAGATAAGCTAAAACTAAAAAAACTAATCTATTTTGTCTATAAAACTTCTAAGTTACCTAAATAAGCTAATAATGATCTAAAATAAGCCAAGAAAAAGAGTGTGAAAGCTGCAGTGGTGCAGGGCAGAAACATCACAAGGGGGCTCAAAAAGGGTCCTAAAAAGCTATCTAAAACCTACATAAAAATTCATAAATATAAGCAATAACTAGATTACCAACCAGAGATTATGTGTACCAAATTTCATGGTCTAAGGGCTTATAATGAACAAATTAAAAATCAAAACCATAAGCTAATTGGGCACTAGGGGCTGTTTGGACAGATTAAAAGGGAACACTAGGGGGGTTGTGAGGACATTTTTAAGCTAACTTAGGCACTATAAAAACTAAAAAAAGTTCAAACATATTAAATTCATACACTAAAGGTCCTACAAAACTAAGTTTTAGCAATTATGGAGCTGAAAAATAAGCTAAAAAAAAGGGAATGCAAAAGCTGGCATAAGGACAGATTTGTGGTTCTGAGGCAGATTTGAATTCTTGAAAAGCTACTCTAAATGCTTCCTTCCAACTTAAAAATACTTGATAAGTCTACACTAACATCTAATATACTAAGAAAAAGCTAAATTGAACCCCAAAATGGGTAAAATTTGGCATTTGACCTACAAAGCTTGTTAAACCAAACACCCCTTTCAGGGGCAGATTTGATGAAAACAACTGCGAAACTTAAGAAAAATCAGATTGATACCTTAACCCAAAGCTCACATGAGCTTAAATGAAGCTTTGTGAAAAACTTTTAACATAAAAAAAACTTTTAATGACAGTAAGAAAAAATGGAAGAACAAGAAAACTGCATAAACAAAATAAAACTTGGAAACTGAATTTGTATTACAGAAATTAAAGGTTACATGGAATTTAAATGGCAATACAAGTAAATTGGAACTAGAATAATGAAATTCTAGACAAAATTTTACATTTACTCTAAACTCTTATTTATACTAAAAAGGTGAAAACAGTCTTCTCTTGTCTTGATGCCACTGTATTTGTTGTGTGAGAGAGATGAGAATGGACATCCTTGTGCTTGTTGGTGATCAATCACAGCCCTTCATTCAGCTTGGGCACCAAGGGAGTCAATCCGAGCCATCAATTTTAATAGCACCAATGGTGTTTTGATGGGATTGCCAAGCTGGCATTGACCATGTGCTTGTGGGGGAGGGATGCTTCGGAATCAGTGGGTTAAGAGGGACATGGGTGAATGATATTGGCGGGTAAAAAAAATTGGGTGAGTCGGATTTTATTTTTGTTTCTGTGCTGGGGATAAAAGGTAGGGGAGGGTCAAGTTAGAAGGGAAGGGTTCAATTGGTTAGGGTCATGAGGGTAGTGAGGGGGTTCAAGGGGGGGGGGGGGGGGGGTAAAAGGGTCTAGTTTAAGCTTATATATTTTGTTTAAAAGATTTAAAATGTATTATTTATTTATTTATTTATTTTTTTTAAGGGAGAAAATATTTTTAATAAAAATTGGTTTTGATAAAAATAATTGTTGTAAATAAAAATGGTTAAAAATAAAAATAATTAGTTTTAGTGAAAAACGTTTTAAGGGTAAAATGGTAAATTGGGTTTGGGTAAAGGTTAGAAAGGTAATTTGGGGTAGGATAAGGTTTTGAGTCTGATTCCCAAAGCTCACTCCCAAAAATGTATCCCGGGCTCTGACAATGCAGAAAATCCACTTCCGGCTCCGTCCACAAAGCACTTTTTCCATTCCAAGCTCATTTATGTCCGTTTTTGCCCTGTTTTCGATCCTTTGTACCTGAAACACATAAAAACACATTCCAAGGATATCTGCAGTATAATTGGTTATATTTCCATGTTTTTAGACGTTTTTGTGGGTTTTTCAGGCTTTAAATGATGAGTAAAAGGACACTCATTAAGGGGCAAACCCGACTTCTATTGGGGACAAACCAAAGAATTCACCTCTAATGATTTCTCATGGCCCCCCTCTCACGGCCCTAGCCACTAAAACATAGAAGGGATGTTGCAACACCTAGTTACATCCCAAGAAGCTCAAATAGCCAAGCTTTCGGACCGTTTTAACCAACAACAAGCCGAGATGGAAAGGAATATTGATAACCTTTTGAAAGCCATGACCAATGGTGCTAGGAAGACCACCGAAAAGGTTAATGCTATCTCGACTCATTCTCCCGAAGCTTCCGGTGTGAAAATTAAAGACCCAAGTAAGTTAGCCAAGCACGTTCAATTCGTCAATACCATCACCTTTGTGAAACGTAATATGAGTAATGACGAAGCGAACCATGAGACGGTACAAAATTATGGATACGAAAAATATGATGCAAATCCACCAAGTACAAGTACGAGAGAAGATTCATCAATTTAGCTTTTGAGGGTGAAACTTCAATATCCAATGATTTTCTAGCATGATTAACATTTCAAAACACCTCACGAAAAAGGAACGAAATATAATTCACTCAATCACTCAATTTTTAGTGGAGTAATAAGATAAATCACACTCATTGCTCAGTCATGATTGGATTATTACCATAGGCTTGTACAAGAAACAAAACTCTACCGACGTGGCGTGAGCACCAAGCAAAAACATCTAAAGAGGAATTTTAATCTGGTTGAAATGTTAGGCTTAGGGTTAAGGGTATGGATAAGGCATGGGAATGTTTAATGAAATTGGTGTTAAAAGGAAAATAAAATCAAGTCTAATACCCATGTTGCTAGACACCAAACAATCCGCAAACCAATAAATGATTATAACTTCATTTTCTTTTCTTCGGGTTTCAACAACTCTTCGCTTTGATTCGCCATGACAACTTTTCTTCGAACATAGCACATTGGCTAATACATACATATATATATATATATATATATATATATATATATATATATATATATATATATATATATATATATATATATATATATATATATATATATATATATAAACATAAACTCATCCTTGAAATGGCTCATACAACTGACAAGGTGCGGTTACTCATAGATATTTAAACAATCTTCTCATACCAGGTGACTAGCAACCAACCGTTTAGACATTTGATAAGGGTTAGGCTAAGGTTTAAAGTGTAAAATATTTTTGTATTTTCTGGATTTATCAAAAATGAAAAGGATGGCTCAAAGGGTGTAACTAGGGGTATCTAGCGCTAAAGATGAGCGCTACAAATGGGTCCATGTGGGTGGTTAACTAACCGATGTGGCTAGCTAATATATCATAATATGAAAAATGGAAGGCCATTTGGGTTAAATCCTAAGGTGCCTCTTTATCACACGAATCCACTTATATCACACGAATGCGATCTCACTGTGGTCTGGTAATGATTTACAAGTACAAGTTTTAGAATAAATAAAATCACCGACACACTCATAGCAAAAAGATTCAAGCATAAAAGATGTATGCTTTATATAGAACAAGCTCAAATCCTCACAATTTAGTGGAAGGGCTATAATATGTGCTAGCAAATGTCATCGATCCCAGAATGGATTGCAATATTAATCGAAACACATCTCAAATTTTCATGTATTACCAGTTTTACTAGTGGTTTGATCCAGTTATTCTAATATATTATCCTAAAAGGGTGAAAATAACTAGATCACAAGGGCAAACAAAATTTAAATTTAAGCTTAAAAACTCTAATTTTCCTATTCACCCCCCATACTTAAGTTAAACATTGACCTCAATGTGAAAAACGAACTTCAAAATATAGAAATAGGGAAATAGAGATAAAACCAGATAATTCGAATAATTTTTTCAGCTTAATTTTCTTTGACCCAAGCGTCCACTGGAGTAATCATTACATGCACAAAATATTATATACAAACAAAAAGAGTTTTATTAAGATGTGGCACCCCCCACACTTAAGTTCAACCAAAGGTTTAAACTTTGGGGCGTGACCACAGAAAATCAAATCTGAAACACACGGGTTGCCTCCCGAGAAGCGCTTGTTTTATTAACGAGTCATCATCCTGACTCAAATCTTCCCGAATTTACTTTGCCGCAGTTGCAGCCTTGAATATTTTGAAAATTTTGGGGACATACATGAATTCTTCACCAGTTGCATCAGTATCGCTCCAGATGAACTCAGCAGATGGTTTCCAAGGAACACTTTGTGGGATTCTTCCTGGAAAAGGTGCTACGAAGGTGATGGTTTCAAATTCATTTTCAAGTGAAACTGTCTCAACTGATATTTCATTCATTTGCTCCTTATCGTAGTATAATTTGATTCAGTGCCCATTAACGATGAAACTTCCACCCTGTTTGTCATAAAGTTAGACATTTCCGGATGGATATCTATGTTTAACGATATATGGGCCAAACCATCTTGGTTGTAGTTTAGGAGCTTTGAATTTAAATTTCATGTTGAAAAGCATAACTTTATCTCTGGCTTTGAATTCTTTTCGAATTCGCAGCTTTTTGTCATGATAAGCTTTGGTTCTGGCTTTATACAGTTTGGAATTTTTATAAGCTTGGAGTCTCAATTCGTCGAGTTCATGCAATTGCAAAAATCTCTTCTCTCCAGTTATTTTGAGATCGGTGTTACAGTTTCTAAGAGCCCAGTAAGCACGATGTTCAACGTCGAATGGCAAATGACAAGTTTTCCCATATAGGAGTCTGTAAGGAGTTGTGCCAATAGGAGTTTTGTAAGCCATACGAAGGGCCCACAGAGCATCGTCAAGTTTCTTCGACCACACTGAAGGATTGTCCTTCACTGTTTTTTCGAGTATTCTTTTAAGAGCTCTGTTGGTATTTTCAACTTGGCCACTGGTTTGTGGGTGATAAGCTGTCGCAAATCGATGATGAACTCCATATCTTTTCATGGTTTTCTCCATTTTTTGATTACAGAAATGGGTTCCTCGATCGCTTATCATGCCTTTGGGAATTCCATAACGAACGAAAAACTTATTGAGAAAATTAACGACGACACGAGCATCGTTTGTTGGTAATTGATTGTGCAAAAGATTGCACTACCAGGCTTCGATGAGGATCAAAGTAATGAGGGGTGTGTGTTCCAGCCAAGGCTTGCCTGTAACCTGAGAATAAGAAATACTAAGACACTACGTTAAGTGATTGCGTAGGGGTAGGACCCTGCGAACCACCTCCGACGTGAGAGTAAGTATGAGTTATGGTTGTATAAGTGTATGAAAGTAAAGAGATGAGTGTGAAATGAGCATACCATAATCCTTTGCCCGTCTAACCTATTTATAGTGGAAGAAATACGGTTGGAGGTACTCTTGCATGATTGTCGGAGATCATGGGGGCGTCCCATGATTGTGGGTAACCGTCAGGGTTTAGTGGCCCACGTTCTTAAACTTGACGGGGAAGCCAAGAGAGAGAGGGAGATCGTGGGTTTGACCAAGTCAGGAGGTTTCCTTATCCATTGTTCCTTCGTCAGCCTTACCCCGAAGGGCTTAGGGCTTCGAATGGCGAATTCCCCTTAGGTAACATTCGTGCCAACGAATGGTTTGACGCCTATGGATATTTCAGAATCCTAACTTGGGCCTTCGTAGTGAAGGGCTTCGACACGTCTCGGAGGAGTGTCCTTCGAGCTACTCGGAGGTTACATCATCAAGCCCCCCAGTCGAAAGTGATGCATATGAGCGAGGAGGCATTGCTTTCGACTACATGCTTCGAAAAAACACCATCCTGCTGTTAAACATACTAATTGGAAGAAAACTGCGCAACTAACTAAACGCAATAAATGCTAATTAATCATTATCATTGCCCGCTACAGGAATCACAACTTCCCATAATACCCGGAGACCAAAAGTCTTCTCTATTTTAAAATTTAAAAATTTACACCGGGTAAGAGTAAATGTGGGGACACGTGTGCGGTAGATAATAGAGGCAAAAGAGAGTATAAAAAGAGGGTAGATAAAACCCTAGCTCATTTTACTCTCTTCGTCTAATTTTACACGCAGTAACCTTTGCAAGCGCACACCATCCTCAAAAACAAAGTAAGTGCTTCTCTTTTCTTGTCATTTTTGTAAAAGATAAAAACATGGATTCCAAGTTTATTATAAAACAACAGAAGTGTACTTTGTCTGCTAAAGATTTACATGATCATTTAGCCTATTATCCCATCCCACTAGAACACAAAGTGATGCTACCCAAACCTTCTCAGGGTATCTTTGATGCTCCTACAGGTTTCGTAGGGTTGTATACACATGCATTTAGTCACTCAAACCTTAGGATTCCGTTACATCCACTGATTTTAGAGTTTATGCAATACTACAAAGTTCACATCTCTAGGTTTAATCCCTTTGGGTTTGCCAAATTGACTACATTAATAGTAATGTGCAAAGCCTACGGATATGAACCAACCTTGACAGTTTTAAGAGGATTCTTGAACTTGTACCCCGGGGGCAATTGGTTGACACTAGCAAAAAGACCTGAGCCAGATGTACCCAATCTGTTTGAGAAAGTGTACACAAACATATCGGGTTGGAAGGGTAGCTTTTTCTACGTGCAAGACACTATTGTTCCCCCTACATATTCAGAGCTGCTGAACAAGGAGAATAGGTATAATGCTAAACGGTATAATGACCCCCTGCCCTACGAGGTTTGGAGTGATCCTTGTTACATGCGTTTGGCAAAGTATCCTGTGGATGTGCAAGTATTCCCTGAAGCCATCTTATACATGGCTGGGATTGCTCATCGTTGGGAGGGGTCTCCCAAGAAGCCTATGATCATATACCAAGGACAAAGTATGTTTATACACTTTTATTTATATAGGACCAATGTAGCACTGATATTTATTTCTTTTTGCTTCTATTTTGCAGAGATGTCGTTCAGAAACTTCATGTTCCAAGAATTTGATGAAGATTTAAGTTTCATGCCTGCGGAGAAAGCTGAGGAGTCTTATGGCGTTGGCTCCCCTTCAACATCTGTTAATAACAATGAAGTAAGCATTCCGAAGCCAGAGCCTATTTCATCAGCACCCCCACAATCTGCTGTGGCGGTCACATCCCAACTGGTGGAGAACATTGCTGACTCGGACGATCCTGCGGATGAGGATGTCCCCGTCGTTGGCTCAACAGGAATAGCTGATAGGCTAAAGAGTAGGAAAGGGACAGCGGCCAAGGCTGTGAAATCCAACAAAAGGAAGAATCTCCTGCCTACCTCTGGGAGTAGAGTTGTGAAGCATAAAAGTACCGAGGGCAAAAAGCTTATCAAGTCTGCCTTCGAATTGCCCGATGAATCCATTGAGGTTCATGGTAAGTATTTCTGTCTTATTAGACATTGTGAAGGTAAAAATATAACTGTTATGCTAACCTGTGTATATTTTGTTGCTCGTAGGTCTTCCAGAGACGAAGGAGCTTCCCAATGCCTTAGCCTGTCATCGGATTGTTGACCATGTGACCCCTCAACAGTGGAAGAGTATGCTAGAGAACATGTCCATTGAGAAGTTCTGTGACATGCATGATAATGGGGTTGCGAGGCAGGCGGTGATGGATAATCACTTGAATGCCCAAACCAGGGGGTTGCTCAGAACCGTGGCCAAGCTGGAAGCAAAGTGTGACGAGATTGAGGGGAACGTTGAGAAGAACCCCGTCGTCCAAGACCTTTGAGAAAAGATAGCTCAGTTGATCGTGGAACGTGGCAATCTCAAACTGGAAGAAGCCAAGGTTATTACTCTCACTGGGCAGAATGCTGCTCTCGAGGCTAAGTGCGCTGGGTTGGAAAGTGAGAAGGTTAGGCTTGGAGAGGTAGAAGTAAAGTTGAGGGAGGAGATCGATGGCCTGCAAATGAGGTATAAGATGCTGCAGAAAGATCGTGCAGAAGTTGTTTCGAAGGTGGTGCCTTACATAGCCATGGAACTCTATCATAGTGACGAGCTGGGAGCTCAGATGTGGAAGGTCATCAAGTCAGTCCTATTTCATGGACGGTGTTTGGCTCTGGAGGAGGTCGCCCAAACGGGTAAGCCTGTGGACCTCTCCAAGATTGAATGCTACCTTCCCACTTCGAAGGCTGAATATGATGAGGCAGTAAATGCATTTGCAACTGCAGAGTACTCCTTCCTTGCTGAGGCAACCAAAGATCCAATGGCACCCCTCGAAGATCTCCTGTCTAAGAAACCTCGGAAACTGAAGCCTACCACTCCAACCAAGAAGACCATGTCTACTAAGCCAGTCTCAGTGCAACCCTCCTCCACTCCCTCTCCGAAGAAACAAGAATGAAGGCTGCTCTGTTAGCAGTAATTTGGTTCCAAAGGGTGGCATGTACCCCTAAGACAATTTATTTTATGTGACAATGTGTGTCTTGTTTCCCAAACAATTTAAATGCTTGCGATGTATGGCCATGGGCCAAGAACAATTTGACGGGAGTCTAGGCTCCTTATGCAGGTATAAGGGCAGTAGCCCGTATTTTGAATGCAATAGTGTAGAGGACATACCTCTACATACTTAGCTTAAGTTTATTATGTAAACTTCTCTTACGTCATTTTTGCGACACTTAAATTTTACAACCTAAGGTTCAACAACCTCATTGTGTGTAAATTACAACACCAAGAATATAATGGCCAACTTGACCATTGACAGAGGCTCGCGACCCACTCTATCTCAAATTCTTTACATAGCATGGCTTTGTTAAAAAAAAAATTTTACAAGCGCCAAAATCTACTAGGAGAGTTAATGTGAATGTTTAAGTTGGCTTTGAATAATAAGGCATATGTTACACCTCAAGCCATTCGACATTGAAACTCATTAACGACTTGGTTGAAAAAATCTTTGTGTTTAAGAAACGAAGCAAGAGATTTGTGGGAAATGTCTTATTTATCATTGAATTGGTAGGGAGGATTACATCATTCTTGAAATGAAAACTAAGACAACTACCAATAATGTGTGCTTTCCCTTGAGAAGCTTTTGATTACAAGAAAAAAGTTAAAGTACTTTTTTAAACATAGAACTTTCGAAGGTTCATACCATTCCATGTCCTGTCGATGGGTTCTCCGAGAAGAGTGGCCAATTTGTATGGTCCATTGCCGTAGGCCTCAGCTACCATGTAGGGTCCTTCCCAAGTTGGTCCCAGTTTTCCCTGATACTCCGCTTTGCTTGCACTGTTGAGGCGCAATACATATTCTCCGGGCTCGAAAGTGGAAGGTCTGACCCTTTTGTTATAGTAGCCTTCGATCTTATGTTTGTGTATTGCTTCTCGGATGGAGGCTATTTCTCTCCTTTCTTCTAGGAGATCAAGGTTTTCCCTGATCCTATCGTCATTTTAGGAGGCATCATACGTTGCCACACGCTAAGTGTGTACAATTAGTTCCTAAGGGATGACCGCTTCTGTTCCGTATGTTAGGCTGAAGGGGGTTTCTCCGTTGCTTGACTTAGGATGTGTCCGGTGAGCCCATAAGACTTGAGGGAGCTCGTCCACCCATCCATGATGAGTTCGACCTAGCCTTTTCTCGATCCCTTTGACGATTTCTCTGTTTGTAACCTCCACTTGTCCATTACCTTGTGGGTGATAGACGGATGTCCAGGATTGCTTTATGTTGAGCCTTTGACAGAAGTCATAGAAGACTCCTTCGACAAACTGTTTCCCGTTGTCAGATATGATGATGTGGGGTACTTTGAATCTGCACACAATGTGTTCCCATACAAACTTCTCGATCTGTCTTCCTGTCACCGAGGCTAGGGGTTTTGCTTCTTCCCAATTGGTGAAGTAGTCGATCGCTACTAGCAAGAACTTGACTCCTCCGGGAGCTATAGGCATAGGTCCTACAATATCGATGCCCCACTGGGAGAAGGGCCACGCGGATGTCACACTTGTCATGTCTTGCTTCAGCATTTTTGGAACGTTTGAGTGTATCTGACAAGCTTCACACTTGAGGAAGATTTCGGTTGCGTCCCTGTGCATCGAGGGCCAATAGTAGCCCAACTTCATTATCTTCGAGACAACTGAGCGAGGTCCTGCATGGAGACCGCAAGATCCTTCATGGACTTCGGCTATGATACTCGAAGCTTGCTTGGGGCCCACGCATCGTAACCAAGGTGACAAAAACGACCTCCTATATAGGGTTTCCCCTATTAGTCGGTACTGCGGGGACTTAACCCGAATCTTTCTCGCAAGCTTGGGATCTTCAGGGAGAAGACCACTTATCAAATATTCCCTTATGGGAGTCATCCATGTCTCTCCTTCTTCGTGAATCACATCAGCGACCTCTTTGAGAATGATGGATCTTTCAGGAAGGACTTCCACGAGAACCTCCTTAGTGAGATGAGCGAAAGCCATGGAAGCTAGCTTGCTTAATGCGTCTGCCTTTTTATTTTGATTCCGACGAACATGTTGGATGGTGTAAGAGTTGAAGTTTTCGAGCATCTCTTTTGTCTTTTCCAAGTACTGTTTGATGACGGGTTGCCTTGCTTCGTAGGAACCTGTCACTTGGTTTGCCATCAATTGGGAATCTACGAAGACAGCGAGAGCTTTGACCTCCATATCTTTGGCTAGTCGGATTCCCGCTAGTAGCGCTTCGTATTCCGCTTTGTTGTTTGTGGCTTCGAACTCGAACCGAAGAGCATATGTATGCTCCTTCCCTTCAGGGCTGACTAACATTAGACCTGCTCCGGAGCCATCGGAACTGGATGCTCCATCTGTGTAAAGCTTCCATTCAACCTGCACTTGAGAAAGATTAGCTTTGGGCTTTTCCTTTTCTTCATCGGGTCCGGAAGGTGTTTCTGCCAAGAAGTCTGCAAGGATTTTCCCTTTGATAGAACTACGTCCTTTAAACTCGATTTCATGTTCTCCGAGTTCAATAGCCCATTTAGCCACCCTTCCAGATTTTTCAGGTTTAGACAAGATCTGCTTCAGTGGCTTATCGGTTAAGACTGTAATTGGGTGGGCTTAGAAATAGCGTCGGAGCCTCCTTGCTGCGTAAATTAAGGCGAGCACTAACTTCTCCAAGGTTGGGTAGTTGACTTCTGCTCCTTGCAGGACCCTGCTAACAAAGTAAATTGGGATCTGTCGCTTTTCTCTCTCTGCCATAAGGATTGCGCTAATACTTTCTGCTGAGGATGCCAAGTACATAAACAACACTCCACTTTTGATTGGGGTTGTAAGTGTTGGAAGTATTTCAATGAACTCCTTCATCTTCTGAAAGGCTACTTCAGCGTCCTGGCTCCATTGGAAAGTTCTCTTGTCCGCGCATCCTTTGAGTGTCTTGAAGAAGGGTAGGGACCTGTCAGCTCCTTTTGACAAAAATCGACTTAAGGCTGCCAACTTCCCATTCAGGCTCTGCACCTCTTTTAGACAGATAGAGGCTTGGAGATCGGAGATGGCTTTGACCTTAGAGGGATTAGCTCGTATCCCCTGCTTAGTGATCAAATGTCCTAAGAATTGTCCTTCCTCGACACCGAAGGAGCATTTCTTAGGGTTCAGCTTCATGTTGATTGCCCAGAGCTGATCGAATGTTTCCTGTACATCAAGGAGTAGGTCCTCCTCAGTCTTGCTCTTGATAACCATGTCATCAACGTAGGCTTCGAGATTCCTGCCTATCTGTTTGTTGAAGGCTTTATCTACGAGATGTTGGTAAGTAGCCCCTGCGTTCTTCAAACCGAAGGGCATCTTTCTGTAACAGTAGACACCTTTACTTGTGTAGAAGGCTGTCTTTTCCTCGTCCTCCTTGGCCATCTGGATCTTATGGTACCCTTTGTAGGCATCTAAGAAGTATTTTAACCGGAAAACTGCCAAGGATTCTACCTTCTAGTCGATTTCGGGTAGGGGGTAGCAATCCTTAGGGCATGCTTTGTTGATGTCAGTGAAATCCACGCACATGCGCCACCCTCCGTCGCTCTTTTTTACCAACACCGGGTTGGCCACCCAAGTTTGGTATTTAACCTCCCTCAGGATGCCTGCTTGTGTAAGTTCATCAACTTCTTTGCAAGCTGCAGCGTTTCTCTCGGGGGCAAGGCTTATCCTTTTCTGCTTTATGGGCTCAACGTGCTTGTGCTCATTGAGTTTATGCTCCGTTCCGAAGGACTTTCTATCAGCAATGTTCTTGGAACACCTGTCATGTCAGAATATTTCCAAGCAAAAACATCAAAGTTAGTACGTAACAGTTCTGTGAGCTTCGCCTTGAAATTCGCCGGGAGTTGCTTCCCTACTACCACTGTCTGTTCAGGATAGCTAGGGTTTACGACAACTCGCTCCTCTGTATCTGTACAACTAAGAATTGCCATCGGAGGCTCCTCCGATTCCTCTCTGATCTTTTTGACACCATATACACCCTTATCCGCTCCATAACTAGAATGAACGGTTCCTACTCCGAAGGGGGTTTGTAACTTAATAGCAGCATGTATGATAGAAACAACAATTCCCATTTTTTGCATAGCTGTTCTCCCTATTAATAAATTATAAGGAGAATCTGACCTTACGATAACGAAAATGAGTGTCTCCGTGCGGGATAAGGGGCCTTCGCCTATGGTGACTTCCAACGGTACTTCTCCCAGAGGCCATGAGTGTTCACCAGAGAACCCTACTAGCGGTGCTTTCGAGCTGACCCTCTGTGAGCGTATAGATGAATTGAGCTTTAGGAAACAATGCTCGTAGATGATTTCGCAGGAGCTTCCGCAATCCATATACGCTCGGTTCACTTCCCTGTTGGATATGTGTACCTTGATGATCATGGGATCGGTCGAAGGAGTCTGCCCTAATATGTGGGGAAAGGTTATTTCCCCTACACTTCCTAGCTCTTCTTCTGCTTCCTTCCTTTTCAAGGTGGTATCGCGTTTGTATACCATTAGTATCGGAGCTTCTGCGGGCGTAGTTTCCTTCTTGTTACCCTTCCATTCTCCTAGCTGAGTGTCAGAGAATTTGTCCTTTCCCTTCTTTATGCCTTTGACCAGGTGTGCTAACTGTCCGGACCGTACCGCCTCTTCGATCTGCTTCTTTAATTCCCTGCAGTTGTTCGTGTCATGTCCATGATCTTCATGGAAATGGCAGTACTTGGACATGTCTCTGGCCTTGCCTCGTGTTATCATCCGAGGTGGGGGATCAAAGGATTTTGCGGCCTTCTCTGTTGCTAGGATTTCTCGGGGAGACTTAACCAAGTTTGCCAGAAATCCATGGTTCGAGCCTTTGTTGTAGGGGGTGAAGCGATCTCTGTTCTTCTTCTTGTTTTTGGATCCTTCCCAGGAGGACCCTCTAGAGAATTTGTCAGATGCTTCCCTTGGCTCTATTGGAGCCCCGTTTGCTGCAACCTCCTTAGACTCAATCCAGGTGTAAGCCTTCTCAATCAAGGCCTTGTAGGTGGTGGGAAGATCGGTGGACAGGAATTCCACCAAGCTTCGAGTTCGGAGGCCATGTACAAAACCGGAGATCCTCTGATCTTCGTGTAGACCCAGAATCTGCAAAGTTTCATCAGTGTATCTGGTAACAAAGGCCCTCGTGCCTTCTTTATCCCTTTGTTTGATGGTGTGCACGGTTAAGTGAGTTTTGGTGTGCTTCTTCTACTGGCTAAAGTGTAACCAGAACTTAGCCTTAAGATCATCTAGACTCACAATGCTTCCCAGCTTCTGTTCGTTCCACCATATTCTTGCGGAGTCTCTGAGCGTGTAAGTGAACATATGGCATGCTACCGGCATGACCCACTTTTGCATTTTGATAGCGCCTTCAAATAAGTGGAGAAAGTTATCGGGATCACCTTTCCATCGTAGGTGCCTATATGTGTAGGCATCTTCATGCCGTCAGGTAAAGGGTAGTCCTCGATCCATTTCATGAAGGGTGTGCAAGCTCCAGAGGCTTCGACACCATAAGGGTTGTACGGAGGTGGATAAATAGGTGTAGGGTTATACGGGTTAGGAAATGGCTGTGAATAGGTAGGGTATGCAGTGGAAGTTTGGTACGAAGGGTATATTCCCATCGATTGTGTAGGAATCTGTCCGTAGGGCATCTGCTGGTAATTCTGGTTTGGGATTGAACCATTTGGAGGGTAAGTGTTGTAGGTTTGAGTAGGTAAGTAGGGATTCATTCCCGGAGGGGGTAATTGGTTCATGTTAGAGTAGGGAGATGGATCTCCGATACTCGAAACATAAGAGGGTGGTACTGGAACCCCCACCCCTTCTCTTCCCAAATGTGCTGCTAGAAGAGGAGGCAGATTTACCCCTCAATTTCCTACTGGGTTGCTTCCTCCGTTGGAGTTCTCGCTCCTCCTTTCACCATGCATTCTGTCCCTTCTACCCGGATTTCCTCCGAGTCCTTCTTCAAAACCCACCGTCCTTCCATTTGACCTTCTGACGGAAGGGGAACCATTTCGTAGGGCCGAGCGTCCCCAGC
The DNA here is from genome assembly GCA_019973895.1 of Chrysanthemum seticuspe. NCBI lineage: Eukaryota > Viridiplantae > Streptophyta > Magnoliopsida > Asterales > Asteraceae > Chrysanthemum > Chrysanthemum seticuspe. Next base: position 239,057,457 of record BPTQ01000001.1, on the reverse strand, counting down.
CCATAGGTTGAGGCCTGTCCTCTACTTCAATCTCCTCGTCATACTCCTCGCTGGAGTATTCCAACTCCCTCCGCATTTCTGTATTACGAACTTGTCTCTTGTGAGCCCTTAGCAAAGAATCTAAGGCCTTAAAGTTTGCCTCTACGAAGGCGAGACTGATGTCTGGAATAGGGTTAGCGGATGTTGAGGCGTGATGCACGGGAGTAGTTTCCAAACGGGATCGTGTGGTGAAGGTTGAGGTTGTAATGGGGGCGAGGTTATCGGTGTTAGTTGTGGTGAGTGGAACCAGAGTAGAGAAACCTGGTGGAGGTGAATCTTCTCTTCCTGGTTCCATGCCGGACAAGTAGCGTAGTTGGTTAAGGTATTAGGACTGGGTGATTACGGGACTAATAGTTGTGGTCCCACGGATGGCGCCACTGATTGTGCAAAAGATTGCACTACCAGGCTTCGATGAGGATCAAAGTAATGAGGGTTGTGTGTTCCAGCCAAGGCTTGCCTGTAACCTGAGAATAAGAAATACTAAGACACTACGTTAAGTGATTGCGCAGGGGTAGGACCCTGCGAACCACCTCCGGCGTGAGAGTAAGTATGAATTATGGATGTATAAGTGTATGAAAGTAAAGAGATGAGTGTGAAATGAGCATACCATAATCCTTTTCCCGTCCAACCTATTTATAGTGGAAGAAATACTGTTGGAGGTACTCTTGCATGATTGTCGGAGATCATGGGGGCGTCCCATGATTGTGGGTAACCACCATGGTTTAGTGGCCCACGTTCTCAAACTTGACGGGGAAGCCAAGAGAGAGAGGGAGATCGTGGGTTTGACCAAGTCAGGAGGTTTCCTTATCCATTGTTCCTTCGTCAGCCTTACCCCGAAGGGCTTAGGGCTTCGAATGGCGAATTCCCCTTAGGTAACCTTCGTGCCAACGAATGGTTTGACGCCTACGGATATTTCAGAATCCTAACTTGGGCCTTCGTAGTGAAGGACTTCGACACGTCTCGGAGGAGTGTCCTTCGAGCTACTCGGAGGGTACATCATCAGTAATGCTTCGGCTTCTGCCCATTTGGGCACATAATCTATAGCAACGAGAATGTATTCATATTTGTGGGATTTAGGAAATGGTCCCATGAAATCAATTCCCTAAATATCGAATATTTCACACACTTGAATGCTTGTTAATGGCATTGCGTCTCTGCGTGAAAGGTTGGTGGTTCTTTGGCAAGCATCACAGTTTTGGACAAGTATATGTGCTTCTTTGAATATTGTTGGCCAATAGAATCCAGCATCAAAAACTTTTTTAGCTGTGGTGGAAGGACCATAATGTACCCCCGTAGGGCCATGATGACATTCATCAAGAATTTTGCGGGTTTCGGAACCTGAAACACATCTTCAGATCATTCCATCAGGGCACATTTTGAAAAGATAAGGTTCTTCCCAAAAGTAGTGTTTAAGTTCCGAAAAGAATTTCATTCGTTGAGCGTAAGTTAATCCTTTTCTGAGAATTCTTCCAACGAAATAGTTCGCAAAGTCAGCAAACCAAGGATCTTCGTTTTCATTAACCGTCATGAGGGTTTCATCAGGGAAGTAATCATCGATTTCTTCTTCCTTCAACTCCTCTAGATCGGGATTTTCAAGACGTGATAAATGATCATCGGCTAGATTATCTCCTCCTTTTTTCTCTTTGATTTCGATGTCAAATTCTTGGAGTAGCAGAATCCATCGGATGAGACGCGATTTAGCATCTTGCTTGGTGATCAGATATTTGAGTGCCGATTGATCGGTGGACACGACTGTTTTTTAGAGCACGAGGTAGGATCGGAATTTGTCAAACGCGAAAACTACTGCGAGTAATTCTTTTTCTGTGACTGTATAATTTTGCTGAGCACCATTCAGTGTCTTGCTAGCAAAATATATGGGCCGAAAGTGTTTTCCTTCTCGTTGGCCTAAGATGGTTCCAACAGCAAAATCGCTTGCATCGCACATGAGCTCAAAGGGTAGTGACTGTTAGGAATTGGAAATTCCATATTAAAGTGTCGGTCACCCCAATTATGGTCTAGCATATTTTAGATCGTAGACTTGTAGTTATTTTTGTTGTTTAGCAGTTTATTAGTTAGTTTGTAGCGTAGTTTAGTTTAGTGTAACGCCGTGGAGGAAGGACGGGTCTTTACCCACTGTATGCCTGATCCACAGTCCGATAGGAGGACGGTATGTTTATAACTATAAATACCCCTTCCATCCATGGAAGGGGTGGAGCTTTTCTTAATCTAACCTTACAACGTTTGTGAACCAAGTCTCTACCAAGAAATCTCCCTCTCTCTACTTTCTTTCTCTAAAATGTTTAACATGTATTTTGATCATCCAAGACCACCCGAATCATCAAACACAATAATATATCGATCCTACAAATGGTACCAGAGCCAAGGTTATTGTGTTATCTTTGATTTGTGTGGTCCGTACCATGGTTGTTGTTTGTGGTTTGTTTTTGATTCATCCTGTTCACTGTTTCATATTTTTTTGTGGTCGAAAAAAACTTTACACTATTTTGCTAAACAGTTTCACACGTTTACTGGTTACATCATTTGTTTGTGTAAATGTTTTATCTAATGGTCAAAATGGTCATCTTGTCTTGGTTAATCTGTCATGTGGTCCAAACATCATCTTGTTAATATTTGTGTTACCAATATATGTGAAATAGTGAGGTCATTATGTGGTCAAGTTGTGGTCTAAATGGGTCATCTGATAACTTGTCAAAACAGTCAAATAATCTTTTATGTAGTTTTTCTGTGTTTCATATGAATATCGTCGGAAAGTGGTCGGAAAACTCATATATTCATGCTAGCGAGTTGACAGAACAAGATGTCCAAATTCACTGAATCTACCTAGCGATTTGGTGTGGCGAGTTGTATAAGAAATATGCCTAGCGACTTGTATTTACAAGTTGTGGCGAGTTGTGTTAAAAAAATGAAGCTGTTATAGCGACTTGTGCTTGAAAATCTTTGGCTAGCGACTTGACTTATCTAGCGAATTGACTTTTGACCTAGCGACTTGTTACTTACCAAGCCGTAGCGACTTGCTTTGGAAAAAGTACTAGTGACTTGCTCAATGATTTTGGGTAGCGAATTGCAACAGAAAAGAAGAGAAGAAGAAGAAAATGACTAGTTAAGACCAAGACTCGACCATAACACCATATTCCAAAAACAATCTAACGAATTGACAAGAATGTATCAACTGATTAGACTCTAACATCTTCAACCTATAATGACAGCCTAAATCCCATCACATATTCAATAACCTCTTCACTTACATCACATCTCAAATGCAAGAATGAAATGAAATATTACAAGAGATCTCAGATTGGGTTCGATTTACATCTAATCTTAAAGATTTTTATTGAACCAACATCTTCATCAATCTATTCATTTGGGAGTTCTACTCCAATTAATATCCGAATATTATGACAAGAGTAAAACAACTATGTTATCTCTTATTCATTTAGTTCGTTCATGACTCAAACATTAAGAAGAAAGCCTACCCGTGAGTGATGTCCAATGATCTCTTTATTATGTAAGCCAAATCGATTCAAAGCCATCCCTGTGGCGAATCAAAAGGCTTCTAGCCATCCTTGTGGCTGTCACGATGTAACTCAACCATCCCTATGGCATGTTGTTAGTCGTCATATCAAGTGTGATGTGAGGAGATTGAAGCAAACGAAATGTATTTGAAAGGGTATGATTGAGGTTTGAGTATTTTCGGATATAATTGTCTTTTGATAAGGATTGGAGGATGGTTAACTGAGATTGAGAGGAGTATTGTTATGATTATAGTTTGATGATGAGATGGAGATTAGAAGCAGTGATATGTTGATGATAGATCTGAGTTGGAGAGTGAGAGAAAATAGGTGGGAGGCATTTTTTTTAGAGGAGTGTGGTAGGCGGATTTTACAAGATGTGTGATTAGGTTTGGTATTACTGAGTTTTAGGGTTGTGTGAGTATATATTATATAACCGGTTCTTAATTATAAGATCTTGAACTCTTAGATTATACTTGGGCCTTGGCTTCTCAATTCGGATTATGGGCTTTTTATTGAGATTTAATCAAACGTGGGTTTTGTGAGCTAATGTCAACGTTTATTGGATTTGGTCTGCAATTGATATGGTTGGACATTAATGTTATTCGAGTTCTGTTAAGGTCAATATTAGCAAATATTTTGGATTACATTTTGGGTAAGTGCGGTATTTATTGGTATTTTGGCTCACAAAATTTCACGGAGGATTCAAATTCACGGCTTGAGCTAATATTAGATAAAAATGACTTCGAGTTTCTTGACCGGTATTACTTTGGTAAATGAAGTGACGGTTCAAACATTTTTATTTGAACATTGGACTTGGATGATTGGATTGATTTTCATAAACCGGACCGTGATTTTTGCAAGTAACCAAGTTTGGGCCCTGCTCATGATTGGGTCAAATGGGCTTCTCAAGAACTGGATGTTATGTGAGTTGATTTATGATGTGATTTGAGTCGTGCGTGGTATATATTGATCATGAGGTTTGTTGAAGTGATTTAATGATGAGATTCGTTATGAGGTTTGGCAATTTGGAATACACATTTTCACGGAAAACATTATGTCATGGCTTTAACTACTATTGAAAAATGTTGACTACGGGGTTGTTTGGAAGGTATTTCTTATTTGAATCTGAAGTGAGGTCTTTCGGGCACGTTTACTTATTTCGTCTTCTTTCTTTCTACCCTTTCGCGAAGATGACTTGTTTGGGCATTTTATAGAGTGTGATAAAGACTTGGCTATTTAGTTGCGTTTGTGATTCTTTCTCACTTAACCCACAACGTAGCTATCACTTCGGTGTCTCACTCTATTGAGAATGTCAAGAGGTATTGTACATTGGGTACACCGTTTCTTCTTCACAAGGATTAATACAAGGTTAAGTAACAAATCTGGGGAATTCTACTTTATGATCAAGTTTGGTATATCGGGTTCACTTCTCCATGTGGTCACTACAATAGCCGACAGATTGCGTGAATGATGTGTTTTCCAAAGTGTTGATTGGATGGTTGATGATGTTGATAATGTTGGATATTGAACCTTTGATGAACCGCTGCATGTTCCCCTAAAACAGATATTCACTGAAACCAAAGTTGTCATAACACAATCAAGCTGACATTGTTTACGGTTTTGTCTTGATTTTGTAAAATCCCGGGAAAGAAACTATTTCTCGGTTTAAATCATAGACTTGTAAAATCCCGTGACAATGGAAACATCCTGGTAATAGTAAAGTGCATTTCTGGATCTATCTTACGGTTTACTCTTGGTTTTGTAAAATCCCGCGAAAGAAACTATTTTTCGGTTTAAACCAGAGAGTTGTAAAATCCCGTAATGATGGAATCATCCTGGAGAAAGGAAAGTGTATTTCGGGATCTATTCTGATGCTGGTGCTATGATTTCTGCTTCGAAGAAGGGATAAAAGGGTGTACTTCATGAATTGGATGTGTGTTTGGATATTCGTCATGACAGTTTGGTTATTTCATGGTTTTACGGGGTTATGTGCTTTTAACCATGGTCAGGATGAAAACCATTATCATAGTTCACCTTAAAAGTCAAAGGAGGCTAGAATTGAGCTTTTAACTAGAAGATGTGACAACGGAGCTTAATTCACTACTATTTATTTGAGGTTGAAGTGAAATATCATGGGAGAGTGTACTTAGTATCTGAAGGTATCGGGGATGGTTGGATGAATATTCTTCAAGATCCTTGTTCGAGCTTATTATCAAAAAATGAAGACTTGGAAATCTAGTTATTGTTGGGTGTCTTTTACCTTTTCTTTTACCACTTGGGGGAATTGGGCTCATACCACCACAAAATAACTATCACTTTAAGGAGTTACGTTGTAGTGCTTAGTGTCACATTCAATTGTGGATTTTCAAGAGGTAATGTACGTCTTATACTTGATGGTTGGTTGGTTGAAGAGTATAGAGTACATAGAGAGTACTTAGAGATGCTAATGGAAATCGGCACCGCTCTTTGTTTCATATGTGCAAGTTTAAGTCACAAGTTCGGGGCAGTTTACTTCAGGGTCAAATTCATCATATTGGGTTTTCTCCATCAGTTGTTACGACAAAGAGCCTACAGAATGATAATGGGGATGATTACATGTTTTGCTAAGAGAGTTGAAAAGAGAGAGATTATGACGTTTGTTCACATCAGTTCAGGCCTCGTACTTCAACATAATGACGTATGAACACAACAGTTCATGCCTCGTTCTCTAAAGAAAAGAAAAGTGTACGTTTCAGTGTGCTTTATCTTCTGAAGAAGAGAAATCTTCTTATTATGACCATTCTCATCAACATGCTTCATGCTTTTTCCATGCGCTTCAGTCATCTAGTGAACCGGGCTACTGTTGATTGTTTTCTTATTCCACTTGCTCAACTATAATGAAGATGGAGACATCATGTTCTAATATTGCGGGGGAGAAGTGTGATTAGACAACATTTGGTTAAGATATTCACTTATTCAATCAAGAATGGCAACTCCGTATGCAATTCTTGAGGGGGAGAAAAAGTGTGAATTTACTGCATGGTTAATTGATTTCTGAGATTAAATGGTCAAACGGCTCCAAACTCATGTAAGAACCGAGCTTCTTCTTATCGGGTCATCTTTACATGGAGTTTTCTTCTATGAGCCGTTGGTTGACATCTTCACACCGGCTGATATGATTATCGACAAAGTGCTTCCGGTTAATGCTTCACGTGCACATCAACATGATGATTCCGAACGATCTCTTTGTTCTTGTTTGATGTGATTTGTAGTTTGGTGTTACCATCTTATGTGTTTGTTGCGGCCTGATTGCTGATTTCCTTGATGAACATCTTTTTGTTCTTGTTTGATTGGGAGGGATTTTAGTTAAGGGGATTTGCAAGATGTAAGTTGATTGGGATGCCTTTTGGTGATGTTCTTGTTTTTGGTGAGATGAAGATGTTAACTATCTATTCCCCAACTGGACAATCTTGAAGAAGGTCGAGTCTACAGTCAGTTCTACATTCTCTACTACATGTTAGAAGACTAAAGATGAGTTGCATTTAATTATCTAAAGACTTCTTCTTAATCTGAGCATTTATCAAACAGATTGTCGGTTTAGGGGAGAGGACTAATTGGGGGAGGGTGAAATGTCAGATTTAATCCCCAATTAGACTTGCTCACATTACTCAGCATGTTGATTCTCACAAAGACTTCAAGCGTTCTTCTCAACAGATTTCTAGTATTTGGGCTTTCAAAGAGTTGCTGATTCTGAAGTATCAAAAACAGCAAGGGGGAAGGAGACACGCATCTAAACGCGAGTAAACTTTGATGAACTTAATACTTCTAAGTAATTGAAGATATCTCGGGAAGACAAATGTTATTACCGCAGAGAAACTCAAGGTTTGACTCATGGCGAGTAAAATTGATGAACTTAATTCTTCTAAGTGATTGAAGATATCCCGGGAAAACAAATGTCATGACCGCAGAGAAACTCAAGGTTTTACTCATCAAGGCGTTTAGTGTTCTTATTCCAACTATGTGGGGGAAGAGATGGAAGAGTTAGTTTCTGAAGATGAAAGAGGTACACAAGTGTGTGATGATTTTGATGTTTTCACAATCATCAAAGGAGAGATATTGTGTACATTGGGGATGCTCAGCTGTTTTACTTGAGGGCTTAATCAGTGATTCAGAGATATAATCAATTATTCCGGTGTTGACATCTGCAGAGATTGTCACCCACAGAGATAATCAGTGATTCGGCCTGCTTCTTCAATGTTATCGGTTATTCTCTCTTTGGGAATTTGGGTACTTTGGGCTCTTGAGCTTCATACACTTTCTTCAGGGGGAGAGAAAAGTATTGATGAGTGTGTAAATACTCATCATTTTTGTACAATATAAACTGCAAAATCATCTGAAAACACTCAAAAATGCATCAAAATGATGAAAATATCACAAATCAGTGTTTTATGTGTTTTAAATGCAAAAATATCAAAATCAGATGAAAAACATATCAAATTTGCAAAAATTGCAGTTTTAGTCCCCCAAGTTTCAAAAATTGTCAAAAATAGTCCCTGAACCATAATTTCAAAAGCAAAAGTCACCAAAGGTCCTTTTAAAATCATAAGTTGTCAAATTTAGTCCTTTGGTGAAAAATATCAAAAGTTTGAGAAAATTACAAAAGTGGTCCTTCAAGTTTGAATTTTGGCAGAAATGGCCCCTGGAAAATTGAAAATGGCAAGTTTGGTCCTTGCACTTATTGAGATTGTCAATTATGGTCCCTTGAAGAAACTTTTCAATTTGGCAGTTCTGGTCCCTCTATTTTCAGAAATTGCAAAATGGGTCCTTATGTATTATTAAACCCTTTTTGACCCTTGGACCCATGTCATAACCAGTCTAGACCCTGCCATAACCAAATTGGACCCCTAGTTTTGAACCCTTCCCCTTTTAATATTAAAACCCGGTCAACACTAGTCAAACTGGTCAACAACCAGTCAAATAAACCAACCCCGCCATCCCTTTCCCCTCTTTCCCTCCCCCTGTCTGCCCACCATTGCAACCACCCAGCTCACAATCTCACCTCCCTGTTCCCCCCACCTCCACCAAACTCCAAAAGCATTAAATGTACCCCTCTCACCATCTCAATCCTGTCCCAACTGTTAAAAGGAAAATTGGCGCCAAAAATATGTTTGAATGGCCAGGATTGTTTTAAAGCCATCCAATGGCTGAGGATTGATGGGAACTGCTCAGAAAGGAGAGAGAAAGAGTATGGAGCTTATAAGAAGCCAAGAGGAAGCAAGAGAGGATAGTTAGTTTTTATTTTGTTAAAATGTATGTCGTTTCTTAAATTATTAGGTCTTAATTAGTTTTCAATTGTGTTTTCTAGTTGATTTGTATCAAACAAAGTTATTAAAGTGTATTGCAACTCAATTTAAATTTCAATTCCAGTTTATGGTTATATTTCAAAGTTCATGTTAACTGTTGAGTCTTTCAATTCTAAATTCTGAATCCCAAGCTTCAATGAGCTTATTTATAAGTTAAAACAAGTGTAAATTAGCTTATAATAGCTTTTTATAAGCTTGTGTTTAAGTTGAAACAATATTGGACATTGGTCAATGAAAGTCAAAGCAAGGAGCAAAACTGATGCAGGGATGATATGGGTTGATTCAGACAGGAATATGGGTTGATTTAGATTCATTGGGTTGGATTTGATAGGTTAGTGGTCTTGGGTTCACATTTTGCTAGCCATTGTGGCTTTGGACATTTGTAAGTCAAGTTCAAGTTCTCATGCATAATCTGTATTTGTAGTTTAAATCTGTTAAAACCAGTTCTAATAGTAGTAATTCAGTTATAATAAGTTAGTTTGATCATAAAAATAAGTAGGTTCATTGTTGAAATCTGTTTTGTGCAAAAAATCAGGTTATAAAGGAGTGTTTGGATTGACTGATCTATCTGTCTTTTAGGGTTGTTCAGTGGTTAATTTCTCTTGTTTCATGTTTGTCTAGCGTAAGTATGTTCATTTGAGTCAATATTTGGTGCCTGCAACCACTAAAAGTCAAACTTGCACCTAAATCAGTCTTACTGCTTACTGTTGGAGTTTTAGGATTAGCAAATCATTGTTTTGTGTTTAGAAGTCTATAAAATTGATTGCATTAGGTTCATCACATCATATAACATCTACATCAGTAATAAAATTGGATTCAAAATCCATTTTGGTCAAAATTCTTCAATATCATCATAAAGTCAAAAGTGTGCAAAGTCAGTTTGGGCTCATTTAGGAAGAATTATTTTGAGTTCATTTCTGGGACTTACTCAGTGAGACTTGGTATTTTAGAAACTTCAACTGGTCCTCTTTCTTATCAGTATTTTTGTAAAATTTTATGAAATTTTTATAAGCTTCAAATAAGCTCATCTTTTGGGACCTAAGTGCCCTGCTCCAAACTTGCAGTTGACACTGAGTTTTTCTCAAATTTTGTGCAAGGTGCACAGAGCTCATAAGAGCTTATCATAGTCTGATTTTTGGTGAAATTGATCTCAACCAGGTCTGCTTTAGGTTCCAATCTGTAGTTTTTAGTTTGAGCTTATTTTTAAGCTGGTACTTGTGCTTAAAGTTGGTACCCAAAATCTGTTTATAGCTTAAAACTCATTGCATCAAATCTTTGTAGTTTGTTATTCTGTGGTTTATGCTTGTTGATATTGGTTGCATTTCAGTACTTTTAGCACATTAGAACTTCTGTAATCAGTTGGTAGCTTGTTTGGTTCATTTGGCTTATTTTAGTGCTTATTTATAAGCACTTGTGACATCAGTTTCATATTCTTCCAAGTAACCATCTGTTTTTCCAATTTTCCTAGTTTCCTAACATCATTTTAGAGTTTTCCTAAAATTTTCATATTTTTCCAAGCTTGTTTGATATTTTTCTGCATTTAAATCATTTTTTAGCACTTTTTAATTAACTTTAAATACAAAAAATTCAGAAAAGGTTCAAAAAAATAATTTTTCAATTTTCTTAGGTTTAGATAAATATAAAAAGTAAAAAAAGTAATTTTCCAGATTTTTCATAGTTTATTTTGTATTTTTAAATAATTTAATTAGTTTTAAATAGTTTAAAATTCCTAGAAAATAGAAAAATAATCAGAAAATTACAAAAATAGTTTTGAAAAGTTTATTTTGATATTTTAGACTTTTCCAATTCATAATCTTATTTTTCTAGCCTAATTTCCTATTTTCTTGTATTTTAGGTAATTATTTAATAGTTAAAAATAGTTTTTAATTAGATAATTAGTTATAAAAATAATTTTCTTTTTCTAAAAAGTTTCTTTTATCATTAGGTTTATAAAAACTTCATTTTCATATTTTTAGGGTTAATATTGTGTAAGTTTCACGTTTTTATTTATACGTCGCGTAGTTTTTAATTCCAGTTTTATAAAAACATAAAAACAAAATCATCATTTTAATTATAGTGATAGCTTTTATTTAATAGATTTTATCTTTTAAATTTTCTTTAATTTTCATTTAAGCCGTTGTAATTTGTTGGCTTTTTCTGTAGTTATAATATCATTCAAACTCTCTTTTCTGTTCAAATTCCTCGATCGCTTTACGTTTGATAATTCATTGCACAACTCGCTGGGACATAACGACCCGGGGAAACACTATACTCCTCAGATCTTCATTGCATTTGTGCTTAAGCTGTTTTAAGTTTCTTACAGTTAGCCATTCACAAGTGGTCAGCTTGCGTGAGAAAACTTGACGGTTTTGCACAGATCAAATTTTTGGCGCCGCTGCCGGGGAGCTGTGCTGATCTATCTTCCGTTTAGCAGATTAGTTGTGTGAATCCTCACTCATTTGTTTATATCATCCATATCTATCTATATATATATCCATATTTTCTTATAAAAAATCCAAAAACCCAAAAACATCCAAAAACGTATAAAACACAAAAATATTTTTCCTTTTGTTTCTATATATGTATCAAAAATAAAAATACAAAAAGATTCGTCATTTTCTTTAATAATTAACAACTTAAAAGATTACCACCGCAAACCAAGGCAGTGCACTACCTAACTGGGGGTGCGACCATAATAAGTTCCCGAACTAAAGATTTAAAACTTGCCTTTGTGTCCTTGTGATTGGTGTACCTTTTTTCAAAGAAGCCATTCATCTTAGGATTATTGGTAAAGTTCACTGTGTTTTGCCTCGATTTTGTGTTAATTGATTTTGTTGTGATATCGACGTTTCAGAACCAGAAAACCCAAAAAGATTCTTCTCACCCCAGTTTTTATAAAACGTCTTCATAATTCCCCTTTCTCATCTGAAAGATTTTCATAATTCTCATTTCTCTCCTTAACTCTGAGATTCCTTAGAGTTAACTCTAGTGCATGCGCACTCGTTCTTCTAGATCATTGAGTCCTTTGCGTGATCTAGCAGAAATTCCAAGAAGACGTTCTCGTAGACGTGCTGCCCAAATAGTCGAACCCGAGATTCGTACTATTTCAAGCAACACCATGGCAGACGAACGTACTATGGCGGAAATGCTCCAAGCACCCACCGAGGGTTATGGAGATGCCATCATTCTTCCAGTAATCAACTCTGATCACTTTGAATTGAAGACACATTTGATCCAACTTGTGTCTACGAATCAATTCCACGGGTTTGATCGTGAAGACCCGTATGCACACATCCGTTGGTTTAACAAGTTGACTTCAACTATCAATTTCAAGGATGTTCCACAAAAAGTCATCAAGTTGATGCTTTTTCCATTCTCTCTTGAGGGGACAGCCCGGATTTGGCTGGAAAAAGAACCCCCTCGATCTATCGAAACTTGGGAGGATCTTGTTCAAAAGTTTGTGAATTATTTCTTTCCTCCATCAAAGACGACTAATCTTAAAAATGAGATTTCTGGATTTCGTCAAAATTTCGATGAAAACTTTGGAGAGGCATGGGAGAGATTCAAAGATCTCCTCAGGAAATGCCCCCATCATGAATTCACGGAGCTTCAACAAGTCAATATCTTTTACAATGGGTTGAACGGTAACGATCAAGATTCCTTGAATGCAGCCGCAGGCGGCAATATCTTGAATCGTAGACCTAAAGATGTGATTGAGATTTGCGAGCAAAAATTAAAAGTTCCTATTTCTCGCAACAAAGTCAATACTCCTAACACTCCTGCTCCTTCATCCAGTAACTCTTCTGAGTTAGCAGCTCCGATAGCTGCTCTAACGGATGCCATCCGTTGTATGATTAAGGATGTTAAGGAAATCAAAAGCGAAATTCATAAGCCTGAACCAGTCAAAGCCGTAAACAAGGTGTGTGAAACTTGTAGTGGTCCACATGCGTATTATGATTGTCAAGCAACCGATGCTTCCTGCACACCTGGTGATGTTCAAAGTGTGTGGAACAAATGCCGAAACTGA